>WEKX01013583.1:39851-114385 GCA_013390025.1 Pitta sordida | reverse complement strand
GTCGCGATGCAGCAGGGATTCACTGTGAAATGTAAACTCGGCTGACTAGGCTGCTTTCTGAACTTGTTTTCTCTCCTGCACAGAAATGCTCTGCCTTTACTACTGCACTACCTGGAATTACTGTGTAGGCATTTCTACAGATGTACCAGAGATAGCTTTAATACTAAGTAGAGACTTGTTCCCATAAGCAAATTTTGACTTGTCATTTCCTTTTACCATTTGTTCTAAACCAGAACACAGTATTCAGACTTAAGGGTACTGTCCCTGGTTTGTCCCATATTTGTGGTGTCCTGAAAACCTTACCCTGCAGCTGCTGGGAGTTCTTCAACAAAGTAGGTATTTATTCAGTACTAATAAATTATTGGTGAGCTTCTCAGGACTTGATGCTGTAAGGTAGCCTGCTTGTGCAGGTGCCATTCATGGCAGCATGGCTCCTGAAGCAGCCTGAGAGTTTCATGTGGGGTGAGTTTGAAGTCCCTCTGTGGAACAGTCTTTTTTTCTTGCAGATCACACTGAAGGGCTGTTTGGGTGTTTTGTCTGCATGGTTCACAGGTTTCATTGCAAAAGACTATAGCTGTTCCCTAAGCTTATGAACATACCAGCTTCTAAGTCCTGTTGATTTCACCTGTGCTTGAGCTACAAAGGCAGCAAGAGCCCAGCTGTTTTTTTTTTAAGCAACTGTCCCAACTGAGTCCGCTTATGTCCACACTCCTTTTCTTTACCTGTACTAGATGTAGTTAAGGCAAAATTGGACTGTTTCAAAGAAGCAGCTGAGAGCAATTCACCCTCTAACAACTCACTGCCTGGTGGCTAGGACTGCCTTCCAGGACATGCCGGTTTGGATCCCCTCAGCTGGAGAATGGCACGGAACACACATCTGCTCCCTCCATGGGCACCCTCTTGGTGAACATCCTGCTCTCAACATGTTAGACAGGGGAAGGGAGAAAGAAGCAAGATTGCTTTTAAAGAAACCAGGGAACATCCTGTAAGATACCTGGGAGACCCAGCGCAGTCTGGAGACATAGCTGAAGTCAGAGTATTTTGGAGAGGGTGCCCCTCTCAATTGTGGTTGCCATGGCCATAAGGGTGGGAAAGACTCACTGGTTTTGAGAACTCCTCTGGGATTGGAGGAGGTCTGAGAAGTGGAAAAGCAAAGTTGTGAGTAGCCTGGGAGATGGAGCCACAAGCTGCTGTGAGATGGAACAGCTGGGGAGAAGTGCTTCCCACCGGGGAGGCACAGGTCTTTCAGGTCCCAGAGCCTACCAGGAAACCTGTAGCAGAGCGCAGACTTCAGTTTGACTCAGGGACTTCTGTGCTGCCCAGAAGTTCTCTCACCTTCAGCATGAACTGGTAGCCTGAAAGGATAGTCTATATTTACTTACTTGGCAAACTTTGTAACCTCATCTTCATCTAAGCTGGTGACTCAGGCTTCTGAGGAAACCAGAAAAATAAGGAAGTATCTGATTTATTAAGATACCTGGGGCTTTATGAGTGACTGTCATGCAGTCTGGGGACATGTACCCTCCTCACATGGCCGTGTGTTTGCCCCTACGAGTTGAGCACGGCCAGGAGGGCACATTAGTTACAAATGCTTCTGCTGCTAGAGCCAGGATGTTACTGAAGTGCTTGTCAGCGCAAACACGCCCCTTCAAAGCAGAAGGCAAATCTAACAGTGCAATTAAAAAGCAAGGAAAGTGTTCTGAGGGGTAAAAGAAACATTGTTCATTCTGTTAAAATACCCTCGACAGAATAGTGGAACGGAGAGATTTTTGTGTGCAGCAATTGTGTTTTCAGCAGTCCTTGTCTGGCCTCGCCTTTACAAGAAGTCTGTGGCATTTCCTTATTATTTAAAGGAACAGGGCGAGTAGCGAAAGTGAAAATCTCTTTATCCCAGCACGGATGCCGTGTCCTTACGCCCATGATCCCGGGCTGAGCCGGCTGTCCCGTGTCTGTAGCTCCCGCCGCTCTGGAGAGCCGATGTCGCAGGAGCGGCCGCAGGTGAGTCGGCTTCGAGCGCCAGGAGGGAGGAGCGCGGTGGGGGCAGAGGAAAGCTGGGGAGAAGAGAAGTTGTGGGGAGTTAATTTCGCTCGGAGGGGCGTCGATCCCAGCCGGTCCCCGGGGCTGGGGCTCTCCCGGGGATTTTCAGGCAGGTCCTGGCCGGCAGCGCCGTGCCCTGGGGGGCTGGTTTTCCCCCGGCTCCCGGCGGCTGAGCAGACTGGGCAGTCCCGGGAGATGGATACTCTTGCCGGGGCGGGGGACTCAGACCCGGGGTGAGCAGTGCGGGGCGGGGGGTCCGGGCGGTTTGGAGGTCCCGGTTCCCCGGGCGGGGCTGCCGCCATGTGCCGGCCANCAGCCGGGAAGCGAGCTGGGCTGCCCCGGCGGCAGCGAGTGCGGAGGCAGCGGGAACTCGGCTTTCCTACCCGCTGCTCGCACCTCCGCCCCCTCGGCCGCGCTGGGGCGAAGCAGGTGCCAAGAGCTGTCCGCCGGGCACAGCTGGAGCGCAGGTCCCCGCCGTGGGGGACGCGGGTGCCCAGGCTTCCCCACCGGGGGTAGCGCGGGTGCCCGCGGGGCTCTGCGGCATCTCTGGGGGCAGACCTGCCGGCTTCCAACCCTCCGCCTCGCATCCCACCCGTGCAGTGAGGCGGGAGGATGCTCTGGCCTTTGCAGCGACCGTGTGATCAGAGGGAGTCCGGAGGTCGGTGCTGTGTAGAGCTATATTACAGTATATGTTTGTTCTCAGGAGCAGTTGCGAGCCTGAATTAGGTCATCTTCATATGCACCTTAAAAACTAGCAAAGTGTTTCTGGCTCATATCTTCCAGGGTCATGAAGAAGATGACAGGAAGGTAAGAAGGAGAGAAAAAAATCGAGTTGCTGCACAGAGGAGCCGGAAGAAGCAAACTCAGAAAGCAGATAAACTTCACGAGGTGAGTGGCTACTTGATGTTTTGCAAGCACAGCTTGGGTACAGAGTGCGGGATTTCACAGTAAATGGGAATTCTTGAGCAGGTGTGGGCCTGTCTTCACGCTAATCCAGCTCAGAGAGGCAGAGAATGGTGTGCTGTGGGATGCCTGGTTGGGAACCCCCAGACAGAGATGCTCCTGCTGGAGAGTGCAACTGCTATCAGTGACACTGCCAGGGAGAGAGACATTGCCCTGACTCCACCTCAACCTCCTTCTTTTGCTGTTCCTGTGACCACCCAATGAAGGGGATCACAGGCCTGCTCTAGGCTGAAATAAACCCATTTTCTTCTGGATTAGTGTTAAACTTTCCCTGTTTGATATTGCAGTAGATACATCCTTGCTGTCTTAAAAGAGAATGCAAAAGAGGAGGAAGGGACCATCCAGGGGCAGTGCTGGCTTGAAGCAGTTGTATAGCTAGAAAGCCGGCACTGCCATTAAGGAACATGGTCCCCAGAAATATCCAGCTGAAAAGGCTTCTTAAAGGAGCTTCAAAACCTGCAAGTGTGAGAGCTTGGCTTGGTTAGCATACTTGATAATTTGACAAATAACAGTGGGTGTTCAAAAAAAAATAAACAACGACAAAACTCACAAACAAACCTGATTCTTCTAGAAACTCTTGATATCACAGTGTGGTGTAGCTTTCTTTTGTCCCTCGTGCAAACACTGGAGAGCAGGAATCCCCTTTCTCTGGTTTTAGATGTCACCTCATACAACAATGCTTTTGTTGTAGCCAGGTAAGTGTCAGCTTTTAGGGTGTCAGCTTTTAGAGTGTGAGTTTTGTTGCTGCAGTTGTGGCTGTCAGTTGCTCAGCTCTGAAGGCTCATTACAGGCTTTTTGCCTTTCTTAGTGTGGAAGGATCTATCAACAGTCATCAGCACAATGAGGGGAGTTTTGGGTTTGGTTTTTCCCAGATCTCCTCTGAGTCAGCGCCCGAGAAAGCCAGGTGCAGAGTACTTCTGAAAAGGGGTTACCCCTGGCTTTTGTGGAATCATTCCTGGACTCTGTGCCATCCTGCAGCCTCTCTGATGTTCCTCCTGAACCTGAGCATCTCCCTCAAGTCGGGAATCCTTATTCTCAGACATGCATGTTTTTCCTGCTGCAAGCAGATCCGGTTGAAAAAGCATTTATTCTTAGGAAGAACAATTGGATAGTCTCACCCCTGAAAATGGGACAGAGCACTAGGAGAGTAACACATTCCAAAACCCAAGTTCATAGAGTTTGGGGTAACAAGAGATGAGCAGAGCCAGAATCAAAGCTGAAAAACTTGACTGGAATTTAGCTACAATAGTGCATTAGGGGGACTGTGCCTATGTTAATTTGTGTGTGAGAGATGATGGTAGGGTATGAGGAAGGGCAAGGAATCCAAAATTCTGCAGCAAAGGGTAGCAGAGGCAGTGACAAACTGCCCAGAGGAGCATTGCATGAGAGGCTCTCCCTGCTGCCTGAGAAATAAGCCTTTTACAGCTTGTGTAGGCTTTGAAGTTTGTTCTGAAGCTTTCCCGGTGAGGTGAGATTGAGTGGGTGAGTGTTGTGCCTTGGGCCAGCAGTGAGACACCTGCAGGTTTTCAGTGGGCTGGCTTTGAACCTCCAGCTCTCTTCTCTTTGGGATGAGAAGACATAGAAGCAGGGACACATGACATATGCAGTTATGAAAAAATGTGACATGGAAATCTTGCACCCATCACAGATGTAGGCTACAGAGCAACTCGAAACTCCCCTGCAGTTAGCAGCAACTTATTTATTTCCAGAAAAGCCTTAGCTCAAAAGCAGCTCAGGTCAGTCGTAGCCAAGGTAGTGGTCAGGCCTTCTGGTGACAAAGTGAGTCTGACAACAAGCTAGCATGATGCTCCCCTGCTCCTGAGTTCTCAGGCATCTGAGCAGGTGGCTATAAGCCCTGGCCAG
Source organism: Pitta sordida (assembly GCA_013390025.1). NCBI lineage: Eukaryota > Metazoa > Chordata > Aves > Passeriformes > Pittidae > Pitta > Pitta sordida. The sequence continues at coordinate 109,522 of WEKX01013583.1, read as the reverse complement.
CCTGGAGGAGACCGCTGAACACAGATGTGCATCTCAGCTGGCTCCTGGGTAAATGGCTTTTCCCTGCACTGGCCTGGGGCAGAGGCTGCTCTTTTCTCACCAACAATGCCAGGCACCGGGTTTTCCCAGCACCTATCTGCCGTCAGTGCTTTCATTTTCTCTGATCTGACAGTGCAGAGTCCAGCTCAGCCCTTCCCAGCAGAGTCTGCTCAGGGCTGGAAGAGGCCATCATGGGGACACGGCAACCCATGCCTGCAGCCCCGGGCTGCTGGGGGAATCCTGAGGGTAAATAGCACCTCCTGGTCTTAAGGTCCACAAAAAGAATTGCAGTGTGTTTGGAGCAAAGGTCATAAAGCACTTGCCCTGTTATAGTACCCAGGCTGTGTCTATCTTTCCTTAGCATTTTGCAGATTGTAGTAAGAAACCATGCAGTTTTTCTGCAATTATGTGAATATATTCAAGGTTGGAAGCACTGAAAGAAATGTTTTGACTATGAGTAGTTATTGGGGTTTTTTTGTTTCCCCTCCTTCCAGGAATATGAGTCTCTTGAGCAAGAAAATACCTCCCTGAAAAGAGAAATCGGAAAGCTAACAGATGAAATGAAACACTTGAGTGAAGTGTTGAAGGATCATGAAAAGATCTGTCCACTACTGCACTGCACCATGAACTTTGTGACCGTGCCACGGCCCGATGCACTCGCCAGCTGCCTGCCAAGATGAGTGCTCTCCTCAATCACCTTTAAATGTGATGTGTGAAAGTGCCGTTACAGGAGTTTTGAAGAACTGCCTGCTTATGGTGCAGGTCTTCCATTGAAGAGGACTGGACTTGACCATGCAGCTCTTCTCCACATAAAAGTGTTCTAGTCTTCTGAATCTCAGGAAAACACCAGTAGGAAAAAAGACAATTTGAACAGCAGCTTCTTATTTGGTAGAATTTCAAGCTATGGTTTTGCATTCAGAAATGTCAAAGTGTGGTGCAGCCCACTCTCGAGCCATGGAAGGTAGACAGAAAAAAGTGATGACCTTGGACTAGGATGTCTTTCTTCCACAAGTCCACTGCCAGTAACCCTTTGTCACTTGTCATCCATATGTATCGTGTTCTAGCTGCTGGTTTTCATCTCTCTAAACATGTTTGGTTAATAAAAGCGATGTCCCATCTTCATTATGTTCTCCACCTTCTTCAATAATCAATGTTTTTATAACATCTCTTCTGTTTCTTTGCTGGTCAAATCCAAAGTCTAATGCTAATCTTCCTATCAGTTATTCTATTATTTGCTTATCATTTCTTCATTGGTTCCTCTTTTGAAGTAAGTGCAGCAAAAGAGCTTTCTTAGTCTTTATTTTTTAAATACCCCAAATCAGCACTGCTGACATTAGTGCTTGGAGTATTTTATGTCCCAAAATATGGCTTGACCAGTTTCTAATGATGATTGTCTGTGTGGACCAAAAGCCAAGAGAGTTAGCTGGTTTACACATTGTTTTAAAAAGCATATTTTAAAATTTACTTTCTCAATTCACCCACTGGAAATGAACAATTATCTTTATCCTTCGTGCAGCTTGCTTATTGCTAATAGAAAACTATGTCCATGGATAGAACAGCTTGAGTTTCAGTAAGCATTTTGTTCTGTCCACACGAAGGTGTTTGATAACTGCTTGCAAGAAAAACATTGTTCTCTTTAGATTTTTCTTTTTGGTTACAGAAAGGAAGTATGATGAAAATGTTGTGAGAATGTGCAGGAAAATATGTTTTTCTCTGAAGATTCTTATTACTGTCACGTTCTAGCAATGTGAATGCTGTAGCCTGGGATCCAGCCAAGAGTATTTTTCTCACAGTATTTTCCAGTCAAAGAGCACCTTTGGATAATAAAAAGCTCCACCCCTTTGCCAACTCTCTCACTTCAGCATTTGAATTTTTTTCAGTTCAACTCATGGGATTAATTTCTCCCCTTGTCAGGACCACAGTATTTATCAGAAGAATATGATCTGAAATGTCTGATTTTTTTTTTTTTTTTTTATGTTTCTAAAAAACTTTTAAAGCTTCTTTAGTAGAATGATGCATTGTTGAGCACTACCAAGGTAGAACTGGGGAAACCATGTAGTCCATGTAGTCAACTATGCCTTCTATGAGACCTTCCTGTGTCATTGTCTTGGGCTAGGAACTCAAGATAATAGGCATGAGCTGTTCACTTCTTTAAATTTTTCATTAAGCTGTTCCCAAGAGAATTTGTGTCACCATTAAGAAAGGAAGGTATCTTAACATCTTCATCCACATAACTACATTCCTTCAGGGTCTGAATGCCACTGTGTAATTTGGACAGAGCAGAGATGTAATGGATAAGGAGTAGCAGTGGAAATGAACAACATTCACTCCCAGAAAATTCATTATAGCTTAGGATGGAGGGAGAGGGACAATCTCTCACATCTCATAACTGAGATGTGCAACTGAGCTGAGACTAGAAAGTACCTCATTGAGGTCAGGACTGGTAGAAAAGCACAGTCTCTTATATGGAGCCCTGTGGACCCTTGAAAATGGGAGGGAAGATAGAAAATTCACTTTAGCATAGGGGTGAGTGTCCCTGCCTCTCATCTTGTAAACCCGGGTTTGATTCCTGCTGGGAAGGCAGTGTTGCCATTTAAGAGTTGGACTCGATGATCCTTGTGGGTCCCTGCCAACTCAGAATATTCTGTGATTCTGTAATGAGCCACCTACTCCAAGACAAAGACTTTTGAGATCTAGTTCCGTATAAAATCCTCATCCTTTACATTTATTATTCAAAGCATCTGTCTAGAAACTGACTCCAGCTTATCATTTGGTATATCCAAGTTCTGTTGTACACTCCTCATCAGTAAGCACTGTTCTTGTTCTGCGATAAAAGTTGTAGTCCACAGGCCGCTCACTGGTGGGGTTCCACGGGGATAAGTGTTGGGCCCTGCACTGTTGAATATCTTTATTGATGATATGGATGAGGGAATTGAGTCCACCATTAGCAAGTTAGCAGATGATACCAAGCTGGGGGAAAATGTTGAATTGCCAGAGGGTAGAATAGTGCTTTAGAGGGACCTTGACAGGCTGGAGAAATGGGCAGATTCTAATAATATGAGATTTAACAAGCCCAAGTGTTGGGTTCTTCACTTTGGACACAACAACCCCATGCATCACTATCGGCTGGGGGATGAGTGGCTGGAGAGTGGTGAAATGGAGAAGTATTTGGGAGTAACAGTTGACAGAAAACAATATGAGCCAGCAGTGTGCCCAGGTGGCTAAGAGGGCCAATGGCATCCTGGCCTGTAACAGGAGCNCCAGAACTGCACACAGTACTCAAGATGTGGTCTGACCAGTGCCGAATACAGGGGAAGAATAACTTCCCTGGTCCTACTGGCCACACTGTTGGTGTTTAAGCAAAGATTGTATGAGGAACTCAGTGACATGATCTAGAAAATGCGATGATGGGATGGGGAGTTAGGTAAAAAACATTTTAAAAAAAGATGACCCTCAGATTAGCTCAGATGGTTAAAGCATGGTGCTCATATCACCAGGGTTGTGGGTTCAATCCCTCTATTGGCCATTCACTTAGAAGTTGGACTCCTTGTAGGATCCTTGTGGGTCCCTTCCACCTCAGAATATTCTGTGACTCTTGTTTCTACATAAGAGTTCATTGGTTTATTAATGGTGTAATGTCTATTCAGGGTATGGAGGGGAAGACAGCTGAATTCACAGAAATGTGTGTTGGCAACAGCAGCCTAAGTCCAAGGTTATGTTGCCCTTCCTTGGAAGGACTGGGAGTCCCATGGGGGCCCTCACTGCCCCCAGTTTCTTCCCACAACCACTGGGTGTAGCTCCAGCCTGTGTATCATGACCATTAGTAACAGCAGGCTTTGAACCCTCTGGGGCCTGGACTGCTTCTTCCTCCTTCATTTCTTGCATCACTTTTATTCCCAGAAATATTTCCAAAGGGCCTTTTGCATCATTCTTCTGTTTAACAGATTAACTAAGGCATCTTGCCAATCAGTATATTGCGTGACTAATGTTCAAAGGCAGCTGGGATCCTCAAGTAAAAGAAGTGAAGAAAATAAGTGTTTCCAGGCAAATAATTCCAACATTCTGATATATTTATAGAATTAATGTAATAGCTGAATCACAGATTGAAAAGGACAATGAACTGTTAAAGCACAGACTTATGTCCCCCCCGGCAATTAATGCACATAGGCACCAACTATGGTCTTTGCAGGAGCTGTTCATAAGAATATTGATTTACAGGAAGTTTCGAAACAGAAAGTATGTTCTGGAGCCTGGGATAATTGTTACATGAATAGGGAACCCGAAAGGAGAACAGAAAGGAAAAGACCCATTTGTTAAGGAAGCAACAGAAAGTGTATTCAAATCCTAACCTCTCCTTTCGCAGCAGAATATTACACCATCACAAAAAATGTTTCATACCTATATCTGGCTAAAATACCACTTGATGTACTCTAGCTTCAGAAAGCTGCCAGTTGGTTTGACTTGTTCCCCACAAAAATGTGGTCCATGTTACTCTCACGTGATTTTCAGAATCAGGTATATAGGGAAGACTTTTCATATGTTCAGATTGTGGTTCATGTGAGGCTTATTGTGAATAGTAGTCTTGTTTGTAGACGCGTATTATAGATGAGAATTGCTAAGAAAGCTGGATTTTGGCTCTTAGTTCCACAATGAAGGTTACAGTTTGCCTAGATTCAGCTAGTGTGGATTTCTTTTTTGTATTTTCTGTGACTCTAATGAAGAAGGAAAATGCTTAGTGCAAATTTACCAACAGATAAAAGTGTTCGTTCCAGGCGCAGACTGGGTCCAATTGAGCGATTTATCTATTAATTTCTTTTGGTTGTTGTTGGGTCAGATTTAAAATGATCGTATTTTAAAAGGATAATTTTAGCCTTGAAGGCTAAAAAATCAAGAGAAAGACTAGGTCAAATTTCCCATAATTGTTTGTATGCGTATAATAGAGATCGATTTTTACACCTCAAGAGAGGTTATTAGAAAGCCTTGCTCCTGCTATTGCTATTTTGTATTCATGTCTGTGAACATTTGTTTCTTCATGTACTCATCCAGAATCTTGCTAGAAGTACATATTTTTAAGGAGAAATTTAAAACCTATTCTACAGACTTTTTGTTCTTTTCCCTGCTACCATTTATTGTTGTTTAGTACTCCTTCTGCAATGCCTCTTGTTCTCATTTGCATTTCATATTTGCAGTAGCATTTGTATTCTCTCATCAGTCTATTTAAAATGCCACTTTTTTCCCCCTTCTTCCTGATTCCTTCTATCCCTACATAACTTGGTGACAACTTCACTTAATAGAATCAGTATTAGAGGATCAAGGTTTTTCTGTAGGAGCATATAGAAATTACACTTTATTGGTGTACCCTGTATATGATTAAAGACTTTTATGTGTGGTTTGTTTTGTCAGTTGAATATTAAGGAAGGTGTCTGTGCAGTCTTTTAAAATATACTTAAAAGGGGCATAACCTTTACTCTAGCCTATAAAACCCGCACTGTTTCCTGTCCATAGATGAACGCTTTGCTGCATGGCATTTGGGGTTTCCATATGTGAATCAGTCTAGAATTTCTGTCTTAGTGAAAGTGATAGATAAAACAACCATTAAAAAAAAATCCCTTTTCTCTTCTTCCCATCAGTGCAGTGATATAATTCCTGGTACAGGAAGGAAGTATTTCTGATAAGCAGGAGAAATTGTGGGTTTATTTACTGTTACGAAGACTAATGTTATTTTCTTTATAGGAGGGAGGAGAATAGGAATTTTCTGTTGGTAAACCCTGGGTTACTGTCAAGTGGTCTCTGGAGAAACATCTTACATGTACATACAGCATGAGGTGTGGGCATACATTCATAAGGGAGTGAATGCAGTAATATGGGATTTACATTGATTTCACTGGAAGTAGAAACAGTCCTACAGCTGCCTCAGAGGACAAGCAGTACTATGCTTACTCACTTGGGTAATATTTAACTCCAGAACAGCTACAGGCTAACTGGAAGTGGGTAATTCTTAATAAAGAAACCGTAGTAACAGCCATCCCTGGGATTGCATGCTCCATTTCTGGCATTCATTCAGGACTTTCTTTCCTAGATGCTTCCTATGGAAAAAAATCCATAATGATAGAATAGGAATTTTTTCTTGCTGTAGAATTTTTAAACTATGACATCAAATGTAAGGGTTTGACTATTCTGAAAATAGCTGGCATATCTTTTGCAAATAACCTGTCCTCTACTAGTTATGTGTTTGGTCTGCTGTAAGGTGATTGTTACAGTTCTCTTTAGAAGTGGATAAGACAAACCAAAAAGATCTGGGTATAGAGTGAAAACATTAATTTGTAGAGTTAGTGCTGAGCGACTACCATGATTCAATGTCACAGCTGATCTCATCTTTAAGCAGCTTCTTCATGAAGCCAAATACAAAATTACATCGGTAATCGGTGTGTTTTCTTTAAATCTGCAGTGGAAGAATTTTTATTGTATGTATTTACTAAGTTCTATAGACTGCTGGTAGAGCTTGCTCCACTCATCCAGGTACAGTCCTGTTACAGTCTGTTCCCGTTGGAACTCAGTATGGATAGATGTCCCCAATTGTTTGGAAGAACTTTCTCCTTTAATTGTCTCATATTGTTGTCGTATTTTCATTATTCTGTTAAAATTCTAAGAAGGAGGTTATAAGTAATCTCTTTTGGGATAAGCAGACTACTAAGATTTGCCTTCCCATTGTAAAGTAAATCTCAAGAATACTGATTCGTTATCTGCCTAAGGTAAATAATTGAGGATAAGGAATAAACAACAAGAGTCCTTAGATGCTTGATGCAATGCTATACAAGATACAATTTCTTCAGCTGGAGGTGTTTTGCAAGAATTGAAAAAGAACCATGGAACTAGCTGAAGGAAAATGGCAAAAGTTATTTTAAAAATTGAGCTATCAGGTTAATAAATCTTTTATGAGTGGAGGACTGATCACACACTGCTCTTGTTCAGTATCTTTGGTAAAGACTTTGGACCCAAAGAACCACTACTACAGAAGAAGATAGAAAAAAGATTGAAAAGAGACTGCATCACCTTATAGAAGAGAATATAGATGCCATTAATCTTAGAATCATAGAGTCACAGAACAACCCATGTTGGAAGGAACTTCGAAAGATTATTTGGTCCAGCTCTTTGCGTGAAAGGGAACCTTGATGAGATTATCTAGCATCCTGCCATGACACAAAGCATACAGTCGCATGAAGAACTACTAACAAAAGTCTGTGTCACAAGGTGGAGACTCTTCAATTGGAAGTGACAATGGAATGAATAAGCAAAAGGATGTTAGTCAATAACTGATGCTGAGGCACTGATGCAGAGGAGAAAAAAGGGAGCTAAACAGGAATTCAGATGCATAGTGAGGGTGTTATTTCTTTATTTGAGTACTTGCATTCTTAAAGAGACAAACATTAATGTAATTATGCAAGGGCCTGGCAAAACCTCATCTGAAATGCTGCATACATTTCTGCATAACCATGGTGAAAAAAGATGAACTGAAAATAGTACAGGTACATAGAAGGACTATTAGGAAGATTAGAGGAATGAGGAATCTATTTTTTGAGACTTTGTTTCAGACAAAGTCAGAAAAGTGGTGGAATCACTGTCTATGCAATTATACCAAATATCACATAAGGGAAAGAGCTATCATAGAGAAGAAATAGTGTTAGTAGAACAATAAATAGGTAGAATTTGTACATATTTTTGAGCTATGTGTATGTGAAGAAGTTTCCACCTGTCAGAAGAAAGCCACTGAGGAACAGCCTTCCAACATATATGTGAGCAATTTTGTAGATAGGCATGCATATATGACATCCACTTAGTTTTGGGATAAAGCTTGTCTATTTCATGTGAGACCAACTGCGTAGACAAGTCTTCAAAAAATATTTCCTCCTGTCCCATGTCCTTATTCTCTTTGAAGAGGGCTTGCTAATGAATTTAAAAGCAAGCAGGTCTTAAAACAAACAAAGCAATCCCCTGAGGTTCCTGAATCTCACATCGTTGTCCAGAAGGTGATTTTGACAGGTGAGCTACCACAGATGTAAGGTTTTGTCAGAGACCGAGTCTCTTTGACCACACCCATATAAGCACAAAGCATAAAACAAAGGAAATTTTTCTTTTCTAAATAGCTACCATTGAACCATGATATGTTCCCAGGGAAAAAAAAAAAAACCAAAACCAAACCACCAACAGAAAACTGTTCACAGAGAAACAGAAACAAAATCTAACAGGAATTTGGGGGATTTCCCAATCCTCCCCTGTGTATTTTTAGAGCTCAGTTACTCCAACTTTGCAAATATGCATTTTACAGAAGATTGCAGGCCGTTTTTGTTTCTCTTACATCCAGTTCATTGATTAAATATATAAACAGGATGTCTTTAAGAGCAGAAAGTTTTAAAACAGGATTTGATACTAAGCAAGAGCTCTGTTAGTTCCCTTTTAGCTATTTGAGTTTCATCTTTGCTTATCAGAGCTGTTTTAGGGTGCAGTAATTTCCAAGTGCACTATTGGGTTGCAAGGTAAATAATCTCTAGAGATGAATATTTTTTTTTCTTTCTTTTTTTACTGTAAATGACAATAGTACATAAGCTAGAAATTTCCCTTGTAAATTCTGGTCATCCCATTTGTTTGCTTATTTCCAGTATGGACTCGGGACCTATTCTGTCAGTGCTCTGAGAGGTTATGTACCCTTGCTCATGCGTTTCCAGGGGTAGGTGATCCATCATCTTTGTTTAAGGACTTCGTTAATAGCCAAGCATAATCAAATTTGAAGAAGTATTTTTGATCATGCAGAAGAGGAAATTATGTAATAACAACAACTTATGTATCGTTTATATAAGAGCAGAAGTCCCGTTTCCCAGGTGATGTTGAAGGAGCCTGCCTCCATTTGAACCTTTGTCCTGCTGGCACTGCCACACTTCTTCTATCTGGAGTTTCAGATAACTCAAGAGGTCTTGAACAGCCAGGGAGATCAGCCCACGCAGAGCAGCCCGAAGCTGCTCTGAAGGTTCTCCAAAGCCTGAAGGTTCTTCCTGTGACTACAACTCATGTAGAAGAATATAAGTACATAGAATGTAGGGGGTTTATGAGAAATGCTAAATGACACTTACATGTATGCACATTGTATTTTGATTATTACATGCATACACGTGGTATTTTTATTATTGTGTTAAGAAATTACATAATTAAAACATTTCCCCCATAAATTATTAGATTATCAGATTTTTAATATCATTTTCATTTGTATTTTGTGAAACTCAAAATACTCCACTTAGTTCATATGAAAAGCAATTCCCACAGTTTTCATTGCTTGGGTTTGCACCATTATTTGTTTATATTTCTTTTCTGTACATTTCCAACTGCAAGTTCAGTAAACAACATATATTTGTAGATAACTACTTTGATTTCAAGTTATACACTTTATAATGGTTGAGAAAATGAAACTATTTTACTTTTTAAATACCAGCTATGTAAATTCAAAAGAAAAACCAGATGCTGTGTTTTCAATTTCACTCTCAGCTGTCATTTTCTTGGGTTGCTCTCAAAAGCTTGAAGAATATACTATGACAAATGGTGACACAAGAATGTTAAACTGTTGCATGATTTCTTAATAAAAATCCTATTGCACATCTGCTACTTGTTTTATACCTAAACAATAGTGTTGCAAGAGCAGTGATTCAGTTACTGAATGAATATTAAAAATAGCAGTGAGTGATAAATAAATAATCTAGCCTAAGTCAATATGCAGGGACTTTATTTTTTTTTTTTTTTGCTTAAAAATGTTCCAGTTTCCATAACAGTAACGATTTTTTTTTTACACTGTGCATTTTCAGCTCCTGTTTAACAAGCAAATGTCCTTCATTTAGGTCCATCATGCTTTGCAAGGTACATTTCTGTTGCTCAGCTATCAGGTTAAATACATCTCTTCCCCGTACCATCTGCCCATTTTACTTCTTAATATAAGTTCTTCAAGGCAGAGGATTTGTAGCACTGAGTAACAATTCAGGGAAATGCTCCAGTACTTTCCTGCTCTTTTCATGCACTGATACACCTGAGCTCCTCTGCTATTAGTCATTCTTTCTCATGCAATAATGATGGCTGTGGGAACATCAGGCTGCAGGATTATGTTGCCTGGAATGGTTGGTTCTGTGTTTCATGGATTGAGATTTCCTAATAATTCAGTGATGTTTTCCAAAGCTCTTATCTTTTTATCAGCCATATGCCCTCTCTGCGACAGCTGATCCCTTGTACACTTGGCTTTTATTTTTCCTTACTGACCCTTAAGAAAACATAATGTCTACTCATGCTTTGCTCAGGTTGCAATAATACTGTAACTCAGTTTGATTTTGTTTTCACTTTATGGAAAGGTTTTCTCAGCTACAGCAGAATCATCTCTATGTAACACACACGTGTAGTGTGTATTTTCTCAGTTTAGCTCTGCTCTTGCTTGGAGGCCCTTCACCACTGGGTTCAGCAAGACTGTCATCAACCTCATGTCACCCAAGAGGAAGGCCATGGAATACGGCATCTCGTACAGCAGTTACTATGTGTTAAAAACTATGTCCAGGCCTGCAGCACATTCAAGAAACTTGGTACTTCCTTATGGTGATAGGTATTGGCAGAACCTGCAGCTCTGCTAAAGGACCATGGCCTGAAAGGTTATGTCTTAATGCAAGAAATAAATTTTTTAAAAAGTAAGTTTCTGTTTGGGGTTCCTTTTTATTGTTTAGCATTATAAATGTTCTCTCTAAAATGGTTTTATAGCATGCTATGTTTGCCAGCACAATATTAAATGGTCTCCTGACACTGTTGAAACTCACTTGTCGTGTTTTCTACACTATACCTCACTTTGTAATTACTGCTTCCCATTGCCAATAATTCATGCCCTCCAGAAGGCTCTGTTTAAGTCTGAGTAATAAAATACTGAGGGATTAATATGCAGTTGATGACAGATCATTTAATGCAACTCTTGACAAAACTGTCTGGTGTCTAGGAAATTGGCAGAATATGGCTGATGGCTACTTTCTGATGTCATTCAATTAGCATCCAAGGGTTAGTTCTCTGAACTTATCCTCAGGAGTTTAATGGAGCAGACTTCTTTTCAATCTTCAGTTTACTCAGGGAATTGCATGAGGTGAGTTTAATTCATGTGTATTTGGCATGAAAATGGATCTTCTTAGTTTGCAAACCAAGGCTTGCTTTACTATTTCAGCGCTGTAGTTGGCAAATTTAAATATTTACATTAATTGTGTGCTGATACTCCCAGTGGGAGCAGAAGAGTTTTGCATACATGGATCCATATTCACGCTCTCTAGTTGCACATTACAGTCTAGGTTTTCTCAGTCTTACGGAAAATTGCAAACAGCTGCATATGTTGTCAAGCACTTGGATGACTTGCCTTACCGGTTTAAAAATCATGGTCTTAGTAACTAATAAAATAAATAATAAAAACTTAAATAAATAAAACATCACACCTGCTTCTTTCCCTGTACACCACTTTTATGCCATCTTGGCAGTACAAGGGAATTTTCAAATGGGTGTGAATGACACCTAGTTTACAAGTTGATTTCAGCAGGAGTGTTCATGTGGGTACATTGCAGTTGAATAAGAGCACCGATAAATGTTTCTGATAAATTTAGCAACCACTCTCCTCCTTTGCCCATTGATTACCAGAACTGACAGAAGGGAACATACCTCTGCTTAACTTACTTCAGTTCTTATTCCGACGCCTTGGTTCCTTTGAAAGGCCACTGATGCTTTAAGGTAAGACATCACAGTATGCTTACTTGTGGTTTATTACTGTTGGAGTCAAGGAGTGACAGGGTTTGGTTTTGAACTTGTGAGAAGTGCCAGAGTGAAACTTGCTCCTCCCCAACCCTGAAGTCAGTGGGATTTGTCATCAGGGAAAGCCTTTCTGACAGGGTTTCAATCAAGGTGCTCAGCTCCTCCTCAGAGTGAGGAGAGAGAAAGGGAAAGGATGGAGACTTCAGATATCCAGGGGAAACTATGAGCCTTCGTTGTCTTTGAAAACTACCTAGGCTAGAATTTCATGCCTTATTAGCACTGTTTGAGTGTATTTGGGGACGTATGGATGTCATATGTAAAACCATCAATAACAATCCTTTGCATGAGAAGTATGTGCACTTGCAGTTTTCTGGGTGGCAACACCACCTAAAGCAGGTTTTAACCTCTCACTCCCACCCTTTTCCCATATGGCTGCCCTCCCCGTGTTGCCAGCACAATGTTTACAAGCTGTGTAATAAAACCTGTCAATGAACTGTTGATGGCTGAAAAGTAACCTTGTATGAAACAAGGCTTTTTTCATGAGTGACAATTGCTTGATTCTATTTGCAGAATGACTTGACAAGCGGCAGGAAAGGCATGGCTGAAGGAGGGGAGCTTGCCATGACAGAAAGACAGAAGTAAAGGCAGGGGAATGCCTTGAATTATGAGGTCATACTTGCTACTGAATATTTTGTATTGTGAACCTCTTCACCCCCATTTGGCATCCAACATTAGTATACATAAACTAGACAGATCATCCATCATATGATAGCTGCATAAATATCTCAGCTGGCTTGTTAACATGCTTTAATAATAGCTGAACTCTTGGACACTAGTAGAGGGTTGTGATTCCACCACTCATTTCCTGAACTGACCACTTTCATACAGATCATAGAATTATAGAATATGCTGAGTTGGAAGGGACCCATCAGGATTATCAAGTCCAACACCTGGCCCTGTGCAAGATACCCCAGGAGTCACAACTTGAGCCTGATAACACTGTCCAAATGCTTCTTGTATTTAGGATTGGTGTTGTGTCCACTTCCCCAGGAAGCCTGTTCCAGTGCTCAACCACCCTCTAGGTGAAAAACTTCTTCCTTACATTCAGGCAAAGCCTCCCCCAGCTCAGCCACGTCCCTGAGTCCTGTTACTGGTCACAAGGGTGAAGAGATTTGTACTTGTCCGTCCACTTCCTCTCATGAGGATGTTGAAGACTGCAATGAGGTCTCTAGGCTGAAGTAGCTGGTTACTCAGAGCTATGTTCCTAATGATCATCGTTTCTCAGGAACTTTTTTGATTCAGATGTGACACGTAATCTGAAAAAATTCCTCTCCTCCTCACTTTTCCTTTGGTAGTAAACAAGGTAGAGAAATAATTGGATGAATTCATGACTGATTTGGAAGTTCTCCTGTGATTGGAATGATGACTTTTTAATTTTGAATATAGATATGTTCTTTATGGTATTAGTATCTTCTTGGGTATGTTAGGGCCCTCTGAATGTCACACCCAGCTTTATTGTCAAAGAAATTCTTGTCTCCAAGAGAAAACATTAAGTGACATTTCACTTGTTCACCTTCACATTTGGCACCTCACATTTTCACCTCTATCTTAATACATACTTACTAAAGCAGTACTGGCTTGATACTCAGTAAGGGATTACCTTTCATAACAGTTTTCAGCATTTCAAAACTCTAAACTAGCCTTTGCAGTAATGTGAGCACAATATGCACAATGCATTTGAGTCCCATGAATCAGGGAGGGCAGGCAGTCCATCCTTACACCACTCTGTAGAAAGGTTTGCCAGCACCAATAAAAGGGTATAAGCTCATTTGGGACTGAGTGCTTCTTGTAGCCTCCTCATACAGCTTTTATTACAGAAGAAGTTGCATAATGTACAGTGGAAAAATAATGTCTTACACAGCATCTGATGCACAGAGCAATGTACCCAAGAATGAGTCAGGACTCCCAAATGAGACATGAATCTGTGACACGAAGGAGTATGTTCCACATGATTTCTTTGGGAGCTGCAAAACATTAACAATTTTCTCAGGTAATATTTAATTCCGAAAAAGGTGCTCATCTTACTAAGCATTTTTAGAGAATCATGTCTACTTTCCCATGCATATCCCGTATTTCAGTTCTCTCAATTTTTCAAGTGATAACCATGTGAAAAATTAAAACAATTAGCTAATATGTATATCCTTTTAAGACTTGCCCTCTGTAATATTGTCTAGGGGTTTGGAACAATCACGTGAAAAGTGATGCCCAGGAAATCCTTCAGAGTTTACGCCAAATTTGTTGCTTTAAGGGACAAGGCTTTAAGTGGTCAGCTCCCAGGATTTGTGTTATTCTTGCTGAATAGACATGATCAGTACAGTCCAGGATTTATGCATCTCTCCAAGAGGACCCCAAGCATTGACTGAAAAGCAATTAATGAAATTCTGACTGCAGATTGGACAAGTAGCTGTAAAAATAAAACACTAAAAGCCTTAAGATAAAGCTGTTTGAAAGAGAAATTGCACTCGATATGAAATAAGTTCTGCTTCCGACTGAAAGAGATTAATTTGGGGTAATGTTTTTCCATTGAACCATTGTGTTAGTGAGTTTACATGTCTATTTTTAAGAAGCAATTACACATTCCTTTGATCATCATTTCAAAGGCAATGTGGCTTAAGTTGTAGGGTGACACTCCTGTCAAAAGGCCTTGAAGGTGTTTGTTACTACCTTCTTGACAGAAATTGCCAGTTCTACAGCAGAATCAGCAGACCAGATTATTGTTTACTGGTGATCAAACTATTCCTTGAGCTGCCTCCAAATCTTTGTATTAAAATAGCTGCTGAGAGCTTATGTGATTTGTTACTCATTCTGTCTTCTGAGTTGCTTACTGTTTTACATCACTGTGCATGCTTGCCCTCTGAGGGCTCCTATAAACCCAAGAGAAAGTGTGTGTGGCACGACGCAGCGTAGAATAAATGAAAAACCTCTGTACGGGAAGCAATGCAGATGAATCGACAGGATGGGATGGTTAGCCTTGCCAAACAGCAGAGCTTACTATTCAGGTTCTTGTTATCCGGGATTACATTGGAACAGTGCTGACAGGGAAACTGCACAACCGCGCAGCATTTTCAGTTTCACGACTTCGGCGAGGTCACTGTGCAGCAATCCCCATGCTTTAACAGTCAGTTTTTGCTACAATGGCCATCTCACCTGGGGGGTTTGAGCTAGCACTTCTGCATGTACTCCAGGGACACATGTTAAAGGTTGTTGGCTCAGGGTTCTTTGAGAGCTGTCTGGTTCACTGCTTCTGTTCGGTGTGTGCATACAGCCATAGTTGTGTAACTATGACTTGAGATGCTTGCTGTCTTCTGCATGCAGAGAAACAGGCTCAATGGCCTGTCACCACTGTCATATTCATGTTCCACCCTTGTAAAGGCAGCTTGCTGGGCTATACCTGAAAGCCTTCAGAAAACCCCGGCGACCATATTTCGTTAGTCACGAAATAGTCTATAAATTGCCGTCAGGGACTCTCCATCCAGATAACTAGCCGGGTCAGAATTTTCATTTACTGGATCTGGGCTCGCTGAAAGGAGGGGAAGTCCCCGCACACGCCATAGTGAGGCGCAAGTTCAACACGCTCGGGGACCAGACCGGGACGTCCGGCTTATGTTCCTGCGCTGGCACCCCCCGGCTCCGTGAGAGTGGGCTGGGCAGGAGCTGGACACTTCTGGGACGCCCAACCAGAGCCTCCAGGAGGGCAGAGCCGAGTGTCCCCGGGCAGGGAGGGAGCGGACCGGCAGCACCGCCTCCCTCGCCCGCTCTCCCCTCGGTCCCAGCGTCGCGGGAGGCTGCGGGGGGGCGGGCAGCCCCTTCCCCCTGTGCGGGGCCGGGCCGGGCTCCCCGTGTTACGCAGCGAGAGGCGGCCGTGTCCCCAAGCCGGGCCCGCAGTGTCCCCTGGCGGCGGCGAGCCCGGCCGGCCCCGAAAGCGAAAGGCTTTCGGTTCAAGGCTGGAGTTTCGGGGTTACGCTGGAGGGCTCGACACCGATCCTCGGCTGCACCAACAGCGGCGTGGCCAGCAGGTCAGGGGAGGGGATTCTGCCCCTCTGCTCTGCTCTGGTGAGAGCCCACCTGGAATGCTGCATCCAGCTCTGGGATCCCAGCACGGGAAGGACATGGACCTGTTGGAGCAAGTCCAGAGGAAGCCACCAAGATGATTAGAGGGATAGAGCACCTCTCCTATGAGAAAAGACTGAGAGAATTGGGTTTGTTCAGCCCGGACAAGAGACAGCTTAGGGGTGACCTATTTGCAGCCTTCTGGTACCTGAAGGGAAGCTACAAAAAAGAGAGTGACTTTTTAACAGGAGCATGTAGTGACAGGACAAGGAGGAACCGATTCAAACTAAGAGAGTAAATTCAGTTTAGATTTTAGGAGGAGGTTCTTTACTGAGAGTGTGGTGAGGCACTGGAACAGGTTGCCCAGAGAAGTTGTGGATGCCCCATCCCTGGAAGTGTTCAAGACCAGGCTGAAAGGGGCCTTGAGCAACCTGTACTAGCGGAAGATGCAGGGGAATTAAAACTAGATGATCTTTAAGGTCCTTTCCATCCAAACATTAAATGGTCCAGGCACCTCTTCCTGGTGAAGCACCGAGGGAAGCACAAGCCAGGCCCTGGCCCTGTGGGCCAGCACGCCCGGACTGCCAGCAGAGAGTCCCCCTGCCAACAAAGGAGGTCGGCATGTCCCTGAGCCACCGTAAGGCAACCTGCTGTGGGACTGGGGCCAAAGTAACCAAGTTTTTATAATGCGTAAAAATAGAAAATGTATAAACCACTTTCCAGCCTACCCAACTCAGTCTGTCTTTTGGGAATGTCTTGATCTTTAATGATCTGTTTCTGATGATTCTGCCCAGCCTGCTGCAGGCAGCCAAAACCAGCACTGTTACAGGAGAATGATCCTCATTCCAATAGAAATTCCAGCAGCCTTGGTGTAGCTTAACTGAGTATCTGCTCAATGTTGGCATCCCATTAAAGCTCCAAACTCCATACAGTGTACTGCATGCAATGCTGTTTCAAATTAACTAAAATACTAGAATCACATTCAGATGATGCAAGACAGACTTATATTTTAATGCCAGAAACATGTAAAGGTCTCACTTCAACTGCATCTTCTTGACGCCAGCACTTGTGCTTGTCATTTGCTGACACAGTGCTGAGTTAATCTAAGAAGAAAAATACATAATGTTTCAAAGAATTTTGCTTGTTGTTTGGAGAATGGAAGAGGAAATGAAAAGGCTAGTTATGCTTGGATATGAAGTGTTAATGTGTTGTCCTGTCTTGAGTCAGTGGGAGAGAAGGAATGGAGCTGCTGTGAGTAAAGTGCATTTGAAAGTTTGTTTCACTTCTGCTTGGTGTCACCTACTATGCAGCCAGCAAGTATCTGGTTACTGTCTTTGACCTGTTGACATGAGCTGATTTGGCAATTGTTTGATTGAGAAACACATGCTGGAAATACCACATTTCATAGAAGGAGATTGTCAAAAGAAACTCTACATTTGGTTTCTACCTTATTTCTCACTATCCTTACTAGAAATTAAAAAGCTTTATGATGCAGTGTTGCACTACTCATAGCATGGCCACAGTTTGTGTTGAAGCCGTGGAAGTGCTATGCATACATGTGAGCTAGAAGGTCTCTCTATGAACTGGGCATTTCTGGGTTTGAGAGATCAAATGATGTCCAAGAACCAGGCGACCTGTTAGAGTAGTAGAAGACTAGATTGCAAGCATAGAATTTTGTCTTTTGTTGTATCTCTTGAAATTAGGTATCAGTTTCATTTGTACTGAAGTCTGTTTTACCAGGAGCAGAAATCTTCGTAACTCATGCTGCCTATGAAAAGAAATTATTCCAGATTATATTTTTCTCTTATATTTTTGTCCGTGGATTATGTTGCTGTTTATGTCTGTTCCTACTTAGAAAGCAGATGAATATATTTTCTTCTGCCTTAAATAGTCTCATAGCTTTTTGGCACAATTTGTCATTTTAACCAGCTCAAGATTGTAGGATATAGACTCCAGAGCCAAACTTCAGTTTCTTGAATCATTCCATCTAATAAGTACTTCTGGCATGTCTCTGCAGGGAATGTTTGCAATCATTTGTCTTGCTTTTTACTCTGGTAAAATAATGTTGTGTTTTACTCTATCAAATTAACAGCGATTCATGATTGCAAAGTCAAAAAGAATCCTCTTGCCTCTCTTTATGAAGAAATATCTATCTCTGAGTGTTTATGGAGAATTAATCCAGATTTTTAGGGACTGGGAGAATGAAAAATTGCCTGTTGTAGAAGTTGTGCTTCAAGAGCACCTAAGGAACCTGAAGGTGCACAGGTCCATGGGACCTGATGAGATGCATCTGCACATCCTGAAGGAACTGGCGAATTAAGTGGCTAAAGCACTATCCATCATACTTGAGAAGCTGTGGGAGTCCAGTGAAGTTCCCACTGACTGGACAAAAGAAAACATAAGCCTCATTTTAAAAAAGGGTTAAAAAGGGGTGACCCAGGGAACTGCAGGCCGTTCAGTGCAAACTTTGTGCCTAACAAGATCATGGAGCAGATCCTCCTTGAAACTGTGTTAAAGCACATAGAAAATAATGTGATTTGCAACAGCCAACATAGCTTCACTAAGGGGAAATTGTGCCTCATAAATCTGGTGTCCTTCTACAACAGAGTTACAGTGGTAATAGATAAGGGAAGAGCAACTGATGTCATCTACCTGGACTTGTGCAAGACATTTGATGCTGTCCTGCATGACATCCTTTTCTCTAAATTTGAGAGACACATGTTTGGTGAATGAGCCACTCAGTGGATAAGGAATTGGGTGGAGGGTTGCACTCAAACAGTTGATATCAATGCCTTGATGTCCAAGTAGAGACAAGTGGCATTCCTCAGGGATCAGTATTGGGACTGTTGCTGTCTAAGACCTTTGCCAGCAGCATTGACAGTGGGATTGAGCTCACCCTCAGCAAGTTTGCTGATGACACCAAGCTGTGTGCTGTGATCAACACCCTGCAGGGAGGGGATGCCATCCAGAGGGACCTTGACAGGTTTGAGAGATGGGCCTATGCAAACCTCAGGACGTTCAACAAGGCCCAGTGCAAGGTCCTGCCCGTGGGTGAGGACAATCCCAAGCAAAAATATAGGCTGGGGGTGATGAATGGGTTGAGAGCAGCCCTGAGGAGCAGGACATGAGAGCATTGGTGGCTGACTCATCAATATTCTCTTGCAGGTCAGAAAACCAATTGTATATTGGTGGCCAGTGTGGCCAGCAGGTCAAGGGAGATGATTGTCCCCCCTATACTCTGCTCTAGTGAGACCTCACCTGGACTACTACATTCAGGTCTGAGGTGCCCCACACAAGAAGGATATGGACTTGTTGGAGCAAGTCCAGAGGAGGTCACAAAGATGATCCATCTCTCCTGTGAAGGCAGGCTGAGAGAGTTGGGGTTGCTCGTCCTGGAGAAGAAAAGGCTCCAGGGAATCTTTATTGCGCATTCCAGTACCTAAAGGGGGCTGCAAGAGAGCTGGGGAGGGACTTTGTACAAGGGCAGGTAGTGATAGGACAGAGGGGCTTTAAACTCACTCTCTACAACTACCTGAAAGGAGATTGTAGGGACGTGGGGAATGGTCTCTTCTGCTGTGTCTGCTATGAGAGGGTAAGAGAAAATATCCTTAAACTGAGATAGAGGAGATTCAGATAAGATATAAGGAAAAGAGCTTAGGGTGGTCAGGTATTGGAATAGGTTGCCCTGGAGTTATTCAAGAGGCATCTGGATCTGGCACTTGGTGATTATGGTTTAGTGGTTTAGAAGTTACAATGGTAGTGCTGGGTGGACAGTCAGACTGAATGATCTTGAAGGTCTCTTACAACCTTGATGATTCTACAATTCTGTGAAGAAGATAGGATTAGATATTAGGAAGAAATTCTTTAGGCTGTGGGTGGTGAAACACTGGAACAGACTGCGCAGGGTGGACAACTCTTACCTAAAAGTGTTCAAAACCAGGTTTGATGGGACTTTGAGCAACCTGATTTAGTGGAAGGTGTCCCTGGCCAGAACATGGGGGTTGGAACTACATGTTTTTTAAGATGTCTTCCAAGCCAAACCATTCTATGATTCTATGAACCAGATGTTCACTGATCAAAATCTATGATTTTGACTCTCTGGCTGTGTGTAACCATCTAAAAATTTACAGTCCAGAGAAAGTTCCTGAAATACATTAGCAAGAAAATTAAACCTTCCTCTGGGAGATGAACTAAATCATGGATGCGCCAGTTAAAATCCACATTGGTCAGAGTTTGTTTGAAAGGCTGAAGGGCATAATTTTGCTTTGGTTTGTTTCTTAACAAGTTAATAAAATATGAGGTAATAGGAAGCTTTTTGTCTGGTCCAAGGCTCAGGAAGCTGAGCTTGAGCTCAATGGGCTTCTTGCTCCTTGCAAAGCCTTACATTACAGGAGTTTGCTTGCCCATGTCCAGTGAGAAGAGTTACATAGCAGTTAGAGTTTACCGAAAACTAAAATTGGTATTGTAAGACAATTGCAATAGAGTTTTCAGTGCCAAAAGTTTGAAACAGACTCCTTTGCTCATTACTTTTTTTTTCCAAAGGGATTTTTTTTCTATTTAAAACCACCACAGTTTTCACTCTTAGTAATGAAATGTTTCACTGAACGAGAATGTGTGGAGTGCTATAGGTGTCCCAGTAAGTCTCATGGGCCAGGCTTCCCATCCATTTAAAATGGGAAAACAACCTTCTGATCAAATCTTCCTGGTCCCCACTCAAAAATCAGGAATTGAAACAAGTCTTTGTACCATGTTTGTTTCTTAAGAGAAATAATTTTAGCACTTCAAAGAATGATCCATTACTTTGTATTTGTCTGCTCTTTGGTGGCATAAGAAAGCCACAAATTTATGTGTGGTTTCTAAGCAGTGATTAGTACAATGCAGACTGAGACAAGTTTAACAATGACTTATATTATGGTGTCAGTTTCTTATTGTGTGTAAATTATTCCTAGAAGAGGAGTATGTGCTAAAATGCAGTAACTGGAGCTAATTCAGCACTCGTCAAGCATGACAAACAAGTGTACTGGAGATGCTTAAGAGGAAGAAGTGAGAAGAGATAACCTATATATTTGGGGAGAATTATTAAATCTTAAACTCTTGCTGGTTATCCATGTCTCCACAGGCTGGGCATTAGGGGCCTTTGGAATAATTGCTGTTAACAACGCACTTGGCCTCCCTGCAGAAGCTATGGAGCACATGCTGAGGGCAGCACTACTGGGAAATGTAGCTGAGTTTGAAGGAACTGGTTACACACTGGGTTGATCTGGGAGTCTAGGGAGCTGCAGGAAAAAAGATTTTTTTCTTTTTTATAGATGTGCTGGTGGTATTTTGAGTAGGGGCATGGGGGCCCAGAGTAGCAGGGGAGGATACAATGAGGCAAGGACTGAAAAAGGGCTAGAGAGGGGAGACTAGTTTTCTCACTTCTCTTACCCTTTGCTGTAACATGTCCAAGTTCTGCTTTTCCAGAAAGACAGAATGCAAGAAAAGTGTTTTATTTCCCTCTTGGCCTTCAGCTTTTTCTGCCAGAACAGTTTTTGTGACACTGTTGGGATGAGAGAGAATTTGGTTTTCAACTTAAAACTGCAGCTTACCTTTTGAGGAGGGTAGATACATATAATTAAGAGCTTGAATAGAAAAACTTAAAAAACACTGTCACAATGCTTGTTACTGACTCTACTACTGCCATTGATACTGTTGGGGTTGTGCCATAAGGCAGATAATACTGTATTTGTTTTATAAACCTGTACATGTCAAATTTGTGCAGGTTGCTCTGCTCAGCACTTACATGTGAACAGTTTATATTGTGTGTAAATAGATTCTTATCTTACATACTCTGAAGAATAACCAGTGAAATCAATGATTTACTTGTCTTAGACACCAGCATTATAGTTTGTACCATGGCTAAATTTGACCCACAGAGTTTTTGGAGATGCATATGCCTACCCTGCTTCTGAATTTAGCTTGCTGCACTCTTACTAAATAAAAGTCTAGAAGGGACAAAAAGAGACCTCTCTCTGAAATTTAATCCAAATTACACATGTGGTATGGTACAGAACAAGAACCACTGAGTTCTCTGCCAGTCCTAGGTCTTATAAAACCTAAATGCACCAATAATCACTGAGGTTATTTTTAAATGTTTAACATGACTCTCCAAGGCACATAGACATTTAACATCTGTGTCTTTTTAAAGAGTTATTTATTCTAATATATCATAGCTCTGGCAGTAATTTTCTGTTAATTGCTCAGAACAGGCTGAACTTTGAGGGGTTATAAATTGAAGTATGACATGTACTATGCGTTTGTTTTGTTTTGTGGGGTTTTTTTTCCAAATTTACATATAGTGAATAGCCAACTAACCTGACATCATTGGGAGCTTAGGATGGTTGGTGACTGTCTATTTCACTCCACAAGTGTGGATTTATTACCATGAGTCATAGAAGTAGAATTACCTTTTCATGAGGTTGGAGTGATCTGTCTTTCCATATAAGATGCTACTATGGTAATGTTGATCATGTTACTAGGGTGACCTAAAAACATTAACTGAGTGTTTTACACAGAATTCATTTTAAAGGAAACCGGGCATTAACTTCTGTTCACTTACTAATGCATATGCTTATCCAGACTTAGAAATACTCTTTAGAGCTTGATTTTTAGTCCAATCACTAAAGCACCTTAGTAGCACTTAAATCCCCAAAAGGATTTAAGGCATAATTCCAATTCTCTGCTGTCTAACCCTAAATTTCTGTTCAGCTGCCCATGCACAAACATCAGGATTCATCCCTCGCTTTTTCATTTTGTGTGGTTGCATAGACCCATAGTTCTAGTAAGGTTCACAGGTTCACAGGTTATTCTGAGCTGGAAGGGACCCATAGGATCATCTAGTCCCACTCCCAAGCGAACGCCCACCCAGGGATCGAACCCGCAAGTGTGGAGTCATGGGCACCACGCTCCATCCATCCATCCAAGCCTCCCATCATCTAGGCCATGTCACTTCATCTAATCTTTTCTTAAACACCTCGAGGGATGGCAACTCCACCACCTCCCTGGGTAGACCATTCCACTGAGAGATCAGTGTTCTGAGTGGGAATCTGCCTGCCTTTCTGACCATCAGAATCTGAAGTGGCATTCATTTTGTGCACACACACGTTTCATGGAACTATAGAATGGTTTGAGTTGGAACGAACCTTAAAGGCCATCTAGTGCCAACCCTCCTGACATGGGCAGGGACACCTTCCAATAGACCAGGTTGCTGAAGGCCTCAGCCAACCTGGCCTTGAACACTTCCACGTAGGGTCATGGAGCTATGCCATGGGAGCTGTGTGTTTATTTAAAAAGCTTGCTTAAAAAATTCATGCTCAGATGGGTTTTCCACACTAACTGTGTAGATGGCACATGATAGAGAGTGGGCTGTGGATGCTGAAATCTTTCTTTAAAACTCCAGCTTCTTTATCAACACTAGAGGGATTTTTTTGGGAAGGATGTCTTTTCCATACCTTGCATTCATATCCTTCTTTCATTTGCATGCACAAGAGTAGTGCACTAATGCTTTACTAGTTAAGGAGCAGTCTGGAATGCCAGGCATAACTGGATAGGTTTTCAGGAGTCAGGACACTGATTAAATGTCTGTGAGCAGCAGAACTAGAGGCTCGACAAAGAGAATAGGGTCCCATAGTGCATTCAGTGTCCATGAATATTCAGAGTGAAGGAGTCAGTTATGAAAGAATTTAATTTTTCCTGCTTTTGCTTGTGACAATTCAGCTTTCAGAGGAAATCCAGTTTCCAGGATATAATCATTTCATTGCTGTTTCTGAGCTAGGAGTGTCCAGAATGATCTTTTCTGTGCCTTACAAAATTGTTACACAACTGCTGCAACCATCACAAACACTCATGGGGCACTGTGCAAGCAATTTGGATCATGAGACAACTAAATGCATCCTGAAGTGCCTGAGAAAAACCCGCCAACCTCCAAATGTCTTTAAATGGTGGCACTATATTTTTAGGAAGAGAGAGAAAATGGTGCTCTCTCTGTCTTCTGTGCCTTTCTCTGGTGACCTTATTGCTGCCTATGGAAAGTATATTGGGTTTGTGTGGCCAGGTTTTGGTAGCAATTTTTTCCTTTTGAATAAGTATTTTTGCAATTCAATATTTGCTTTAGTTTTCTGTAAAATAGTTTCCCTTCTCTTTAAGGGAACTATTTCTCTGTATGCTACAAGACAGTTTTAAAACATTCTGTGCATTTGAGTATTGAGTTCTAGAAAGACGGGAGATGTCAGTCTGCAGGTAGCAAGGTCAAAAATGCTTTGAAGAAACTCAGAAAAAACTAATAACAGATAAATATAAAACGGAGTGCTTCATGCTGCTTTTTGCTAGGCACAGAGGGGCATAGCATTAATTGAAAAGTGGGTAATTTTTATTCAATTAACCTTCCCTTTCTCTCATGATTAATTTTAAGGATTTTGTCTTTGAACCTAATATTGGTACACCCTTCAGAATTAGCACTGATAACTGGTTTCTTAGCTACCCTTTCCTCTGTCCATGGGTAGTTTTACTGCCAACAGGGTAATGTGGAATGGCTAAGCCCAGACTTTAAAAAATCCTCTTTAAAAAACACCTCCCCTACCCAACTCTATACACAAACAAAGCAGAACATTTGATTTTAAACATGAAATGTGAAGAGTCAGATGCAATAAATTTGGTTTTTTTCCTCTTGTTTTCTGAACTTAGTATAGACAAGTACTATTTCTAAGTATTTTCCTACAGTCATGAGGAATGGGGATCTTGCACCATCACACGTATTGCAGATCTGAGGTTTAGAGAACGTGTGATAAAATCACAGGGATTAGCTACAGATGTGGGAGTTACAAGCTGTGTGTGATTGAGTTTCATGGGTTGTAGTAGATTAAAATAATAGAGAGAGTTCTCACCATGCCAGTGTCGGAGGGGTATGATTATCCAAACCAAGGGAGAAAGGATCCTTGTTTTTAGCCAATGAAAGGCAATTGCATTCCATTCAGGGAGGGACTATTGCATACTTACTTTTTCCCAAATAATTTATCTCAACTCTTAATGAAGAAATCATCAATGGATTTAGAATTATGACTGCAGTACAGTAATACTTCTGTATTCGTGAGGAAAGGGTCTTGTCAGGGTCTCGTGAAACGTCTAATTCACAAACACGTGTGGACCATTAATATGCATACAGGCCATGCCCATTGCCCCACCCCCAGCCAACCAGGAGTGCTGGGGAGCATTTTCTGCTCCTCCCCACAGGCTCTCACAGCACAGGGGAGCAAAGGGAAACATTTCTGAGTCCTCTCTGCCTGGGGAGAGCCCCCGGAGAATCCCTGTGCCTCTCTTCAGCCATGCTGCTACCACCAAGCATGCTTGCATTACTGCTGTGGTGGGAAAGCTCCGGGGCCATGGCGGCGAATGGGGTGTCCCTGGGCTCTGATTGGTGCTTGTAGAGCCTGGGAAACCTTTACTTTGCAACACTGTGACACTCAGGGCCCCTTACAATGGTGTGTGGCATCAGTGTTGGAGTTTCTTTCCCTTTAACATCTGCCGGTCCNGTTCTCCAGTCCTTTCACCATCCTTGTTGCTCTTCTCTGGACCCTCTCAAGCAGTTCAACATCCTTCTTAAACTGGGGAGCCCAGAACTGTACACAGTACTCATTACGTGGTCTGACCAGCGCCGAGTACTGGGGAAGGATAACTTCCCTAGTCCGACTGACCACACTGTTCCTAATACAGGACAGGATGCCATTGGCCTTCTTAGCCACCTGGGCACACTGCTGGCTCATACTGAGTTTTCTGTCAATCATAACTCCTAAATCCCTCTCCTTTCACCACTCTCCAGCCACTCATCCCGTTGCACAGTCCCCAGGCACAGACTGCATTGCCTTCCCCTCCTGTAGCCATGGAAACAGTAACATGTGCCCAGTGGGGGTCAGTTCCCCGGCTGGGCTTAGAGTAATAGGGGACAGCGTGACTTCTGGTGGTGCTGTGCTGCGTCTCAGCGGCCACCCAAGACATACTGTGGTGTGAGCCTTCCACTGTAGGGACCGAGCCTGGAGACACACAGGAGCGGGGCAGGGATCAGGCACGGCGCCATGAGACCATAAAAGCCACAGGAGCGAGAGGCACCGCATGCCCTCCCCGTGGGGCCGGGCCAGTCCCACCCCACAGGGAGCGCCGGCACCACCCCTCAGCAAGACAGAGGCACTGCACATGCATTGGCCAGGAAGCTCTGTGAATCACTGAGGCAGATTTGCAAGAAAAATTTCTCACGAACCAGCGAGGTCTCAATAGAGGAGTCGCAATGCAGCGAGGTATTACTGTATTGATTTGGATAATGTCATCCAAGGCACTTGTGCTCTTCTGTCACAGAAAAGTTTGTCTTCTGGATGCCCAGGAAAACTCTGGATGAACTATTCTAATTCTACATGTGAGTAATTTTGCATGTAAAATAAATCCATTGGAGTCAGAAAAATTTGCCAAGTCTATATTTTTCACATAGGTTTGAAAATAGCCTGTAGCTCTATTGTAACCAGGTAACTGAAATTGCAATTGTTTTAATCAGAGGAATTTTTTATCTTTTAATGTATATTTGATTCATAGATTGTTTATACTCATGGCATCACTATTGCTGTCAAAGATAAAAGGTGTAAAACAAACAAACAAAACACTCTCTTCCCAAGCTCAAACAAGCAAACAAAAAATTAAAATAATTTAGCAAAACCCAACCACCCCAAAACTAACTAAAAAGACCCCTAAGCACTGAATGTATTCTTGGGTTTGAGCGAAGTACCATTTATTACAAATGTTTCAGATAATTTTACTCAACTGTAAGTGGTAATCACATGGCAATAAAATTTACCCTTCTGTTCAGTAGCTTCCTAGTGACTCAACAGAGTCTGTGAATCTTCGCAAGACTTGTTCAAAAGATCCAGTGTTCAAAAGTAAGGGATGGAAGAATGGCAGAAAGAGTGATATCAGTTGCTTTCTTTGTCTTTTAGAAGGAGGGATTGAGGCATGGGTTGATTTCTATGTTTAAGTCATGCAGCATGGCAGGAATAAAAATCTGGTAATTAGATGCCACAGAAAATCTTGGAGCAGCTGACATAGCCTGAAAGTTCCAAATATGACTGAGGATGATGAAGACCCTCTTGCAGGGAACATTCAGGAGATAGTACTTAAGCCAGAAGTTTGTCAGAGGCAAGCTGAGGCAATAGTCGCTAAAGGAACTGAAATCATCCTTCAGATGTATTAGTAATAATTAACCTATTAGAAAGTCTAGTGACAACTGATGATCAGGGTCGAAAGGCAACACTCAGAGAGCTGAGAAGCTGAAGAAATAGAGGTCATTCCCAAGCCAGAACACTCCTCCGGATAGGGCAAAGGGAAGTAAACAAGCAGAGGATTGTCTGAAACTGAAGTGACTATGTGTAATTTCGAAAAGAACCAGCACTGACTGACTGACTGAGTTTTCACCAAAAGGTTCAAACAAAAAAAATGTCACTCAGTATCTGAGAGTTGGAGTGTGGCAAACGTGTTGTCAGCCTTTATGAAAGGTTCCAGAAGAATCCAAGGAACTATTGGACTTTAATCTGAACAGGCAAATTAGTGGGAGCTAAGATAAAGGAATTATGAATCAGCAGGTATCTGGGTAAATACAGTCTACTTGAATGGGGCCAGAATGAATTTTCTAGAATTAAATTCAGGATTACAGACACATCTGGAGTTCTTGGGAAGGGTTGACAGGTATGGGGATCGGGAAGATTCAGCAGGTGTATTTTATGACGTCAAAAAGTGATTTTAGTAAATCCCCTCAACGAAGATTTTTTGGGATAAATTGAGTAGCTATGAATAGAGAAATGCACATAGACTTGATAGAAAGGTAGAAGAGACAGTAGGAGTAAGTGATGACCTCTCTAAGTGGGGGTAGGTCATCCAGTGGAGTTCCACAGGTGCATTTACTTGGACATGCACACCTCAGCATTTCCATAAATGGTAAGAGGGGGAATAGTGTAGCAAGAAAGTTGACGATGGGGCAAAATTATTCAGGATAAGCAGGAGAAAGGCAGTTTCCAAAGATTGGCAGGAAGAGTTTATATTTACAGTTTGGAAATCCAAATGGCAGATAAAATTCCATGCAAATAAACACGAAGCAGGGCATATCAATCCTGGCAGCATATATAAAATGTTGAGCTTGAGTTTACCATTGCTATTCAGGAAAATGATTTGGGTATTATAGTAGATAGTGGCATTGTGTCAGACTTCTTGCTTGACAGTCACCAAAGTGCAAACCTAATTTCCAGAGTTATTATGAAAGGAACAGTGAACATCAAGATCCCACTGTATTAATACATGGCTTGAACTCACCTTGAATATTATGTGTAGTTATGGTACTAAAGTACTGAATAAACCACAATTTTCCAGAAAAAAACGGATAACAGGAATAATTTAGAATATAAAATTGCTATGCAAAAAAAAAAAAAAAAAAAAAAAAAGAAAGAAAAAAAGTGACTGGATAGTCTGGGGC
This sequence comes from Pitta sordida, assembly GCA_013390025.1. Taxonomy (NCBI): domain Eukaryota; kingdom Metazoa; phylum Chordata; class Aves; order Passeriformes; family Pittidae; genus Pitta; species Pitta sordida. Next base: position 81,036 of record WEKX01013583.1, on the reverse strand, counting down.
TCCTTCTCCTGACAGAGAAACAACACAGCAAAGTAAAAAATCATGCGGTAAGAAGAAGGTGGGTAAGTGTACACTCTTCCAATTCAAGAATGAGGATCTGTCAAATAGGGTAATGGGGAATATGGTAAAAAAAAAAAAAAAAGGAAGGAACTCTTTTCTTCTTCTAAGTGGTGATAGCCCTAAGCAGCTTGCTACCAGAACTTACTGCAGATGTTGGTACTGTGGATGAGAAACTGGTCAAATACTTGACAGACAGAATTATGGAAGGGTACTACCTAAAAGATTCATGGCAAGCTTGTGTGACTCACTAGCTGAAAATAATTGGACTGTGGGAAAGCACCCAGGGAAACATACTTGCCCTGCTCTTATTCTTCCTTGGACAGCTGCTTTTGATCACTGCTGTGGAAAGAAAACTGGGCTGGGTGGACCTTTGGTGTGAACTGGTGGGGCTGTTTAGTAGGGAACGCAGGCAGCTACGTGACATGTCCTAACCTGAGGAACTGCATGATACTCAAGTTGGCTTTAACTGAGCTACCTCAGATGCCAGTAGCAGCCTGTTCTCTGGCTGCACGGAGAGCTCATCCTCTCAGGGGCATCAATTAGCCCGTGCTGAGATTCTTGCTGTCATCACTAGGAGGTTCCCAGTACTAAGCTAGCTTATATAAAAATATTGTTATTCCACACTGCTGCTTGCTGTGTGGGCATACCCAGTAAGTGGACACGGTGGTGCACAAATTATTTTGACAGAGTCTAGAAACGGGATAATGCTAAATTCTCGAAAAAGAAAAATAAAAAAGAGGAAAATTATTACAGCTTCAACTGTCAGATTGTTTCCATTTTCTGTTTATTCATTTCACGGGTCTAATAATTTTTTGAGTGTCAGCTCTTGTACACTTAGCTTGGAGTCTAAAAATCATTAAGCTGGGGAGGCGTTGTTTTGTTTCATGCATCACTGTTAGCAATGATAATGACAATATTCAGCCAGAACTACTGCTGTCTCAAGAATAGAGTCCAGGGTATTCTCTTTTTAACCGTGATGGTTTTGAAGATCTAATAACACTGAAAATTAGCAAATAACTATTTTTATCTCTGGAGTCAGCAGTTCTGACTCAGTGTCCATTAAGGAAATTAATTTCAAATAACAGGACTTTCAAAAAATAATGTCACTCATTATCTTAACCAAACTTAAAAAGGAATGGCATCTGTTACGGAAATGAAAACGTTGTATTGGTGTCATTATAAGCTAATGAAGAATGTTGCTAAGTAATTATGTCAATTAATATTATCGCACATTTTGATCCCGGGGTGATGCTCAGGGTCTCCAGTTGGGGGCACTGGGCAAACATGGAAACACGTCAATGGGCCACGTGGAGGAGGCTCGTACCTACTCCAGTACTATGCAGAAGGGGAGACAGGGAAACCAAAACCACTGAATAAAATGGATGTGAGATACAGTCACAGTTCTGGGTTTGGAATATTTTTAAGGTGAAGTAGGTTATGTTTGCAAAATTCTTTTGGTACTGACAAATATTTGTACTCTTTTATTTTCGTTACCCATAAATCATTTCGTTTCTTTCGCAAAACTAGGAATGAGTGATTTTTAAAACTATCCCTTTAATCAATAACTTCTAATTGTAATGGTCCCAGGTAGAAAAGTCACTGCAAATTTTAATTTTTTGCCATTCAGTTTCTTTAAAGGTTTTCAGTCTAGTATAAATGATTGTCTTTCCCAATCTTCAGTACTGGTATTCATATACATATATCAGAGGAAGAGCCAGAAGAAAAGTAGAAGATGCTTCTTATGTAAAGTCCAGCGTGCTTTAAGGTCCTCATGGGCCCGTACACATACAGTCTCAGCATCTAGAACAAGACCTAAGGAGAAGACATGATGTACGTATTACGTATATTGTTCAAAGGATACCAATTTTGCTGTTGGAAATATGTCATAGAGACCAAAGATGATTTCATGGTCTCAATTCACACCATTTAAGGAAAATTTTAGAAAATATCAGTTCAGGGATTCAATCTAATTTTCCTGATAAGGTTTTCTAAAACAGGACAAGCAGATGATTTTTACATTTACCAATTTATAAGTGAATTGGGTATTAAAAACCAAGATCTGGTATCAGCTACAGGAGAATGCATGAAAGGGCGAGGACACATATGGGGACTGCACATCTGCAAACAGATGTACCAGTAAGGAAAGCAAGTACGTATTCAACATTGCCAAGCTCAGAGTAGCCTAGATCTTCCTCCCAGCTGATATTTTTAACTGGATTTTGCAATACTGCAATGGATTTCCTGGTCCTTGGAGCTCCTGGCCTTCTAGCTGGCCTCCGTATTACAGGTTTATGACTTCTTGTAATGGATTGAAGCCAAAAGTTTTTGTCCACATCACCGGCTGTCAAAACACAGGGACTTCTGTCTGGGTGTGTAGATAATTCGTTTTGGAAAAGTAGTAGAGAACATTTTGTTCAACTTTCCTCATGTTTCTCCACACACACCCCAACACACAGAAAAAAACCAAAGCCCTGATCATGCCATACTTCTTTAGTATCTTTCATGAAACCATAGAAAACACTCTATAAATATTAAAACTTCACAGCAGCAAAGGCATTAACTCATTAGGTAATCAGAAAGTCGAAATAACTATCAGCTGGTCGGTTGCAAGGTTAGGAAAGGTCTAGGAGTTCTAATTTCCAGTCCATTAATCTAACCCTAGGACATAAATAAGGAATTAGCCTGGAATTCAGGATCAGCCTTGTGATAACAAAATTGTACTTTGACAAGCAGCAAAGAGTATCAGCTTCACTTTTTAAAGCAATTACTGTTGCAAATGCAGAGAATGTGTTTGCTTTTTAATATCTTGGTGTTGTGTTAAGAAAATTAGGTTGCTCCTGTACCTTGAAACATAGAATGAATTAAATGACACATGAATAAATATATATTAATTCTTTTTTATTAAAGTATCAAAACAAACTTGAGAATAGAAAACAAACTGCTTTTAATGCATTTTAAGGGTTCTCCTGAATAAAGTACACTTTAAGAAAACTCATGCAACATACCATTCCTGTCAAGCTCTTTTAACACTCTTTTCCTGGGCACAGTTAAGTGGACGTCAGTACCATCATTTCCAGAACAGCGTTAAGGAGCACGCACACACACACACACACACATACAAAAGCAATACAAAGCAGCTATGACTGCACATATAAGGAAAGAAAAATAGATTATCTTCTGACAATAGTAGTGGTACCCTATGAACATTCGGTATGCTAAGTAAATATGATCAAGCAACAAAAGCATGACGCCTGCGTCACCAGTGATAGGGTTAAAAGCAACCATACAAATTCCCTAAGGGAGACACATGAATTCTGTCACTATAGTCTAATCATTGTGGTAACACTTCATAACCAATTGTGAGACAAACAGTTTTGTCTGACGTGCAGAAGGCAAAGCCAAGGTGTATGATACTGGGTTTGTATTTCCACATTACAGAATCCAAATAACAATGAGCATTGTTTGACAAGTTTATTGTAACACACTTCATGTATATCTGTTGTCTCATAAACAGCTGGCCCAATTACACTTAGAACTTGCCCCTTAAGCCAGAGAAGTTGCCACACAGGCTCCAGACTCTGCCTACAGGACGTGAATAAAACTCTCACTGAAGTCAATGGAACCTCCTTCCAATATACAGAAAGATAATGGATTCTTACGACAGAATGGGGCCTAATATGTCATCTTTGAAATACATTCATTTTTTGGATACATGAAGCACATGTCTTTAAAATGTGATATAGGACATTATAATATATCCAGATCTTAGGAAAAGGTAGTAAGAAGTTCTGTTGCAGAATATAATGATCATATAAGGATCACGTACAATATGTGATGGACTCATGCAGGACTTGCAGGGCAAGAAGCTTATGGCTGAGGTATCTTTAAGTTTAGCCTTTAGAACAAACACACGATTTCAATACTGCAAAAGTAGTGTAAAATATTATGTACTGTAAGCTCCATTTGTACTCTGCTTTGTTTAAATTGTGCCATTGGATGGTTAGACACCACGGACAGACATACAGAGTTTTGGAAGGTATAATACCATCACCCAATTGTTAAATACACTCAGTGCCTCATCTTCAGAAAATATGAAGGATGTGTTTTCAGTAGTGGTGTCTCAAATACAACTGGCAAAGTTTAGGAATATATAATATTAAACAGCAAGAGATAAAAGTAAAAAGCGCAACACATGTGTTTTCAGTTTTATCTTGCTCGCAGTATTTATTAACTCTACTCATGATATTAGTGATAAATAAGTATAATATTTTCTTTTACAAAAACATTATATTTTATAGAAATAAACAATCTGAGAATTTCACAGAAACATCAGAATTTAAACACTCATAGCTCCAACTGTTTTGTCCAGAAGTTCTTCTACCAGTTCAAAAACATCCAAGGTTAGTATTTAATAAAAAATAAAAACAATTATTCACTACATCAAAACTCTTGCCTCCTTTAGAGTCTGAGTAACATTTTTTGATTGATTGTAGTTGCCACTTAAATGTAAAATAAAAGTAGCTGCAATCATAATTTTTCCCTCTGAAACACCTGGCCAGAGGAAGTAATCCTGACCAGGCTGAAAAAAGCTTTGTCAAAGCTCTTATGCCTGTAAGAGCTATCTGCATAAGCAGACCCACTGAAATCCATGAAAACTCTTCTGCGAGTGAAGGTTAATAGCATGAATTAAGGCTTGTAGGATTAGATCCTAGATGAAGTTTTTTTTAAAAAAACTCAACTTCTCCAAGGTTCACAAGCCTGGGATTCAGTACTGTGGTTCTTTACTCAAGGAAAACCTCCATCAATACCCCTCCATAGTTAGTTTCCTTTTTCCATTCAAGGAAACATTTTAGTCCCCAAAGGATGGTAAGTGGGGTGATAACTCATAACGTAAAAGTTAGGCCACACAGATGTTTTGCAAGAAACATTTCTTTGTCACACCTACCAGGCTCTTCAAATTCTATCACTGAGATGAGTCATAAAAAACCCCCACATGAGTGTTGTGAAAAAAACCAACAAAGCTTAGTCGGAACTAAAGGGATTTCATGTGTATGCTTTAGGGTTAGAATGCAATATTACACACCAATGCATTCTGCCAGAAATCATTCTCCTGGAAACTTCCAAAATACTCAGTCTTCTTTTCCTACCGGCAACAAGGAAAAGTAGTGTCCATCCAGCACAGTCGTCTGTACCGTGTGCATCATCGGAAATCATAGTGTTCTAGCACAAACGTCGTGAGTGCAGATACTGTATACTAGCAAAGAGCTAAAACTTCTGAAGCTGTTGTCTGTAGCTCCTAGAAACAGCATGTATGACAGGTGCAAAACCTATATTTGAGGCAGAAGACTCTTCAGTTTGATTGAGACCAGATCTTCCAAGGGGAAGAATCGCTATCAAGCCAAAATGATTCTTTTCATTCAAGAAAGCAATCTGCCCTTCCTAAAGGCTCTTGACTAATAGAATCCTACACATTATGTCAGATGTGGATTCTGGTAGTTGTTAAAAATGCTTTAAGCATTTCCATGTTTGCCATCTCACTTAACCTTGTAATGTGCCTTCTTTGATCTGTTGAATAAAAAGATTTCTTTCATCTTCAGGTGTCCTTCCGTTTTGTGCACGAACTATACAAGTAGGCCTGTGAAGATTTAGCATGTATATCAAATGCTGCTTTTCATTCTTTAGCTCTTCAATCTGGGCTTTTAATTCCGCATTGATAGTTTCCAGCTTTTCCGATTCCTAGTCACAAAGGACAGACACAACTATTACACTGAGTACTTCAAATAGCTTATTTATCTAATATTTAGATAAATATTTATCTAATAGTTGTGATCTTTTAGAGGTGGGAAAACATATCGCTAGCAGAGAAAGAATTGATCTTAATGTGCTGTAATGATGAAACTATCTATTCCCCAGTTAGCAATAGTCTAAAATTGACCGTTACCTTCTTTGGCCTTTGGAGAAGTGTAAAGAAAGTTGAAAAACCACATTCAGACTTCTATTCACTCCCAGTGACAGATACCCAAAGCATTATTACTGTCTTCTGCAAAATTATTCTGACCTTTTTGGGTCAAAAATGGACCCGAAATTATCTACACTGTTTCTTAACTCCCTGGAACATCAGATCACAGTAAACCCACATCATGTACCTGTAACCCATGTTAAGCTAACAAGATAAAAACTTAGGTTTATTCCCTNTCTGGACCCTCTCAAGCAGCTCAATACCAAGATACCCCCCCCAGATACAGATCTGACACTGCTATATTGCAGTTGTATATCATGGCACAGGAGGTGCCCACAACTGAGGTTCTAGGACAGAGAACTTGGGGATAAGATACCATACCACCCATATCATAATGAAGTCAGAAATTACTTGTTGGTGTTTGCAGGCTCTCCACAGTCAATATTTTATGAAATGAGATTTTACTTCTTCTTGTGTTCAGTGTACCCATTCAAATTAATATTATCCCCACAGACAAGATCAGTCACTGAAACAGTAATCTCTTTTCACTCCTACCATTTTTCCACTTTATTCTAGTTTTAACCAGGTTTGGTCTTAATAAATCGCATGCTCATTTCTCATAACTAATGTTTTAGGCATTTACAGAGTTTTGGGTGACATCTTTCTGTATGTCCTACTATGATGATATCCCACGCTAGCTGTTTGTATCCTGGCAGATATGACAGATTAAGAGCAGTTCTAGCCAGTCACTTACTTTTTGCAAACATTCTGTTTTTTCCTTCTTTTTGTTTCGGCACTTTGCTGCAGCAATTTTGTTCCTTTCCCTTCTTCGTTTTTTTCTTTCATCCTCTTCAGGAGAAAACTGTCCCACAAAAACAGATACACACAATCCATAAGATGTTGTAAACATGAGACTTGTATTTTGATAACTTCTGCATTTTTAAAAGGAACACAGATAGCGTTATCAGTGCTCACATTAGGAGTTACATAAAAATGTAAGTAACCTTGTTTGCCACACAGTAAAAGGGTAGTACATAACTTCATTAGAATTGTCAATAAAACCTAACTGGAGTTTTGATGTATGTAATCCATGTGATGGCTTGTTCTAAATCGGTGGTATTCAAAAACTTGCTGAATGTCTCCCCAGACTGACTTCCACACCTCCAGGGGAGGAAAAGAAGTAGAGTCACAGGGAGCAGAGTGGAGGATGTGCCATGAATGAGGCAGCAAGAGTGAGTGAACTAAAGGCAGCACCAAAAAGGCGATATTAACATACTTCTTCAAACTTTGTTTTGTTTCCTTTGGAGGCTCAGACAAAGGTGTAGCTGTTTCTCTAACTTAAGCTATATCTCCACATTTAAAGACAAATATTTTTCACTGAGAAGTTATTATCTTAAAAGTAAAAACTTAGTGTGAATATAGCACAGCCCGGTTTCTCTTAATTTAGCCCCTCTGAGTTCTGCTGGACGGCCCTCAATGAAACAGAACTTCAACAATGACTTCTTCCAAGTCCAGCTGCAAGTAGGCAGGGAAACCAGGTTAGCATTTGCTCTAATCACTGTAAAACATTGTCCTTAGCAGATAACAAAAAATAAAATATCCAACTAGGTGAAATACCAGAGGGTTTCCCTAAAGTACTTAACAGAAAGCCAAGCAGCATGCTTGAAAGAATCAAGTGTGGTAGAAAGTGTTGTCTATAGCTGATATAATTACTGGTCTTGTGGTGAAACTTTATTAGAGAATTAGTCATTCACACTGCACTTCTCTTTAGAGCCATACCTCCGTTTTCATCGTTGTTTCAACTGGCCTTTCAGAAACGGTCACTGTGTCCAATGTAGAAGACATCCTGTGGAACTGACGCTTATTCTGAATCGCAAACCTCAGTTCCTCTTTCACCAGTGGGGTTAAATTTGTGAAATCATCAAACCCCAGTGACCCTGCAGGGGACAAAGTGGGGACAATTGCGGAGGCGCTGACTTCTAATGCAGATACCTGGCCTGAGTGTTGGACCATCATTTTGCTGAAAGATAAAAAGAGATAATAAGAATAGTTTTTCAACAACTTTATCATGGCAAGCAATATCTCTTAGAGCTATATTTCACATTGTGAATAAAACATTGTTACAATGCTTCAGCCCCCATTCCCTTTTTATCTCAATCTCTCATTAGAGACAAGCACTTAAGAATATGGTCACTAGTAAAAACTTCAATTTATGTTAACTCAAAGTTATTTTAAAAAATAAGAGTAGCATCAGCACATGACATGATTTCTAGGTCTTTCTGAAACTTAAGACTCAAAAAAAATTTTTGAAGTATGTATACCATTAAGTTTTGAGTTGGTAATGTGCGGCAAATGAGAATCAAGTGAATAGGAAGAGAAAGAAAATAAGAACAAAAATAAGAAAGCTAGTAAGTAGTATCATTATTTAAAGCACAGAAGGAGAGTAAGAATATCTTCATCCTCAGAGCTATAACATCACCAATTCCAGCTTCAAATGGACAGAGCATACCTTGTTCTCAGCTACATTTATGTAAAGCTCAATGAGTAAAAAATCCACTTTAGCATAGTGCTAAGTGTCCCCACCTCTCATGCATGAGACTGAGTGTTCAATTCCTGACAGAGAGGCAGTGGTGCCGTTTAAGATTTGGACTCTAGGATCCTTGTAGGACACTTCCAACTCAGAATACTCTGTAATTCTGTGAGTTTTACTAAAAGCTGAAGTTTGTTAACCATGACACGGTTGGTCACAAAATTACCACACACAGTTTTACACACAGTTGTAGATCTGGCTATAACCTCCTGAAAAACAGGGATAAGAACTCGCACAGAGGTAAAAGTCTATGCAGGCTCTGGAGCTCCAAAGCACAGGCTGAGTTGGAGGGATTGACTTATGAAAAATGTGAAGTCATTTGTTTCATTCCTTTGCTCTTGTAAAATTTGAAACTGTCCTCATGTGCCCACTACAAGAGGCTTGAAATTCCTAAATATTTACGGCCAGATCTTTTGCTGATACAGAACAGTATGACTGAAGAGACTTCAGGGAAATTATGCAAATGTAAACCCATGGAGAAACGTCATTTCTAGTAGGCGTCCTAAGAAACAAACCTACACAACAGTGCTCTCTACTTTTTTCTTTTTAGTCATTCTTATTTATTTTTTAGCTAGCTTTGGAAGGAGAAATATCCCCTATGTGCTTCGTAAAAACTAGTAACTGCACTGAGGGAGAAAGAGGCAAAACTCAGCAGTCATCCAAACATGGCGGGCTAACCGATGCATGCATCTCTGCACACCCAACAAAGGTGAGATATGAGGTCTGGAAGAAAACTAAGCACCTTTTGTGGGTGGTTCAAGGGACAAAAGCAGCAAATCCACAAGAAAACAGGTTGTAATACTTCCCTTGTTCATAAAGCAACTCCTGTTAAATTGGATTTTACAATGTTGCTTTTCCAGCTTTCTTTTGTGTGTGGGTTTTGGTCTGGTTTTGGGTTTTTTTAATAGCTGTATGGATAATTACAGTATGTGTTATCTACTCTGGTTTAGAACTATAATAATTATAGCAAAGTCAATGATAATTAACTACGTCCAGGTGAGCAAGTAGTTGCCTCAGGATAGCAGTGTGGGTAAGCTAAATTCCCACATGGTCAACCAGAATGGCAGTTCCCTATATGTTACTTCTGCAGCACAGCAAGAAATGTTTAGAATCATGTGCCTTGACAAGAAGATAGATTTTGTTCAGAGATATCTAAAAATACACTGTAAGTCCACACTAGTGCAAATGAGAATAGGATCTGGTTCATCACTAAGTGAGGTAAATACAAAAATCTGAGGACATTGAATTGCCACTTGGTAGAAAAACCACATCTAGCTGCAGAGTCTTCCTCACTTCTTCCTCACCCAGTCACCAGAGAAGAGCTGAACATTTCCCAGAGCCTGGGGCTGAAATCCTGACCCCACTGAAATCAAAAATACTTCTTCTATTGACCGCAATGGAGCTGGGTTTTTACCCATAGTTATTAAAGATGGGGAAATTATTCGGAAACAATTTGTTATTCAGAAAGACCTTGGGAAACTTATGTAATTCTCTTCAGAAAGCCCCTGCTCATGAGTCACATTTAAAGTAGTGATACAGTTTAATCCAATAATCTCAGAAGGCTAGCAGTTACTCCTTTCTAATAAGTCAGAAATGGCCCTATAATTCCCAGCTGAAGTCCTCTAACTACTATTTATCATTGACTAACATTCAGCCATTCAACTAATTTAAACAGTCTAATTCCATATGACACTGAACCCCTCCCTGCTAGAAGAAACTTCAGCTATTTTCACTGAATCAGTCTTGGATGCTGGTGGTAGCTTCATTCAACAGAGTTAATTCTGTAAAATTCAATTCAACCTGGAGTCTCAAATTAACAGTAAAATTGTTTCCCCAACCTACAAAATAGTTAGTTGGGGTAATAGTTTTTGAGCTCCAGTGGGTTATTCAACTATTTTACAGTTTAGGTGAACTTTTAATTAAGGTCAGCAGCGGCACCAGAGGAAACTAGGAATGTTTGTGTCAGAGAAACTGTGTTAATTGTGAATTTCTACTAGCCAGTGCTAAGTGTACCATGAGCACCAACAAAACTCCACTACGTATAACGGCTTCAGATCCTCTCCTCCATCTGTCACTTGCGTAAAGAAGAGGGGTGGTAGGGTGCCCAGAACAGGAGAAAGTGTCCTTGACCGTAGAAACTTGCTGCTCTCCTGCCCAAACAGCTCACTGACCTTCCAAACATCCTGAAAGGCGCCTCTAATTGCTCAGACTTTAGAGAAAGGAAGACCGACTAATGGGCTGAGGCTTGCATAAGGATTTCTGCTGTGAGCTCGATCCCATTTTGCAGAGCTGTTTGCCACTGGTTTGCTTTCCTGAGGCCCTTTCTTGGGGCAGGGCTTGGTAGAGTAGGCTTCCCGTCTACCACTGAGATTGTTAGGAGCCACCACGACACAAATAACAGGACTTGTAAGCCTTCTGCCAGAGCTCCTCTGTGAACTGAATGGATTGCATTTTCATAACAACAAGGTAGATATTTTACAACTTCTGAGGAATAAATCTGCTTTTAGGAGTGTTTTACAAGATGGAAAACTAGATTTTTCTATTGTAAAAACTGTAAAAAGTTACCCTTGCTTTTCCCAACTTTTGTACAAATTGTTCCTCTGTCTTTAAGTCATCAAGAGTGCCATCTCATTTTCTCTAGGTTTGTAAAGGCTGGGGAAACAGTAGGAATAAGAATACCAAGACTTAAAATGTGATCACATTATGGCCTTTCTGATTTGATGTCTGTTTACCTTGTTAGACCACGAACATGGACCTGTGCTCCAGGCTGCTCTGAGTGCTGCTGAAGTTACTGACATAGAAGGTGCTGAACATTTCATAGACCTGCATTGTAACAGCAGTTTGTTCTCAGGGTAAGTTAATGTTTCATTACTTTATCCTTAGTTTTGGAATTCTCCAAAGAGAACAGTTTTTCTATTCATGGTACCCTCTCAGTTCAGAGATTAAAAAAACTTTATTAATTCATTCTCCCCCCGCTTCTTGCTTGTTCTTTTGATAATGATTCTTTCTATCTACAGCAAGCTTTTTGCATCTCATCTGTCAATATTTTAAAATTGGGACGTACTTCCTACCTTTGCATTTCTATTACTGTATTTAAGGGTATTCTTGTTTAATATGAATAACAAATGTGACTACTTTCAATCTTTTCTTTTTTTCCTCAACTGCAGATGACTGTCTGTGCCTCTTGGTTTTATTTCTTCATATGAATTTCTTTTCCTCTGGTGCTGATGCAATAAACCCTGATAACCACTGAGGTTAATCTTAAACAGCATTAAGAGCAATTACAGTTCACAACCTCTGTGCACGCTAGTTGACCTTAAGCTTTCTGACATCCCACATCACTCCCAAACCATTTTCTGTTGCCTTCCAGCTCCTCAAAAGCCGTTACTAGGAGGAAAGTCGATTTCCAAGAGGAAATTCATTCTCTGAAACAAGTTTGCTGTTGTGTCACGCTTGTTAGGCAACAGTTTAGCAACTGATCTACTTCATGTCAGGACACCGAGACATGAAGAAAAGTGAATGTCTCTGGCTCGCACTGGGAGTTCCCCCTCGGTTTAGGTGAATATCAGACACATATCCATGTGCGGCAGCGCGGGGTTTCTCACCGCCTGGGTTGCCCCGCCGCAGCTCCCCGTTCCCGGTCCCTACGGTGCCGCCCCGGGCTCCCTCCATCCCGCCGATCCCGGTGCCGATCCCGATCCCGGTGCCGTCCCCCCGCCCAGGCCGCCACCGCGCGGTGCCGAGCGGCGCTGCTGGCCCGGGATGANTACCTTCCTCCCTCTGCTGCCGCTTTCCCGGCCGGAGGGCAGGGGCTCCGCACGCCGCCCGCCGCGCTGCCGTCCCGGCGGCTGTCCCGGCTGTCCCGGCTGTCCCGGCTGTCCCGGCTCCTCCGCCGCCTCCTCCCGCTCCTCCGGGAGAGCAGCACTCTCCGCTCCCCGCTCCTCTGCCGCTCGCCTCGGTTGCATCACCCCCCTTATATAGCCGAGCGGGCAGCGCTGGTATTTACTCTGGCGGCGAGTCCCTGGCTGATGTCATGCTATTAATAGCCTCCCCGAAAGAGAGAGAGAGAGGGAGGGAGGAGGGAAGCGGAGCCCGTGGTGGTGATGCAAGGCTTCCCCGGCGGCACGGCTCGGCACAGCAAGGAGCGGGACGGCCGCGCCGAGCCGAGCCGTGCCGGGCGGAATCGTCAGGCTCCAAGCGAGGAGCATCCATCGGCGCCCGGACAGAACCCGTTCTCCTCTTTTCCCCCCATTCTCTATCTCTCTCGCTTTTTTTTGTGGTTTTTTTTTTAAATAAGGCTCCGGGGATTTCTTTCTCCGGGACGTTTTGTTTCGGAGAATAAATCAAAGTCGCTGTCACGACACCAAAAAAAGAAAAAAAAAAAAACCCCACCCAAAAAACAAAAACAGAAGTGGCGATTGTGTCGTTTTCGAAAGGACTGAAAAATGTGACCGTATTCTACAGGAAAAAACTGCTTAACGCCCCCTGCCCTGTCGCTCCGTCCTTACCATCCCCCCCCACCTCCGCGCTACTTTATATGACAGCTAAAAGTTCAGCTCACATGAAGAAGAAGAAGGCTTCAGTTTTTACCCTGACAAAGACTCGTTTAATTAAATTATAGAGAGCTAAAAATAATACCGTTTGGGGGATTTTGTTTGTTTTGTTAGAAGATTTTTTTTCAACTTTTCTTAAAACACAGTAGCACACGATTTCCTTATGATTTCATGAAAAAACAGAGAGTTCCTATAGACGAGAGGGAAATATGATTGTTGCTGTGATGAAGGGGGTTTTGTTTAGTTCTTCTTTTTTTTTTCCTGGTTTGTTAAAAGACAGAAATTGCCTTCTAACAGCCTCCAAAGTGGTAGAAACTAAGTTGGGTCAAACCCTCCCATTTATGCTGGACAGACACACAGAGCTTACAACGACAGAGGCATGGGGCTATCCAGTATAATAATATTCCATATATAATATGTACACAATTTTTATTAAGATGGTCTTCAAGTCTCTGTACTTGGCATGGAAAGACTAGGACATTTCATGCTTGAGGGTATTCTAGCTAAAGCAATACAGAATTTATACCTTCATATATAAAAGTATATCCTAATCAAGTGCTCCAAATTATTAATTCATTTTATAATGTTCAATGTATCAATTTTTATAACAGGTAATATGTCTCAAGTGGTATCTTCTGGGACATTTTAATTACTTTGAGCATTTTTTCAAGGATATAGATTTCTAATACTAATTTGAAAGTCGCTCTGTATCTCCCCTCTGTGTGCATGTGGTTGCCTGGATGTATATGTATATATAGAGACGTACATATTGGCCACACAAACATGAGTAGTAACTTAACTTTTTAAATGCCCCAGTGCCAGCACACTCGACTTAGCAAATTTAGCACTCCTATTTGACATTTAATTGCCTGCCTTGGAAAGAATAATCTGGTGGGGAAGGGAAGGACTCCGGAGTAGTGACACTGGCTTCCCTCCTGTGGAAGGTGCAGTCGCACCCTGTTCTCCTGAAACAATGAAGTGCACTTTGTGAGAGCAGGAGTGAACTCCTCTGACCTACCTGGCAGCTCTCCATTTAGAGCTTGTACGAGCTGCAAGCTTTTCATTTTCACTCACGCATAGATAAATTATATATAAATATATATATACATTTATATAATATGCATACACACATATATATATATAAATAAATAAATTATATTTGTTAATCTAGGTAAATCAACATCAAGTATAATGCCAGGCAAACAATTTACTCTTTAGAAAGGTCTAGAGCAAGACTTATATGTATTTCAGTCTGGTGCAGCCTGGGAGGTTCTTTTCACTCTAGAGTCATAATTTTATAATTCATGCTGTGCTCAAGAACAGCTGGCATAATTTTTCTCAAGCCTAGAAGATTTCCTCTCAAGCAGAGGCCAAATGTGGAAAATTTCTTCCCAAAAGATAGCTGGTTGGAAAATTTTGAGCATGAAGTTATTGTGGAAATGTGTTAGCAACATTGGTTTTAGTGGCCATGAACAGGTGCTTGCCATAATTATGACAGAGATTTAGCAACTGTCTGTCCTTATTTAGCTTGCTGTATCAGAAGTGGGAATTTATTTAGAATATTTTCAATTAAGCGGAGAAAAGTTGCAGAATAACGAAGGGGGGAGAAAGCAGCTCCTTCTTTGGAAATCCAAGTGTTGTTATCCTGTTGTTGAGGTTCACTGACATCTACTTGTTGCTTCACCACTGCTGGTGAAGCCCATGAGCTGCAGGCAGCACTAAAAACTGAGAGCAAACCACTTGTGTTCATTCTCAAACTTCTCCTGAGGTGAGGGAACTCCACCCTGCAAAGCAAACATAGAAACTGTTCCTGTGCACATTTGAGATTAGGCCACTGAAACATGTCCTGGCTTGAAATTCTTCAGTGAAAAAAGAAAAAAAAAACCACAATGAAAAACAAACCCAGTTGCATTGCATCAAATAAGGTTTATTCTTCTCCCTTTTAAAACCAAAGCTAAATTGATCACAGTGAAGACACAGGATCACATTCCAGATAAAATAAACAAGGGGGGGAAAAAATGAAGACTATCAGGAAGTTAAAGTAAAACCCAGTACAGCCACTAGATGCTCTGATGTTCTCACCAGTTTAATTTTCCATCTCATAAAATATCTGTCATTTGCCTCCCTCTGAACATTTACCAGTCCTTTTCCAATTTATTTCTCTCTTTCATCACAAACTGCAGGGGATAGTTCCCCTGAAACAGCATTCTTTTAACACAGGTAACATTCATGTTCATAATTTCTGTTTTTTCCTAAGCCAGGTACAGCAGCTCATCATCCAAACTGATATGTATTGGGTTCTTCTCCCTCTGCAGAGAAATTAGCCTGAATACCACCCCAAGGTGTGGTCCTTGTCGCCCTCGAGGAGTCTGCAGCGCAGAGGAAACAATTCTTTACCTTTTCCTGACCAAATCCTGCCTCTATATCCCTTGACACTACTTCATACACAGTGGATATTTGATTAAAATTAAAACATTGCTGTGTCTTTGTTAACAGAGCTATAGACATCATTATACAGAGGAACAGACTCTCATCCTTCCTGCAGTAGCTGTCTCCTGTCTTTACATTCATGCCACTGCAGGAGGTCAGTCAAAGCAACACAATTAAAATCCCCATGTCCCATCCTATGTTGGTTTATGGCCATGCAGTTCCATTAAACATATATCATTGGGTGAAAATATAATGAGGTGTAAATAAATGAAATCTGTAGTGATAACCTGAGTAATACCTGTCTCCTTATGTGTTTTGTGGTTTTAACTGTGGCAAGTCTTGAAATTACTGCAACCCTGACAAGTCAAGTTTTTTCCTGCACAGCACTTATAAGAGGAAGAGGTTTCCAGAATTCAGAGTTATCTTGTGGTAAGATCAGCACAGAATCAGGTTTTCTGACTGGCTTAAAAATTATTCACTATTTCTGTGATGGGAATTAACCTTCATCATAATTTTGCTATGTGGTACATTCAGGTCAGAATCTATATGGTAAGACTCTCCTGTTGCCCAAAACATACACTAATTTTGAGATAATTTTCCCATCTGACTTGACTCACTTCTGAGCTGAAACCAGGGACTAGTTTGTCCAAGGTGTAGGTAGCCACTGCTTGAAGTACGGGAGCAATCTGCAGTAGAAGTAGCATCAGCCACCTCCACCCAGCCGAGGGCTTTCCAGCAGCGCTCTAGGGACCCCTTGGTCATCGGTGGGCTACTTCCAAATGTTACTCTGAAAAGAGAATAAAAAAGCCTCCCAGACTTACAGTAGTAGGGATAAAATTCACTTTGGAAGGGCTGGATCTCTAGAGCTAAAAGGTAGAAAAATGGCTAGGAGTTAAAAACCACAAGGTTAGAGGACAGACTCTCACAGAGGGAGTATGGCAAATCCTGCTACTGTCTGTCATTTAGTACCACTCAAGCAGATGAGTGTATGTCTTGTAGAGGGAAATAAGTGCACTATTTTAACTTCTTCTATTCTTTAACACTGAAGATGAAACCCATTTGCACCAAGGTTTTCTGCTCTCAGTATACCTTTCTTTTCTTACTGCCTTTTCCCACCACAGTCCCCCTAAATCCATTCAGTTATTCTATCCTTTTGAAACCCCATTCTGTACTCTCTTTTGCTTTGTTTCAGTAATAGCCACCTTTCCCATTTCCTTAAAACAGCAACTTCTCCTTTTTTTTTTGCCACTTCCCTGTTTCTTCTCTTCTCACTTCTCTCTTTTCCCTCCCCTTATCCCTGAATTTCATCATCGCCCTTTCTGTTCCCTTTTTCCAGAGATTTTTCTCCCATTGGTCCTTCTGTTCCTGTCCCGAAGCTTCCTAAGCTTAAATGGGTCATTTTAATTTTCTCTTTTGCTTTCTGTAATTTTCTTTTTTATTTCTCCCTTAGAAAGGGAGAAGCATTGATAACAAAATTACCTTTTGGTGCAAAACGGTGTACATTTCAGAACCAGATTCCAGTGCTCAAAATTACTGTGAATTTTAGTGGAACTTTACTAAATTAAAATTCCACAAGGCTGTCAGTCATAACTATACACAGTTCTTTGGGAGTGTGGGGTGGAGGGGCAAGTTACACAAACATCCCTTCTCTCTAGCCAAGGGACAGCCCTGACACTGGCCCAGTCAAGTGTATCTTCAGTTCCCTTTTGCTGAAGCCTTTCTGGGTTTTTTTATCAGGTGGACTTTGTGCACCATCATAGAAGCTGGCCAAGCACAATAACCTGCAATAAAAATTTCTGATCTCTTTGGATACATCCAGATAATAAACAATAAGGCAAAGAGATCCTAACTAAGGAAGAATCACGTCTTAAACTAGACTGGATAAAGCAAACTCACTGATTCCACTGAACAAGCAAAATTATAGGCCAGATAAATTCACTGCCCTCAGGCAAGTGTAAGTTATATCTCCTTGACGGTGCCTTTATAGTCTCATTCACTTAATGGCAAGAAAAGCTCCGTCTGCACAGATCCGTCTCTTCATCTCCCTCTCCTATCATTTCTGCTTTGTAAAAGCACACCAGGTTTTGGTTGAGATCAGCTACAATTTCATTCTGAACTTCGTCAATGTCTTCACAGGTTAAAAAATGACCACCAAGGAAAGTACTAAGACCTGATCCAACTGTCATTTACGTCAATGGAAAGATTCCCATTGACTTCAATGAGAGATAAATTTAGCCCCCAGGGTCTATGAAAAATCAGCATTTAGTCACACTGGTTCTCAATGTACAAATCTCTTCTCTTGAAATAATTTGAAAGAAATGTTAAAAATTATTCGCGGAAGGTGTCTACTTCTTTTGGGTGGACTAATGTAATTATGATTTGTATTCTCATGGTCTTCCAGGTGAACACTGAGGATTAGAGGAAGCGGGTGAAAGAATGTATGTTTTTACTGTGCTAAGTTGCATGTATTTTAGATACATCACGGAATCAATCATTCTGCTACATACAAATACACACACATACATATACCCCCTATAAAAACAAGCTGTTCCTAATGATTGTGCATCTATAAAGAATATTCTGGAATTTAATATCATTAATGATGCTTTAAACAACTCTTCTTATCTGTCTGATAAATATATAAATTTAAATTTGCCATAATAATTACAAATGCACATTTAAAATTATTAAACATTGATTTTTACATAAATACATACGACGTATTTCAAATAAAAGCAATGTATGCCACAGATTTGTAATCTATGGAAGATTTGAAACCAAGGCTGTCACCGCAGCTTTCACTGTGCTTATCGTTTGTCCTCTTACCTACTTCACATGTGCCTTGCCATGAAAGAAGCGCATGAACAATCATAACTTTCAACCTCTTATCTTTCTTGGTTTGTTTTTTTGTTTTGGTGTTGTTTTTTTTTTTTTTGCTTTAACTGCACAGTAACTTGCCTAGATAATGAGAACAAAGTGTAAATAAAAGGAAACTGATGGAGCTGCATGCAGTTCTAAAATTAGACTGCCATAATTGCAACCAAAAGAGTATCCCCTGCCCCCAGATCCTTGCTGCTCTGTGGGCATGTGAGCTGATGATGAAGCCATCTCACTAGCCTTTGGGAGAAGGTGCAGGAAGTCACTACACCCACCTCGGGTTCCCAAGTCACGTCAGTCCGGTGGGAAATCATATCCATGGTGGGGTAGGGTCCATCTTCTGTGCAGTGACTCTTCAAAGCAAAATGATTACCGAGAGAGAAAAGCAGACTGCAGGATGCCCCTTGTCCAGGGCATGTCCTCACCACAGGGCTGTAAAGTCAGGCACCATCTGGTTTACTGTCTAATCTGCTCATAACTTCAGGACAGGACAGCTTGAGTGGGAGACATCTAGAGTAAGATTCCCCAAACAGCACAGATGATCAGTTTGTGCTTAGATCATTTCTCCTCAGAAAGAGGAGGCATCAGTTTCACTCCACTTAGCCAGAGATAAGAATCCAACTCAAGTCCTTCCCTCAAGACTGTTTTCGCTGATAGGGTTTTATTAAAAGATCCAGCTCAACCCTAGTGCAAGTTCCGAAGGGAAGTTTAGGGCCATGAATGTCCAGACCATAGCAATGTTCAACTCCACATTGCAGGCAACATGGTAAATGTGAGAGATGGGGGATCTTTTCACCATGCCCAGCCTCCTTCTGTGGAGCTGGGCTATAGTCCTTCTACATTAGAAATAAGTATCAATGAGGCAGATGAGGATAGTGCTCCTCACTGGAATGGGAGCTGGCAAATGAAAAGACTCCTTATTCACCATCTTTGTAATTTCAGATAACATGATGTTCTTCCTTTTGTTCTGTTTCCCAGTCTGCTGAAATGGATAATAGTATTTTACCTTCTAGGGTGAAATAGCTGAGATACCCAAATGGAACAAATAGATAAGGCTGCTGTATTTTGCTTTTATGTCTAATTTTAATTAACATTCTAATGGACCTTTTTGTTGCTGGATGCTCACTTGATGCATTATTATCTATTCTTACTATTCAATGCTGCGTTGCAGCAGTATTTAGCAGCCGCAGTAAGGATTCCAGATGTGTTTTTATTACGTATATGCAAGAGATTTATATTGAGCTCTAAAAATGATGACAATATTTCAGCTGTCAAATAGAAGCCCAGATTCAGCACAGCAATTAAATACATGGCTAAACAGTCCCTGTCTAAAAGCCTTGCCTAACTTAAGACTTGTTGGTAATGAGGATTCCACATAACCTCTACAAATACATATTATAACTTACACTTGTGAAGCCTGACACTCCGTTTTGAACTTATAGCTGTGCCCAGAGCTTCAGAAGAAGTTTTGCTCATGTTGGGATTGCAGGATCAGTCCTAAGACTTATTTGGAAACCATAAAATAGTGGTATGTTTCCCAGCTTTAGGAGCTTGTATGTGTTAGTAGCATTTATACACTCCTCCACTTTAACCAGTCAGGTACATCATCACCGTTGTGGCTGGAGCAGAAAGTACAGATATCAGACAGTACCTCAAAAAAGCCATGAATACCCCACAGATATAAATTGGCATAACTGCTTTAATTTCATCACCCAAAGACTAGACTAGAAATTATTTAGCTTCATATTTTTTGTTGATGATTTATTTTGTGACCAAAGTGAAAGCAGCAAGCAGAGAGAGCATGTAATCAAGCAGGCAACTTTTCAATTCACCAGGTCTTTTTTTACAGGTAATATGTGCTTTGCGCAAAAGTGGATGTTTAGGCTCCAAAACCTCAACAATTCCCTTACTAGTCTGTACAATCTCTTGGATTCAGCCTGTGAATCAGCCATATGTCAGGATGAGAGTGCTCAAACAGTTTTCTTGCAGAGTAATGGGGTTAAACATGTACTCCAGTTATTGAGGTTTGGTTTACAGTTATCACAGGCCACTACAATTTTTATTTTATATAACATTATAGTTTTATACATAGAAATATATATATATACAGTCGGGTCTCCTATAACGCAGACCCATGGTCTTAATCGGGATCCACGTAGCCCTACTTCTGCGTTGAATGGCGGCCATGCCGCCACCATCACCCGTGCCGCCCCCACTGCCGCCCACACCACCACCGCCACCCGTGCCACCGCCGCTGCCACCGCTGCCACCGCAGCAGCAGGTTGCACATACACAGTTGCAAAACAGGTCTCCTACATCGCTAAAAAATCATGCCACTAAGATCTGAAGCCGCAATATGGAGGGCGTGAAGTGTACGAGGGCCGACTTGAATATATATGACCAACTTGAATATATATGTTTCAGCACATCTTTTGTTTGAAATGCCTGTTGTACATAATTTTACAAGGTGCATCATAAAAGCAGCATTCCTGTCCACAGACGTGCTCCTCAGGAGGTCCCAGAATACTGACACAGCTTCTTCCCTGCCATGTGTGTTCCTACCACAGGATGTTGCTAGGACACAGCCATGGGCCTTATCTCTAAACTTGCTCCTGTAGACTGTGTAAAAGGGGAACTTAACTTCAGCATCCTTTGATTTCCTGACATAATCTATTCATTGAATCTTACTTATTTGTCAGTGTGCCTACCCTAAATGAACTGCTCACAAAACCTGTGGGGTTATGATCATCCTTCTTCTATTACCCTAGACGAGACCTGTCATTGTCTCTCACAGCACCTACTGCTTGTCTCCCAGAGCCCAACAGAAGGGTTCTTGAGCGAAATTTAGCGACCACAGAAGACAAGATGAAATGAGCTAATAGTCACCAACTATTATCATCACAATGACTGTTAGCACCATGACTGCCAACCAGCATAGTCATCACCTATTCTCCAGATCCCTTCTTTGGCCAATACAAGAGACTTTGGCCTCAACTTGTAATTTCAGTTTGTTTTGTCCCCAGTTGTTTTTTCACTTCTGTGTGTGAATTCTCCAACTCCACTTCAGCTGCACCTCATTTGCACTAAAGAAGAGTTGAGCTTTGCATCCAAATTCTCAAAGACCTTTGGCACAACATCCATTTACATGTATGTGATAAGACATCTAAATATCTTCCTTTCACTATGGCATGGGATTATTTTAGACTTTACATGTATATCTTGTTCTCACTGTGGTCTGTGAGACCACATTTCCATCGATGTAAGCATTAAACCGGCGTCAGGGTTAGAGTAAGCCCTGATTATATTACAGTTTAATAGGAAACGGATCATGTCAAGTGGGAGGTCAGTGACATATTTTTGGAACATATCTCAAAGTTCACCCAGCACACATCCATTCCCTATACTGGAATATTTATAGTTTGTTTGTTTTACATTGGAAATATCCCTTCTGTGAGCTTCTCCTGAGAGTTGTTCCGGAGAAGGATGGAATGCAAACCTCAACCAACCACAGCCATTAGCCACAGGCGACTTGGATCCTTCCCCTTTTTGAACTCTCCTGTGATGGATTAGAATAGGAGCTTTAGAGTGGAGAAGTTGTAGTAACCTAAAGCAAGCAAATCCCAAGCTCCTTTACAAAAATTCCTTTCCCAGGGCTATAAAACATCCTTGCATCCAGAACCTTTATGTGCTGTAGTGAGCAACCTTTTTGTTCCTAGGCACCTCAAAGGTTAATTTCTGCATGGGTGCTCAAATACATCTGCTATCCAGCTAGAGGCCTTCCTCAGGACTATGTCTAGTGGGTTCCTGATATTAAATCTTTCCCTAAGTCCTCCAAGGTATATATTTTCTGAGTGTGCCTATCCTATTCAGTGGGAGTGAGCATCTGCATCATATAATCACACCTTTCTTTCAATGACCACGTGCCTTTTAGGGTACTAGCTTTAAAGGATTGAGAACAGGGCTCCACCTCTGCTTTTAAAAAAAATGTTTGTGTAAAATCTTTGAGCAGCTCTGGGAGCAAGAACCAGAAAGAAGAGTCTCCTCCCAGGCTAACTCTACTTTGAGCATGGCCTCAGCAAGGAGCGCGGAGGATGCTTATCTCCCCATCTATGGCATGACAGCTCATGCAGTCTCCCAGATCAACAGAAATACGAGATCAAACTTTGTTAGACAGTCAGTGGAATTGTACCTGTCTTTTATGTATCGCAAATGAATGCTCAAAGGAAGCAGCATTACCTCCTCCTTCCACTAGCATTTGCAAGACAGGAGTGATGCCTTGCTAAACTAAAAGGTCAAAGCACAGGCAAGGAGTCTCATCTTGTCTCTCAAGAGAACAGAGGTTCCTCCCTAAAAAGCGAGGAGTGAGTGGTCCCTCATCTTCCACTGAGGACACTGAATTGCTCCCCAAACACCTTGGTGGCTGAATTGGAAGCCACTTCAAGGCGTCAAACTCTTCCACCTGAGAATCAAGTCATGTTAGACATGAGATATAGAAGTCAGCTATTGCTGTGACTGGATTTTCGGTGTCTGAGGTTTTATGAGAACTCCATTGGCTCCTGAGCATTTTCAGTAAATTTACATTATACAGTTAAGAATAGCAATTATTAACAAAGTATGAGAAAACACTTTGTTTTCTCATGTGATGATCCAAGTGCACCATGACCAGGGACAACTCTCTTTTAGAAAGCAGTAGGGAAATGTTAAGAAAGGAGAAAGTCTCACTGCCTCCTAATTTGAACTTGTCATGTGATAGAACTATCATGTGAACATTTTTATGACTTATTTAGCAAAGATCAGTACATACTCTAAACAAAAAAGCATATTTCCATCCTAAAGTAAAATACTGTTTTGTTTTGAATATTTATGAAGACATCGAACTTGTGTTGACAGAAAAAATGAAATGTATACATTTAAAAAGTGCATATCTTCTTTGAAATGTGCCACCTTATTCCAAAATAACCATATTCATCCCAGCTGATACTCAAAGTATTAAGGTAAGAATTTCTCTTTCCTACTAGAAAAGAGCCACTCAGGCAGGTAATCACAGCATTGGAGTGTTTAATTTTGTTAAGTTGGATATAAATCTGTTTTATGAGCAATATCAAATTTGCCTATCAAATGACAGTAAGTCCTTTAACATAAACACCACTGCAATTTTATTACGTGAATGAGTGGTTACTGTTTGTTTGGTTGTTTTTTTTACTCTAAACAAGTGAAAGAGTTTGGAGATCCCGACCTGAAAGTGTTTCATGCTTTCACACATGCTTAATTTTAATTGTGCATGTAATCCCAGCGACTCCAGTACTATTCATATGCTTAAATTTAAGCACATGCATAGCTGTTAGCAGGCCTGGGCTTTAATATAGCACAACATCTAATGTCTAGTTGTTCAGCAGTCAGATTAATGCCTTGTTAGATTAATTTTTCTAAGAGAAGACAGTCCATGAAAGAAATTATAAAAGTAAATGTGTATCTAACATATATTTTAACCAAGACATAAATTAGCATATTTCATATTTATAAGTATATATGTATTTAATATTTCTATCTATTACAATATATAATAATTCTGAAAAGTACTGAGACATATGAGGGATCTGACACACAACCTCACAGAAGACACCCTTAGAGAGACAGCTATTGAGAGAGGAAAAATTTGGAAAACTCTCTCTTCTGGCAGACTGTGCCCTGCTGCAGCATCTTTCCCTCACTTAGCAGGTTAAAGTCTCAGCTTCAGAATTTGTTGACTCAGGGAGTTTCCTGCAGAAGAAATCTCTCCACAGAGGCATTTAACCTCCCTGCACTGAACCATGGGGAAAACCTGGGAGCTCTCCCTGACTAACTTCCATGACCCCAAATCCCTTGGCAGTCCTAGAGGAGGTACCCTGTGGTCTCCCGTGTGTCCTGCGATGGGATAAAGCAGCAGCCCATGTTGCTCCATCGAGACCACGGGAGGACAAGGCCACTGGGGCCTCAGGAATGAGACTGAGTTCTTTTCATTGCTATTGGCATGGGTATGTATTTTCAATTCTGTTTTCTGCAGCTACTTCAGAGTAACACATTATCACTTATCACCAAGATAGCTATTTTTATTGCAGGAACATTGGGCCTTGTTACAAGATATATATACTCTGAAAACTTGAAAAAATAAATATCAGCTAATTTTTCTCTAAGTCAATAAATAAGCTAAAGCTTGATAGATCTGATTACTTTTATATGCTTTCTAAACCTGTAACGATTTCCTATCCTGAATAATTGTCTGTGGACATTTTGTTTTGGGAGCTCAGCTTGAGCAACAAGATAAAAACAACAAAACCCAGCCAACCAGTAAGGGCAAGCAGCACTTGCAAGATTTTATCAGTTACTCCTAGAAAA
This sequence comes from Pitta sordida, assembly GCA_013390025.1. Lineage (NCBI taxonomy): Eukaryota > Metazoa > Chordata > Aves > Passeriformes > Pittidae > Pitta > Pitta sordida. The sequence goes on along the minus strand of WEKX01013583.1, from coordinate 56,192 downwards.
TGCCCCTTGGTGCCTATTTCACTCTGCTATTTCAAATTGATTTGCAAAACTTTGTCAAGAAACAAAGGTTAAATACTTGGAGTTTGCACAGGTTGTATGTCACTGTAGAATTCTAAATAGATGCTACAAATAAATGGTAATTTCTCCTAAAAGTAAAACGGTGGGGCATTGATGCAGCATCCCTGAAGGTCGTTATAAGAAGGAAATTCCTCTCAAGCCAAGTGGGAAAGCTGGAAATGCAGAGAATTGCAGAGGTACTGCTTTCAAGACTGCTTTATTAGGGGGCTCCAGGTAGGTATGGAGCTGAGCAAAACTGTTTTACAAGCATCTCCTGTTATGTGTTACGCTAAGGAAAAACACCTGATGTACAGGAACATGCTCCGGTAATCTGATCAGATGGTTGAGCTTTGGTAGTCAGGCATTGATTAGATAATTAATTAGGTAATTAAAAGCAGTGAAAACAGATGTAAATCCATTGGCACAACACGCTATGGAACTGAGTATGTGTAGTTACAAAACTACAGTCCTGCATGAGCTCACAGCAAATCAGATTAAATTTAAGACAGCTAAATTCTGCTATGGGAATTTATTTCTTTTGCTGGCACTTGGATTGTTCTGTTTATGTTTGGCTTGGGCTCTGCAGGCTGATTTTATCAACATGTGCTAAACGCATTAATGCTGGCCACTGTAGCAGCAGTTGGCATGCAAAGCCATCCTCACCAAACAGGTACATTGCATCTGTTAGCAAATAAGAGGTGAGCAAACTGAAGGAAGTACGTAGGTCTAGAGTTTGCCCACTGTCACGAAGCATGATGACCAGAGCAGAACCTTCAAGTCCTGACTCTCCTGGCAAATGAGGAGTGTTGTAATACAAGGTACTATGGCAAATTTTTTCTCCTCTGGCCTTCCTCAGCCACAAATAAGTTTTATACCAGTTCTGGTCCTCATCCAGCTCTGAGAATCAATGACAATAATCTGAGCACACCAAATGTCTGGCCTCAGCAGAGTTTCTTGTAAAATAAAGAATACAGTGTGACGTGCAATTTTCTTCTGAATTCTTTATGTCTCTTGGAATACAAGCCTTCTGCTAACAGTTCTGCTATCAGCACTATTTTCTGCATTTGACACTCTTTCCCACTTGTATTACTGTGGCATTTTATAGGGGAGTTGTTAACTGTTACTTCCAATTCTAGTACTCTAGCAAATTGTAGTAGGTTTGAGCTGGTATTTCAAAATTAGATTTCTACCTTCACAGCTAATCCTATGAGAAACTAAGTGTCTTTGTAGGACATGTGAAACCACAATGTTCTGCATTACACATATATTCATTACTGAATACGACCCCATCGGAAGGATATCCAGCCAAAGTTGACAAACATAAATACAAAGCATCTCAGTTTCGTTTTAAAAGGTACTCGTGCACAAACAAACAAAGTCAGAAAAAATAAACCGTTACTCAAACTATTTCTAAAAATCTTGAGAAGTCAGTAACTTCTAAAACTTCCAGGGAACATTTGAAGCAAGCCACAACCGCTAAATTTTGTTTCATTTTTATTTTTTTTTCATATGGCTTACGGTGGTTATTTTTTCTGCTATTTATTCATAACACAGTCATTGTAATGCTTCTCTGTACTTTTATCACTAGCCTGCACAGACATTTTAATTAAGAGAAAAGAGGTGTCACTGTGGTAAGAGTACTCAATTTTGCCTTTTCTTTATCACTTTTCTTCTTTTGTATTATTCACACACACACACGGTTCAAGGCATTTGTGAGATGACCTCATGTTTTCTTGTTGTTGTTTCATTTTGATCTTGTTTTCCTGGCTGAGAGGATGTGTGTCATTTGTGTTTTGAAATGAACTCTGGTAAATAGAGCCACTTCTTGAAAAGATCACTGCTCCCATTAGAGCACGACTTTGCCATAAATATGCAAGTGGGAAGAAAACTATGAAGACTTGTTGTGTGAACTACCCACGGGCTCAGTCCTCTCCTCATTACGGCACAGTCCTGTTTCTGGATCCTTCCTCGCAGAGCACATGACCCACCTCACAGCCGTACATGACACCGAGGGCCAAAGAAGGGTAATTGTATTATAAGACTTTTTAATTCCCCAACTTACTTCAGCTGTTATCAGCAGCTGGTTACTTCAGCTAGTTGATATGCTTCTGTGTCTTGTAAACATTCGGTCTAGTACTGTGTATTACTCATAGTTGGAAAATCACTTTGACTCCGGTAGCATAATTATGTTAATGTCAAATGAGTCACAGGGAAACAGAAAGCTTGTATCAGAGCTGCACCTTAGTGCCAGTTTCTGAATTCTCTTGTTGGCATGATAGAAGTACGTTAGGGGATTTAGGGGAAAAAACAACTTTCATTTAATGAGTGATGTGAAATTATGATAATAATGATTCATAAGGAAGCTTAAGCGACCATCAATTCAAATTCACCAAAACATAACACTGGTAAGAGAATAGCCTGCCTGATTATTTATAAGACAAAGAAAAAAAACCACAGAATTTTTAAAGAATTAGTTTTCCAGGAAAACTTCACAGATATGTTTTGTACATAAACACATTTTCACATTCATTATTTAGTTACAAGGGCAGTAAGTGATTTATTTAAATTGACATCTTAATTAGACGACGTTTCAGAGTTAATCCCCTCCGAGGTTTCAGTAATTTCTTGGTTTTGTTAATGCAAGTGATCATTTAGGAAAAAAATATCCACACTCTTTTAGCTCACTTTCGGATCATAATGCAAAAAGCTGGAAGCTCTTCAACAGGCTAAAAGTTCTTGTAAAACATCTTAACTTAAAACAGATGAAGATAAGGCAAGAGCAGAAATCATTCCAGAGTTAAAAGACACAGGGACGTACATTTGTGACACACTAGCTACCTCAAAACTGACCTGTAGCACTTGTATTTTCTGAAACATACAGAGGCAAGTTACTCTGGTATTTGCCTACCAGGATTTTACATGCTCAAACATATATCAGTGTTCCCACATGCCAGCCTGATGAATAGGATATACCATCTGAATGTAAAGAGAGGTTTGTTTGTTTGTTTTTCCCAGATGGCTGAAAAAAATACTCTCTGAACACAAAAGTTTTAACATTCTGACAAATTCCACCATGTTATTCAAGAAAAAGGCTCAAAACTACATAAAAGTCAAAAGCTGAGATGAAAATCATAACCAGATAATTTAAGTCTGGGAAAAAAAAACCCACCCAGAGCAATGTAATAAAAATGTCTGTTGATAAGTAACTGCATTTATATGAACATTCTATTTGAAAAAGAGACAAGACTTACATTTCTCTAGGAGCTCCATCGCTCTGAGCATTTCATCTACTGACTTCTCATCTCATGCCTTTTCTGACTTCACTTATCTAGAAACTGCTAATAAATTAAATCTCACATGTTCCATAATAAACCAACTGTTGTTACTAATTTGAGTGAGAATATAAGGTCATGCCATAGGTGACTAAGTATACTCCAGATTTCCCTACGAGCCATGATCTAAATATGAGGCCACAGCATCATCCCGACCTTACTCTGAGTGAGGGGCTTTATTTCAGAGCACATCCCCGACCCAGAGATAACCTACTATGGCCAACACCTGCACTTTGAATCTCTCAGCTCTTGGACGACTTTAAAATCCTGTCGTGAGTCAAACACGTTCATGACTAACGCACCGCTGGAAAAGCTTCCCTGTACTATCTGCTGCTCCCGTGTTTCACATAGGAACACAAAGAAAACACATCAGGGACTTATTCCTTTGTGAACTAGCATCCTTTTATTAACGACACGGGCTCGCGGTTTGCCCGGCAGAGGCGGACGGACACTGTCCATGCGATGCTGCTGCGCTCGTTCTCTCTGCACGGCTGTTAGATGGTGAGTGGGACTGGATGATCCTTGTGGGTCCCTTCCAACTCACAGTATTCTGTGATTGATTCTGTGATTCCTCGCCTCCCCATACCCGCGGCATTCCCGAGTTCCCAGGCCCCGCAGAACTGCTCTGGGGAGCCCATGAAGGAAACTACACAAAGCAGCACCCGGGCAGCATCCCCCCACACCCCGCTCCTTGCTGAGGCCCCAGAGCCGGGTCACAGCCGGGGGCTCTCCCGGACGGAGCCCTTCCCTCAGGGCGGCACCTGCAGCCCACCCCGGGCTGTGCGGGGCAGGGTGCGAGCCCCGGGGGCTGTGCCGGTGCCNGGCGGGGCGGAGTGACGTCACGGGGGGGCGGGGCTGCGCGGGGGGTCCCTGCCGGGGATGCCCCTGTCGTGCCCAGGGGTTGGTGGCTCATGGAACAGCCAGGGGGCTCTTCGTGCGCTGCCTTGGGCTCGGCTTCACTGGGCATCAGTGAGGGAGCCAGCGGCGATGCTTAATCTCCCTTCGTGGGGTACAGTGTGAAAGACTTAACTCTCCGTGGTACTGAGGGCAGGTCAGGGTGCCCTTGCTCCGTGCTGTGCTCTGCCGGTGAAGAAAAGCAATGTATTACCCGGGGGGATGGTTTCTGCGCTCACTGGAATGTGACATTCCCCGCAATTAATTATTACATAAGTGTCATGTCATGGATGCCATTGATATTACGGTCTTTCTCGTAACTACGGCAATGACAGCAGAAGCTCACACGTATCTAGAATCTGAAAAGCGTGCCGTGTCATCCCTGTTCCCTTTGCCAGGGCTGTCTTTGGCAAGAACAGCCCGAGGATGTTCTGTAGCTTTGTGATCATGCACTCTCTCTGTGAAGGACTGAAGGCTGAGATGCCATCTTCCCACACAGTCTGAGGTCAAGGGAAATGTGAGCCATGTGAAACAAGGAATTACATCATCACAAAGTAGCTTCTGGTACACTAGTCACTGTGAACAGGTAAAAGACCAGAAAAAATTCTCTACGAGTTGTGCAATAAGCGCCAAATAAAGGTCCTTATAAAAGAGCTGTAAAGTACCTCGAAATTTCCTGAAGGCAAAATGAACGTGCCAGCTTCTGTCCCGATACGGCTGATGTGCATCGTCATGCACTCACTCTTAAACTTTCTTTTTATTTGAAAGGTAAAAGTGTTGTGTTAAACTAAATCTAAACCAAACTAATCTGAACCAATCTATACTAACCTGAAACAAATCTAAATCTAAAACAGGAATATTTTCATTCCACAGTTTAACCAAGTAGTTAATTTGAGATTATTTCCAAGTGGTTTTGGATAGGCTTAGCCAAAGTCTTGACTGGAAAATTGAAAGAAGTAGAGATGCAGCCCTTTGTGTGTGACACTGGACTAGACAAGGTAGTGAAATGTTGGTCATCCTTCTTTTTCAGCCTTTCTTTATGCTAAAGTGGGCTGTGTTTGCAGAGATTACACATCCCATTTGAAGGGCTTTGTTGTGCAGGGCAGTGATGTGATGGTGTGGTGCCGTGCGAACTTGAACTAAAGAGTGCTGTCCCAAAGCATTCAAAGGGAGAGGGGTGTGATTAGTAGAGTGGTTGTGTCTCCTATTAAATTGAATCATGGATGAATAGAGGAGAGAAGCATGCAGCCGCAAGCTTTCACGAATATAAGCCTCTCTCCTTTTTAAAAAAAAAGAAATTCTGGAAACCTGTGTCAACAGATTTTGTCTCTATTCCTAAACTCAGGATGATAAAGCCGTTCTCTACCACGCCCTTGGATTACTTCATTAGCTCAGAAATGTGATAGCTGCTACTTTTCAATTCAGCGTGTGTGGTTACACGCTACTATGACCACACCTGCTAAACAAAATGGTGTTTGGACCAATATACATGTATTTGCACAATTAATTGCTCCAAGTGCAACAAAGCAACCCCAGGGTACATTCTCAGTTCTAGGGATAGCACTGCATCTCCTCTGAGGAATCTGCAAGGCTTACCTCATCATTTGGTCATCTGGATGACTGTATGCTGACAAGAAAACAGGCTTTTGAAGGAGCTACCAAAATATCATTGCAAAACTTACTGTAACTTGAATAAAAAATCTGTACTGATTGTGCATCTCTGCAGGTGATGTACTATCCTATACCAGAACCTCCCTGCAAGATAGTTCAATAATCTCCTTATCCGGAGAGGGGAGGGGGGTCAAGTCCTGTGATGAGAAGTGAAGCTTTCCTGGAATTTTCCATTTGCCCTTAGTGGCTGTCAGAAACAACCTTCCTGGAAGTCTGTGAGTACTGAGCAGTATCAGAGGATGCTTGAGTCTTGCATAATAAATGCCCTCTACAGCACAGCTATGGATTCTACTCATTCCCATCCCAGGATAATATATATTTTTTCAGTGTACTGAGTGTCCTCATGGAACCCAAAGAACTTGCAGGCACTGGGACTGCTCTCATAGGCTGAAGGACAGAAATGGCCTGTCAGCAGCTGGAGAATATTTTCAGGAAGCAATCCATCTGGACCAGTAGAGCACCTCCAAAACAAGCTTAACTTTTTTAGCTCAGGTGGACACTTGAAAACTGTGGTTTCAACAGAATTATAAATTTGGCACCTACTTTTGTCATTATTCTTCCCGTCATCCCTTTGCTTTCACATAGGTATTAATTAAGTTCTTTAATTCTTTAAGTTGCATAATTACCACTCTTCACTTCTAAGTGTCAGTTACCCTTTTATCTGAACATTTCTGGCTTTTTAACATAATCAAGGTATTTTAACTCTTAAGAGACTTACGAAGGTCCATATACATTTAACAACTTAGATCTATTGATCTGATAAGAAAAAGGACCATATACGTATTTTCTATTGCCTTCTATCTCCGGAAACCATTGTCAGGGCAGACAGAAAGGAGTTTCTGGTGGAAGTTGGATATATGTATTCCATGACTCAACAGTGCTCTTTGTTTTCAAGGAGTAGAAATAAAGAGGATCTCTTTTGAGTTTCCTTTAATTATAAGCCTGAGGGCAGAGGGAAAGGAGGATTTCTATTTCTCACTATGATGTTTATGATTTAGTTCTGCCTGGAGGAGTTGCTGTTTTGTTGCTAAGTTATAATTGTGCCTTTCCTGTGGCCATAGAGATTTGGCAATGTTACACTTCTGGTTTCTGAGAGCTCTCCATAGAGGTAAACAGGAGTTTCTTCTGTGACTTGAACATGCTACTTTCCTTCACAATTGTAAGGGTTTTCTTTTGGTATGAACCAGGGCTGAATGTCAAGTCGATTCTTGCAGTCCGGCTTTTTCATTCTGAAGAAAACATGCTGCATTTGAAATTTATTTGGAATACCATTTTCTCATTAAATCGTTACATTATGCAAGGTGAAGAACGGCAGTTACCCTTAAAGCTATTTATTACACTGTGGTTGTGAATCTAATGAGGGAAGATGGGATTCAAGAAGGGACATGATGAAAGTTTTTTGTAGAACTGGGTATAGTCTGGATGATGAAGGTGTATGAAAACATTAATGTTTAAAAAAAGTTTACAAATCCCTCAGTGTGTACAGTTCTATTACTTATGAGCAGCCCTTGATCAAGTGTAAGCACTAAAGTCAGTTTTCTGCATGGAGTCTCCTGTTTTTCTAGCAGCACTGAGGGAAAGAATTCATGGCTTTTTGAGAAATTGAGTAATGACTTTTTCTTATTCCTTGGGTGATACCAGCAGAATTCTCAGTGATCATGATGATTCCTCTTTTCATGTAGAAAAAAGTAATTAAGAAGTGAGCAAGAAATTTAGGATATGTGCAGTCTACCACAGGGTGTTTTAGGTAAGTTGTTTAATGCTTTCTGACAAAGACAGGTAATATATTTTGTGTATCAGAACAATGTGGTGAGCACTGTTTATCATGTAAATACCTAAGATAAATACAAATTACTCATTAAAGGCTTTACCTGTTTCTTTTGACTTATTACTTTCTGTGGAACAGCTGCTGCAGCATCTGTACGAGCTGAAACAATGTAGCTACTCATAGATTCTGCTGCAGTCTAATAGCCTCAGAAATGTATTTATTCAATTTGTGATATTTGTGTTACGTGAATGAAAATGTAACTTCCTGCCCCCACCTGCCTCACTCCCCTCTCCCAAATCAAAGTTTCCAAGACTGTAAAGTCAAAATGTTTCACATAAATCTTGGCACAGCTCAGGCTCATTGAAAATTTTTTTCTTGTTCTGTTTGTTTCTTCCAAAACGTCTTGTCACTTCCTCTATACCCACTGGTTGTCTTGTTTGTTTGTTTGTTTGTTCTCTTTGAAGTGATACTTGACTTTATCTAGGACTGTCAGTGTTCTGAAACTCTGATGTTCAACAGTTATTTTAAAAATGTGGATGACTTTATTAAGTTCATGAAGAAGCAGCTGTAGTGTACTGTAAATCACAATGGGAAATATATTTTGCAAAGCAGGAACAGTGGTGTAAACAAGTTTAAAACCTCATTGTTTTCCCCAAGGGCTCCTGTTTTTATAGTTGTTTAGGTTCATACATTCTTTGGAACTTGTCCTTGCTGTGGAATGCCTTACTAAATGTTAGAGGTTGAAAATGAACTCAGTAGATCATTACTTCCATTTTGAAACTTCCATGAACAACAGGGGGCTGTGTACTGTGGAACATTTATCTAGTGAACATAGTGCTTAACAGACATCCTAAATCTGTTACTCATTCAGCTGAATGCACAGCAGAAGCAAAATCTATGCATGAACACGTGTCAAGGCAATAGATTTAAACATTATCAGAGGTGAGCACCACACAGCTTGTACTGGAGGAGAGAGTTGTTGCTTTGCGAGAATTTAATCTTTAATTTTTTTGATTTCTCTGTGTGTTTAAACCTCAATTTTATTTCTTTTTAATGCAACAATTCTGAGATTGTATCTTCTTTCTGCCCCACATTTAAAAGTAATACAAATGAGATAAACTTGTTTTCCAAGTGGGACATGAGGCTGCTGAGTTCAGTGGCAGTTCTCACTAATCAAAGTGATGCAGGACTGGGTGTGTAGGGTTTTGGATGTGAGACTTTGCTCCTTCTTTTTGTCCTTTCTTCATACAGATTGGGTAGTTACGCTCTCTTTAGTGCAATCTTTTTAAGGGCTTGAAAATGCAGATGAAGAGAGCTAAGTTTTATTCTTTTGCTGTTTGACAACTGCTGCAGTGTTTTGTTGTTTCATGATTGCAGTTCTGCTTCAACGCCCAGCTATTTTGCCCTGAAGAAAAAAGAAAATAAGAAAGAAAACGAGTGCATGTGTAATAAAGGTTACTGTGATTAATTTTTGTACTTGTTGTGATTTCTCTGAAAAATACAATTTCAAATCTAAAAAAGGCATGTGTTTATTTGCATAACAATCCCTTAGAATATGTTCTTGTGTCACTGGGATCAGTGATAATGTGATGAGGTAAGAGTTGGTTATTAAAGGTAAGATTTTGAAGTTCATTGAGAGTTTTAGCACTAGTGAATAATATTCTGCACCAAATAAAGTAGAAATTTTCACTTATTTCAGAATGAATTAGGGTGAGGCTGAATTTGCTGAAAAGGCCTGTTTTCACTCAGCTTGGAAGATGGGGATTATCTGTGGACATATGCATTTAAATCAAGCTGGTGTGAATACAAACCTGATGTTTCTTGGGAACATTTTTGTAGTACATTTGAACCATAAAACAAGGTGACACATTTTTTTTAATCAGTATTCCTGATTTCATGTTGAGGAAATGTGTATTCTAAGTGTTCCTTCACAGATTCTTGTCCAGTTACAAATAGCAATCTTGTACAATATTAAATGCTGCAATAAATATCTAGATACAAAATAGAATGACAATCTGTATAAAAGAAAATAAATCGTGTTTCTTTAAAACAAATAAGTATTCCTTTAAAATAATTTTTAGCACTCATTTTAAAGACTAGGTTAAATCTTGACTTCCACATCCATTTTCAAGGGGTACAAGAGAGGCTGTCAGCAAGTAGCTGATGATGTCTAACAAAGAAGCTAAGACTAAACCCACATTAGTATTGTGTAAGTGTTCCACTCCTAGTTGTGTACAATTTTGTAACATTTTTTTTATTACGATGATACTCTTATTAACAGTAAGACCTACAATCTGGACAATTAATTACTGCAAGATGTCACTTGAATGTATTGTAATGTTAAGTCTTGATTCATTCAGTCACAGGAATTTTGCTGTTAGTAATATGATTGGGAAATGGACTCTCATGGTCTTTGCCTGGTTTTGCTGAATACTTAGATTCATAAAAGAGCATTTCTCCCAGAATTTAATTATAGATTTATGATAGCGTACAGTAAATTAAAGAAGGGAAGTCACAGAGAGAAAGAGATACTTTCTACCCTTTCTTCAAGTTTTCCTTTTGTTTTCAGTGTATGATACAATATACAGAGAACATGCTGACAGCCACCAGTGTACTTTTTTGAGTATCTTCAGATAACTTTTCTCAAAAGCTTAGTGGTTTACCAAGAACCCTTAGACATCTGACACTGAAGATGACCTGAGGTTTTCCAAGTTACGTTATCAGTTGTGCTAGTGAAGTATTGCACAACTTTGAAATATGATGGTATGTATTTCCTTCCTGCTTGTATCTCCTTCCCTGAGAGCTTCCATTTTAGGTCTGATAATTGATGTTCTGATAATACAGGGATGAGTTGTACATAATATTTGGCTGTGTACAGATAAGTGCAGATTGGAATCAGAACTTTGCAGAGATACCAGAGTTATGAGTTAGCTCATGGTAGCCTTGTGCCATGACAGCGTGTCTGATTTGGTCTTTGAGGCACAGTGGCATTATGATTAATTGAGTTGATGCTGAAACTACGACTGAGGCAATATACAAGCTCATATTGTATGGTATAAATTGTAACATTTATGAAACTATGCAATTCTGGTTCTTTGCCCCCGTCCTTTTCTAAAGATGTTGTACAAAATCCGTGAGAATATAAACTGGCCATGAAAATGTAATAACAATTTGACCTTGTACACTCAACTATAAATATGTACAGTGCAGTACAAAAATGTAGTTGGTGTTTACATGCTTGTATAGCTTTGTTAGTATAGTTCAGCATCACAAGGGTGTGTTCATGTAGCAAAGTCTCATTTAGGTTTGCTCATACTTTTTTTTTTCCTCTGTTTGGTGATGTTAGCTCTTGCAGAAAGGCAAGAGCATCTTAAATAACATGAGTTTGTTGGTGAATAGGTCATAGGTATTAGGAGATACACTGAAAGATCTCCAAGAGTGACAAGGGTTTCTAGTGTTGTTTGCAAAGCCTGGGTATATAAACTGCAAACAACATGAAGCTGAAACAGCTGCCAAATTTACTATTAGTTTTCTCTTTGGGAGCGTTCAGAAGTCTGAGAGTCTGGTTATTCACAGACAATGTATTACTTTGGGAACTTAAGTAATTTTTATTTAGCATGTATGCAAGAGTTTGAGATCATTTGTCTTGATGCTGGATTGTTTTTGCATCATGGCGTGTTTGATATGAGTGCTACTGAGCAAGTTTTTTCATTAACTTTGATCACCATATGACATAAAAAATGTGTGTTGATTAATTCTCTGCAGTTCCTAGTATGTGCTCACACAAATGGAGGACCATTACCCGCCATTGTCACTGTTTTTATCTTCAGGTTGAAACCTCCAGTCCTACACAGTATTACAGAAGAACCATGTAAGCACAAAGTTCCTGTCACATAATTGGACCAACATTTTCCAAACTTGGAACTTTCCCAAAACCTTGGTCACAGATTCATGTGACATGTTACAAAGTTGCTGATTTCATTATTTGATTTTTGAACATGACTTTCAACTTGTAGGCAGCTGAAGGTTGTTGCAGCCTGTAAGGAGAGGGGCACAAAGTGCAGGGTGTTGCGTAGTGATTTGTAACTATGACTCAGCTTTTGCTGAAAGTAATACACTCGTTTTGTTTCTCCCACTTCCTTCTGATTGTCAAGAAGTGCCCTACAGCACTGCAGTAAGGGAATACTTCCTGTTCAAAGAATACTTTCAAAACTTACTAGAAATAGTGAACTGCAGAAAATTAAAGCAGTAACTAGGAGCGTTCATTTCTTAGCTGTGAAATTTGGGGGACTACTCAAGCTACACTGTTATTGCTTATTCCAGGAGCAAAATGTCTATTGCTTCCTGTAATATACAGAGGTCATAAAACATTGGATAAAGGTGAAAACTTTCTAACAAATATTTGCTGGGTAGTATTATCTTACTGAGGAGATAAAGTGTCAGCTTTTCATAAGCTTTTAGATTACCTTCCTACCACATTACCTAAATTACCTTAAAAATTATAAATATTATGCACAATACAATAGGGAAGTCACCCATTTTTGTAATTCTGCAAACTAATTACTTCATCACCCATTTGTGTCATTGCAAAGCAGTGTCACTTTGAGGGTTGGTACAGACTTGGTAACATTCCTACCTTCTAATTAGACTGTGATTCTCAGGATCAATGAAGTATGTTTTTAAAGTCATGTAAAGAAGAATTATAAACACAATCAGAATATCAGTCATCTTTTTAAAAAATTCCTGCTCTGTGAAGTGTCTTCTGCCTTTTCTTCCATTTCACCATGTATATCCATCAGTAATTTCACATGATGGAATGGAAAACAGGTCAGGGTGTTATCTACTCAGATCAAAAGCACCTAGAAGTATTCATTCCACTTGGTGCCAAGAAAAAGCTGTCTTTAGCACTCAGTAGATGCCTCAGCCAAGGGGGGAAGGGATGTATGTACTCCAAAAACATGATATGAAAAGGTTAGTAAGTACATAGTAGACATCCTTGGCCATATAATATTTCTCACAATGGAAATTATTGCTGTCTTTGAGAATTATATACAGATAACAGTCAGTATAAGGAACTATGGCATTACTTTTTAAATATGAATGTGCATCTCTTAGGGAGGATGGACTACTTGTTCTGTAGTAGCAATACTATTATCTCTTTGATTAATGTTGCTATTCTCTTCCAGCCTAGGAAAATAAATGTATTAAAGTATATCTTAGAGTGTCATTTCGTTCTGTGTGATAGTGTTGCTTTAATTCTTTGTGAGAGGCAATTTGATAACAAGGCATGTCTTAGCATATGATATTGACATCTCTACTCATAGGTTTTTAGAAGGAAAATTTTCTGATGGAAAATTTATACTTCTTTATAGTTCTTAGGTATTAAAATTTTTCTTGCTTAAAATCTCATTTCCTACCTGAGAAAAAAATAATTTTTCCCTCTGTTGTCATTATTACATATATAATTGTTTTGATTTGATGATTTTGTTTTGGGTTGGGGGAAGGGGTTGGTTTGATTTTTGTTTTTTTAAATCTTGTACTGATTGTATGTTTAGGAGCCTTTTTTTGGTCTGCCTTGTCCCCCTGACGTCTGCACATGAGGCAATAGAGGAAAAAGGTCTTGTCTTCCTCCCTGTGCATTATTTCTCTGTCTCTTCTCCTCACAGCCACTGTGGCAGCCTGCCTCTGCATTCCTGGTCCCTGTACGGTCTCGGCACAGAAGTCATTTGAGGGGAGGGAGCAGTCAGAATGCTTTCGTGTATGGATAGCCAGCTCTCTTGTAATAATTTATAAGAGCTGCATCGGGGGCGAAAACTGTGGAATTTGGAGAACTGCCCTAAGTTGTGCTGACAGTTGTACATGACCCTGGCCCTGACTGAGGAAGGCACAAACCATCACCCTTACATTGTTCTACCACTGCTAGCATAGAACAGCAATGAACCTGACTCGATGTGGACAATGTGTAGGTATTGAGAAAAACTACACAGCAAGGACAATCACTGTGAACTTAACTCCAGACAATGTGGTTGGGGTTTTTTATCTGCTGGGTAACTCCTGGTCTTGTAACAGGTACCTCAGTGTAAATTGATGCGTGACATAATATGTCTGTACAAGAAATGCACTCATTTTTATGTGGCAGGGTGAACTCAGGTGTGCATTTCTTGGGTTCCTTAGTTACAGAGGATTGTGCTGCTCTCTGAATCACAGTAATCCCTCGCTGCTTCGCGGCTCATCACTTGCGCCTTCAATACACCGCAAGGTTTGTTCCCCCAGCTTTACCCTTTTAACCGTATTTACCCTATTTACCGCTACTTTGTCGATTTCGCTTATTGTAGCACCTTTCTGGAACCCACCCCCCATGAAGTTCGAGGGATTACTGTATCAGTGAATTGTTTATTCTGGAGACATGGAAGGAATTGTGAATATCTGTGGAATGCTAGTAGTGTACATATAAGCATGGTAAGCAAGTAAACACACTAGGTGGTGGTGTGAGTTGTGTAAATTGACCTTTATGAATCCTTTGGTTTTCCAGTGCCATATCAAGCGAGGTTGTTGGGGTTTTGAATGTATAGGGTAGGACGTAAATTATGGTCAATATTTGACTTGCGACTTGAACTGAGATTACAGTAAAACTGAATCTATTATCAAATTTCCAAGGAGCCTGTAGGAGAGTGTCTCTTGAATCAAATAGTAATGGTTGATCTGACATTCCAGTCTCATCTGTGTATGGGCCTTTTGAAGAATGTGGGTATTAATTCATGTAAACATAAAAGCAAAACCTAAGGAAGTGAAGGGCACTGATCACCCAAGCATGTACTCTGAATCAAGGACTACAAGGAAGCATAGGTACATGTTTGATTTACTAATCTTCTGTAAGGATTCAAACTGTATTACTGTTGTAAAGCTTTCAATTCCATTGAGCTTCCAACTGCCCAAAATAGACCATTCATTAGCTAACTCTGAGCATTGTGCTGCCCCACCTAGATTGCTGCAAGTATCCCAGCAAATTATTCTGAAGCTAGAATAGGCATGTCTAGATTATATTGCAGCCGGTGTTATGACTGTATTTATAATTACTGTACGTTAACATCATTTTTTCCTTTATGAGGACAACTCTTGGTGAAACTTCTCTTTCTCTTTGATTTTATTGTTTCTGTTGGTGTGAGATAAAAGCCACTCAGACTAAAGTAGAAAAGCTTTTTATTATGGCAAAAAAATTATATGCCAGTATGAACACATCTTACATGAAAAAAAAGTATGTCGGTTGCACTTCATGCTTTTAAAATTCTAAGCAACAATATATTTTAAAAAGGACCTTACGATGTGTACATCTTGGGCATTTCTGGACATTCTAATTTCAGAATTATTTTTACACATACGAGGTTTAGTCATGTGTAGATCAACTATAGATAGCTCTGTAGACCTTCTGTTGTAAGGAAGTGACATGGCAGGCAGTATGGGATGTAAAACTGAAACGGGCCATATTGAATTAATCTTTTGCATTTGACTTAAATTCATAAAGGATTTAGTTAAATTTTTAAGTTGATTCATTCTTGATGGGTAAGAATTCTAACGTTGCTATTTATATTAGCAAAAATGGCTTGCTAGAATACTAAGTGAACTGAAGTTTTCTAGCCTAAGCATTGTTTAATCTAAATATACTTCTCAGTGGCTCAAAAAAAGTTTTATGTTAAATAAAACTACATGCTCAAAAATGGCTTGACTGAGTCGCAATGTGTTTAGTGAATAGCCAATTTAAGACCCAATATGAGCAATCACCAAAACAATGGTTTAATGCCTACAGCACTTCAGCTTTGTGAGAATGCTCTTGTGGGAGCCAGTGATATGCTGAATTTCCACTACTTTCCAGATAAAAGGGATATTTTTCTTCCCTTCATAGCTTCACATCTATATCCACAGTCACCTTCAGGAGTCTTAGTTTACCTCTTGGCTGCATGCACTGGGAAGTTCTGTTGGCATAAGTAGAGTATAACTGTCCTGGAAAAATAGGATTTCTGGATTTTTGTTTGTTTCCTGTATTGGATGTGCAATGTCTGTTCTTTCATTGCTCTGAATTCTGAGCAGACATTGTGTTGAAATAGTAATCCTGCATAGATAACTCTTCCTCCTAGGGCAGCAGGAATGTTCGTGAAATGGCTTGATACACTTCGGCATTTCCACTTTCAGTTATTGTTGAAATGGCCATGACTTTTGCTTAATAATGTTAATTTTTCACACAAAATCATGCAGTTCTGTTCAATTTGATGATACCAGTTCAGAATTTAAATATTCTTAACACAATGCCATAAACATTATTCGTAATTACAAAGTATTGTTACTTAGTCAAGTATGTGCCAAAATACATACAGAACCGTTCAGAGTAACATCCAGTAATGTATCACGTATGCCTATGCTGCTCTAAAACTTCCTTTTCTTTTCCTGCCAGGTTTTTCACCAAGTAATGTCAAACTCACTGTTTTTGCTTAACAAGTTATTTGGGTTTTTTAAATGCATAAGAAGTAGGAAGCATTGTTTTAATGTGCACATGGATGTGATTCTCCATCTGACAGGGGGTATCAGTGGAAGTGCAGTTGTTAGAATAGGATAAGACACTCTGTT
>WEKX01013583.1:1676-39635 GCA_013390025.1 Pitta sordida | reverse complement strand
AGAATTACAGACTATAAAAAACAACAGTCATTTACAAGAAATATTTAGGTTTTGGTCTCTTGTTCTAGTAAGGCTGTTTGGAAAGAAAAAAAAGTATTGGGATTTTGTGTGACTCACTGATGTAGTTAATTCTTAATCTCTGAAGAATTCTACAGTTCTTGGGAAGTACACTGTTGATTGTATAGGAGATACTGAAATTTNCTTTCAGTTATTGTTGAAATGGCCATGACTTTTGCTTAATAATGTTAATTTTTCACACAAAATCATGCAGTTCTGTTCAATTTGATGATACCAGTTCAGAATTTAAATATTCTTAACACAATGCCATAAACATTATTCGTAATTACAAAGTATTGTTACTTAGTCAAGTATGTGCCAAAATACATACAGAACCGTTCAGAGTAACATCCAGTAATGTATCACGTATGCCTATGCTGCTCTAAAACTTCCTTTTCTTTTCCTGCCAGGTTTTTCACCAAGTAATGTCAAACTCACTGTTTTTGCTTAACAAGTTATTTGGGTTTTTTAAATGCATAAGAAGTAGGAAGCATTGTTTTAATGTGCACATGGATGTGATTCTCCATCTGACAGGGGGTATCAGTGGAAGTGCAGTTGTTAGAATAGGATAAGACACTCTGTTCTGATACAGTGTCTGGTTTTAGGATAGGTTGGATACAAACTGCAGATTCCAATATCTGCATTCCAATGTACCTTTGTATTGGTATTCCTTGTCATACAAACCAATGAATTAATATATATTCTTCACCAAGCTGTTGTTCCAGATGAGCACCAATCATACAGTTTGGTAACAAGTAATTTATTGCATGCATATGNAGGAGATACTGAAATTTCTTAATGCATTACCAAACACTCAATTAGTAAATAATGCTCTAAGTGAAATTTGCTTACGGAGAAATTCCATGCTAGGTATGGTCCACCAGAGACTTAAATGTAAGTGAGAAAGTTGTTTTTCTCAAATCTGTGATCTGGAATGACAGCATATAATGGAGTTATGCTCTGCCAGGAAGCTCTTGGTAAAATCCAAAAGCCCGCAAAGTACATTTAGGTCCATGTTTTGTTATGCACTCTGTATGTGAGCAAGGCTCATCATGCTTGCAGATCTTTTAAAAAGATATTGCTGTTACGTATTACTGATGTAGATGTCTGGAAAATGTGTGCTAACTAAGGTATACAAACATGCAGAGTACGTATGTCTGATGTTGAAACATTACAGTTAATGAAATTGCATGATTTTGTGGCAAGACCCACAAAAATGTAATTATTCAGAGGCAGGGATGTGAATTATTTTGGTTGGATTTTGGCATTAAACTTGAAGTTAAGTTTGTTTCATGGAGCAGAGAATTTGCTTTTGGAATGAGATACATGTAAACTTGTTCACGGTATTTCCTCTCACTACCAATCATTCTTATACCATGTGTTCTAAACTAAAGAGTCCAGGTTTCAGATGAATGTTGGTGTCTAAAGTGCAAACATACAATTTACCGTCCTTACTTCCTTACATCCTTTCTCCATACCAGTGAGTTATTTCCTCTGTTCAACTCTGAGTTGCTTATTTCCATAATGCTCTGTCTATGAATTGATCAGGTCCTGTTATCCTCAGTTATTCTGACGCAAGCACTGTATTCCAGCAACATGGGTATTTCAAATCAGGTATTTTAAATTGGTTTGTTAATAGCATTTAAAGTTGCTACTCCTCTCAACAGGAATGTTTTTAGGTTTTTATGGATGTGTGTACTAAATAGGTTTTTATAACATCCTTTACCTAATTTAATAAATTTTAAATATATTTTTGCCTTATCTGGGTTACTTCTATAATCCTATATGCATGAAAGTTAGCTGTAGGAACCTTTGCTAAACTTCTCATAATGTGACTTTCTTCATGGAAGTCACATCTCCTGTTTAGTTGCTTACTTCATCAGGCTTATTTGCTTAAATGCTCTGCTCTGTCAGTGCTTAATGATTTAATCCTTTACAACACATAAGTATTGCATCACCTGCATAAGATTAAAAAGCTGGATAATTCTACGAACCAATTTCTGTATTAATCTGATGAGTTAAAGGTAGTTCTCTTAGACAAGTTAATTTTCCCTTCCTTTTTAATTTCTGGTTTGAGCCTTTGAGATTTTGGAATTTTCTGAAAAGAACAGGAAACAGAGGTTGTTCTCTGAAATACATGAAGAAGGCAGTTTGTAATTTTAATAGAATATTTGTTGAGGTGTTGTATTACAATTGTGAGATTAAATTCGCTCTATCAAATGAGAAACAAACTGGAGGCTCCTTCATGCGAGGATCTGTCATCCTGATATAAGCATAGATTCAGGTCTAAGTGCGCATGCAGTGACTTTTTACCACACTTTTCGTTCTCTGCCCTAGTACATATCGGGAAGGATATAATTACACAAGCTCTCCAAGAGATTTCCCTTTTGCAATGAACTTGCTGCCAGGCCTGCGACAAAATTCAGAAAGTGTATTCAGCTATATTTATTAATGCAGCAGAACGATATCAGTAATACTGGCTAAGCAAAGTCAAGTCTAACACTCAAGACATTAACATTTCTGACTATAGTGTCTTAATTTTTAATGAAGGCAAACTTTATCCCAGAACTTCAAGGAATATCTTCAGTATCATTTTGGAAATTTCAACTGATTGTATTTATATATGTAACATGTAGTTTCTGTTAAAATTATTTGATTTTATTTAATGTATCTTAGCCCCCTGTAGCATTTCTAGGTGGTCAAGCAAAGAAAGTCAGAAGATCTCACATAAAACCAAAAAATAGGGACTTGTGTTTTGGAGGTAAGGAATAATGAAAGACGAGAGAAGCATCAGCTGTTCAAATTGATGGAATTAGGATTGATGAAATGAGGACGGTGAAATGCGGTAGGATTTGTTGTTGTTGTTGTCAGAAAACATGACTTTTCAAATGTAAAATGTTTTCTTAGAATGAAAAGAATTCTTGTCATCTTGTGGAGAAGCAGATGAACTGCTTCATTTAAATTCTCTCTTCCAGCCAAGCAAGCAAGAGCCTGAGGGAAGTATGGAGATATAGAGTTATGTATTTCATTTACAAAAATGCAGCTATTATGTCTTTATTTTCAAGGCCTCCTTGTGTGGGAAGCTTCTGGGTCTGAAGATCAACATTCACTGCTTCATGTGTCCCCAAATGAAAAATATTCCACATATGATGCCCCCGGCTTGATTATAATAGGCTTGTATGATCATGATCATGATGACACCTACAGTTTATCAGTCTCCAGCAATTTGAGCACAGAATTGTGAGGTTTGGTAAGTTGTAAACTGAAATTATGCTCCTTTGGTCCATCTAAATGTAACTCGTTTGTCTTTCACACATCTTCTACTTTTTAAGGATGACTTATTACTAATTATATCATTAAAAGTCAGAGTGTAATATAGTTCCTTCCTGTTTCAACATTTCACAGAATGGTAGTAATACACAGACTATTGATGGTAAAGTTATAATTAGTTAACAGCACAGTGATTCCTTAATATGTGTATCTCCAGGAGTTAAAAAAGACCAAATAACAATGTTATGGTGCATAGGATTAACTGACATGGCTCACAGTCTTTATCACTGTGCTTTGATTTTTATCACATTTTGTTAGTCAGGGTTCATTAGCTTCAATAAAAACTTGGATCAGAAACATCCATCGACCTTGTCTGTGTTTTAGGTATTGGTATTAAAAATTCAGTGTTTAGGATTCACACTTCGAGGAAGGTGCAGTGGAAAACTGTGATACAAAGGTGTCTTGGAAAGGAGCTGTTTGTGGTTCAGTAGAGATTCTTTTCAAGGTTGTTAACCTCTGTATCCTTAAATTGTGTTTATATAGCTGCCTAAATTATGTGTGCAGTTTCAGTTGGAATATATTCTCCAACCAAAACAGTTGTGTAACACAGTTTTTACCATTTGCCCTGTGGATGCTTACCTTTAAGTTACAGCTGAAGTAATCTCTGGCTAACTTCTCTTGTAGTTGCAGTGGTTAACATTGTTCAAACTCATGTGTTTGAAAATTGATTAGGTTTATAGGCTTATTAATGTTATTATTACTGCACTTTGTCAAGACATAGGGCTGTCATCCAGGGTGTCTATTTGTTGGCTTACAATCTTGCCTAAGGCATATTATCTTGACAACTGTTTTGTTGTTAGAATTTGGAGTGTATTTGTTGTAAACAACTATTGCTAAAATGCATAAAGCTGTGATGTAAATGCACTCAAAGGCTATAAAAGATGCATCATTTTCTATGTAGATGTAATTAAATTTCGGTATTTTTTAAAAAGAATACATGTTATGTGCAACTGAAAATATATAAACATACCATGTTCTATTTAATTTTCCCTTGAAAATGTTCCTATATTTTCTCCTCTCTCTTAGGAGTCTCAGTTTTTGAATCAGAATGGCATGTTCCCATTTGAGAAATTTTTCAGGGGACCTTGCATCTTTTTATCAAAATACTAGTGTCTTACCCAAAATTTGTCTGCTACAGAGAACAAGAGTGAGTGAGTGAGTTAAACCAGCACATTCCAGCTGAAATACTTCTAAGGTTTATATTCCTCACTGAGGAACCGTGACATGGCCATGTATTTTGAGGTTAGTGTGAAACTGGAAGGCTGATTTTTGTGATAAATACTGGCTCTAGAATTGTACAGTGAATCTGCCCCTTACAGAAAGACGTCCGTGTCAGCTCATCTGGTCAGTTTTTGCTGTTATCGCAACTGAGGACTGATTTTTATCATGCCAGATATTATGAAGTATGTCATGTGAATTAGGGTAGTATCATTTTGCTCCTCCAAATATGTGTGCTTGGGTGGAGGGTCTTGAGAGAACAATGATAGACGTTCTCTGCTGAACACAAGAGAAGATAAATACTTAAGGAAGTGCCCAATCTGCCTGTCTTAGAAGTGTCTTTTTTCATGTGGAAGAGGAAGTCAGTCTTAATTTGGATAATTGAGGTGGGCTGCCTGTCCTTTTACAGTTATATTGATGGTGGACAACTCTTGGACCTGCTGGGGGAGTGGCCATGGATGATGTTTCTAAGTGGTGTTCACCACCTTGCCTAAGACAATAGTGAGATGGTTGCATTATATCTGTGTGCACTGTGCATGTCACTTTTCCATACCCCTGATCAAAACTGCATAATTTAGCCAGAATGATTTTTAATCTGCATGAGTAAGAACATTTATGAAGTATGCATTTTTAAATTCTCTTCTAATAAACAGTTATTTTGCCTTTTGTGAGATCTTTTTATTTTAATGGTTGCAGAGGTTAATAATGTGATGTCTTCTGTTCTGGTTTTAATGCTACTTTTATATGGCTGCAAAAATAGTTTGGTGATACAATCCTTATATGTACTTGTAAACATGAGGAAGTATAGGATGTCTGGAAGTATAGGTCAGTTGCAGTATTTAAGTGCTCTTCTTCACTCAGAGGCACTAAAATTTTAATCTTTTTAATACTGGCATGTGAATAATTGTGGATTGTTACAGTTACACAATTTTCAGGTTTCCTCCCAACAAGCCTTGTTATGATGTGCTGTTGAGCTGAAAATCAGAACTGATGTCCCCCATTTGAGCTGTGTTCCAGCAGTGCTTATGTCCTTGGGAACAGATGCTTCTTTGTCATACTGTCTGCTATTTGCCTGCAGTTGTTTCTCAGTTCCTTTAAATCACAGCACTGAGATGCCAGCAATCCAGATTCTGCTTCATCTCTCCCAGGCAGAAATGTCATTTGGCAGTTACCTATTCTTTGACTGGAACTTTTAAGACACCCTAATTTTATGTATTTGGGCTTTCTGTAAAATACTTCATATGCTCTAAATAAAGATGTATCATCTCAGAAAGGAGAGTCACATGTTTAATTGCAAACAACTCGAGTTTACTGCATTTTGGTGTAATTTTGAGATGTCCTCACCCAAGAAACAGCACATGACTCTTTGTAAGCTTGACATCTCTAGGAGGAAATTTGATAAGGCTTTCAGAATCTGCGTCGTAAGGCCAGTAATTGCTGTGATCCAATAAGGGAGTGCTCTGTAGTGGCATCACTCGAGAGAGTAAGCGTGGTGTGACTGCTGCTGGCTTCTCGGATCATGCTGCCTAATGAAAGATTAATGAGGAGATGATGCTTTGTAACAAACATCTAATGCTGCCACCAGGTCACAAGTCTGATATGAGCCAATCAATACAATTCATTCTCCTAAGGGCAGCTAATGATAGCATGCTTATGAGAAATGAAATGGCCTGCAATCTAAGACAGCCTGCTCGTTCTTACTATGTCAGCTTTAAAGAAACAGTATTCATTTTATAATGTCATCTCTACCTTGAGAAGAAAGAAGAATTTAGAGGGAAAATGTTAAGAAACCATTCATTATAAAAAGTGAAATTCAAGAAGACTCAACTAAGGGTATCCTTATATTAAAAATAAATTAGAATTAAAACTCTATGAAACATAAGTTGGAAAGAAAAAGTCTCATACTCTCAGAGTTAATAGCATCTGAAAGAGAAAAGAGAGTTTGATTTGACCTTGATGTTTAAAGATGAGATGTACATTAATGTGTGTGTGTGTGTGTGTGTGTGTGTGTGTGTGTGTGTGTGTGTGTTGTTAATCCATGGCATGACTCACTTGCCCATGAAGCAAGGGGGTCAAATCCCCACCTATGTCATATTGACCCATCTGAGGAGAAAAGGAAAGAAACTGGACTATCATTTCTTCTTCAGAGCCAGATAAGTTGCTGAGGTAACCTAGTGAGTCTTTTTTAAAAGTTATACCAGCTATATTAATTCCAGAAAGCAAGTATAGGACACAGAGGAAGGTATCTATTCCATTGTTTTCCTCAGACATAATTCTGTGAGAGACTGAACAACCTTGGAGTTACAGGGCAGAATAAGGAAATACAAAAGCAAGATTTTGTTCTGAACTCTCTAAAACCTTTGAACTAGATTTTGCATCCTTACTTTTTTCTAGGTAATATTTTCCTGTATGAAAATATTGGCTGTGAGTTACTGTAGCTAAATATGGAATAAGATACTGTAAAATATGGATAATGAAGCTTGACTTTTGAGCTCTTGATTGAGACTTCATTTTTCCAAGATACAAAGTGAGAACTAAAAAAAACAAAGCAAACCATAAGAAAAAACCCAAACTCAAGTTTAAATTCTCTATTGAAATATTTTGATTTTTCATAGCAAAATAGTATTGCTGTCCTCTAGGTGCATATAGGACCATACTGACCTGGCTCCAGTTACTTCTTAGGTAAAAAATAATATTCTAAAAAATCATTATAATTTATTTCTTAGATGAAAAGATGTTATTTGCTTAGTATTTAGGATACATGCCTGTGTAGTACTTTCTTTCTAGTTTGGTTGCAACATAAACTTTCTAAATTTTAGCATTATTTTCATTACCACTGTTACATTCCTAATATCTGGAGCAAATTGAAATTGTCATCAAAAACATCAAACTATCAATACTAAAAATGATGGTAAAGTAAAGGAAATTTTGATGCTAGCATCTTTTTCCTGGAGTACAAGTGTACCAAAACACTCCCTTGCAGTGAGTAAGCAATGTTTGGTGAGTAAGCCACTTCTAAGGCACTGAATGGAAATTTCAGCCTTCTATTTTGCTGCTTTTACACAGTTGTAAGACATGTATATTAGCATTAGATGACATTTCTTAATGTTTGGCTTTCTAGTTTTCATCACACAGTAGGGGTGAAAACAAATCGGTCACCTTTAGCTACAACTTGGGGATCTGAGGCAGTATGTCTTATTTGATTTCTTCCCCTCTGTATTGATTACATTTTCCTTCCAGACTGCTCTGTGATCAAATGCTACCACGTTTCTTGGATTCACTTGGATTTCTCATATTTTCTATTTCCATTTCCCTTTTTCTATTCCGGTAAGTGCTTTAAGGTTTTAAATGTTTAAATAGAACCTCTTTCCCATAAAGCCTGGATTTTGCTAGGATCCCTTCTTAGAAGAGGAGCGCAGTCTAATGGACAATAACCTGAGAGATGGATGTTACTGTGTTCTTACCCTAGTTGATTTACTTTCATGGCCTCAGGCAGGTCTCTAAACACCTGCCAGGACAGCCATGAGGATTACTTGAACAGGCAAAGAAAAAGTTTAATGTTTAACACCATCTGAATTGAAGAATACTGTACATTTACTGCCAACCTTGAAAACAAAGCCTGTGATATTAGTGGGGGAGTTAAGGGGTTTTTCAGTGATCTTGCCTGAAGAATGACAATAAGATTCTTGACTCTAGCTGTATATGTTCATAGTTGCACAGACTTGAGGAAAACACTGCCATTTATATTCTCCAGAAACTGATATTTCTGGTGAATTTTCCTGTAACTCTCAGAGAAAAATATAAGTTTATCTGTCTTTGTGAGGATCCATGATGAAATGAATTTCAAACTTCATGCTCTCCATAGTCCTGGGAAGAGAAATTGCTCTATTTTGCTTTAATTTTTCTTGAATATGAGTGGCAAGACCTTATAAGTAATATGTTTCATCCTGATTCGCACTTTGTATCCTGACATTAATACTTCTCTGTCTTTCCTGGCAACATCTGATGCAGAATATCTCAGTGTTATGTGTGTCACATCGCAGTGATTGCTCATAGTCATCCTCTGATGCACTAATACACCTTCTTCTTTCTCCTCATTTGTAATTTCCAGCTTGTCACAGGACTTCTTACTCCTATGTGTATGACCATGCACTTTCACAGGTTCACAGGATATTCCAAGTTGGAAGGGACCCACAAGGATCATCTAGTCCAACTCCCAAGCAAGCACCCACCCAGGGACCGAACTCACAACCCTGGAGTGATGGGCATCACGCTCCATCCATCTGAGCCTCCCATTGCCTAGACCATGTCAATGAGTTCCCCATGCAGTATTTTCTTAAACACCTCCAGGGATGGCAATGCCACCACCTCCCTGGGCAGACCATTCCACTGAGGGATCACTCTCTGTGTGAAAAACCTCTTCCTAACATCCAGCCTAAACCTCCCCTGGCACAGCCTAAGGGCATGTCCTTTTGTTCTGGTGCTGGCAGCCTGAGAGAAGAGATTCACACCCACCCGACTGCCACCTCCCTTCAGGTAGTTGTAAACAGCAATGAGGTCACCTCTGAGCCTCCTCTTCTCCAGGCTGAACAATCCCAATTCCGGCAGTTGCTCTTCATAGGGCTTGTTCTCTGGACCCTCTCAAGCAGTTCAACATCTTTCTTAAACTGAGGAGCCCAGAACTGGACACAGTACTCAAGATGTGGTCTGACGAGTGCCAAGTATAGTGGAAGAATAACTTCCCTGGTCCGACTGACTACACTGTTCCTATACAGGCAATGATGCCATTGGCCCTCTTAGCCACTGGGCTACACTGCTGGCTCATATTAAGTTCTCTGTCAACCATTACTCCCAAATCCCTCTCCATTTCACCACTCTCCAGCTACTCGTCTGCCAGCCAGTAGCAATGCATGGGATTGTTATGTCCAAAGTGAAGAACCCGGCATTTCTGTTATTGCAAAGTTAGACACTCTCCCTTGGTGTGGAATACAGTCTTTCTTTGTACTAACATCTTGTCACAGACAAAGTTTCTCTGCCAAGGCAAGAAGGGAAATTATTAAATATGTCCCAAGACAGATAGTTGAGGAATTACCCTAACAGTTTCCCGCTAGCCTGGTATTGGAATTGTTTGAATTGTTTTCTCCTTAACCAGTGTAGAAATACAAGGGCATATTTTCCAAATTTTCCTGCTAAGTGTATATACGGATCTTGGATTGTATAAATCATATTACTCAAAAGTGTGCAGATGGATCCCCCCAACAGTGATCAGATAAGTCTCTTGGGAGGTTCCAGATGTTCTTTAGATATTTGCAAAGTATCTTCACTCTGTCCACTGTGCCAGCACAAGGGTTTCCAAGCCAAGCGTTGTATTTGAGAAAGCATCACTGCAATTGTTACTAGCTCCAACTCCGCCCCCAGGGTAACCAGTGCTGTGCTTTGGAGCTGCCAGGGGTGGCATGTATTTTTAAGCACTTTTCAGTAGCAGAACAAGCCAGTGGTAGTAACTGGATCTCAGATTGTAGCATCCATATGCACTTACTCAGAGTTTTATTCTGTCAGGTCTTGAATGTACTGCCAAGGATGAAGTGTATGTGACCTCTCTGGACACCCTGCTCCAAAGTTTGGCTGGTGAAGAAGCTTATCCTCCTGTCAAGTTGGAACCTTTCTTGTTACAATTTGTCATTTTGTATCTCATCCTTCTGTCATGCAGTGCTGAGAAGAGCCTGGCTTCATTTTCTCGGTGACCTCCTCACAGGTATTGAAAAGTGGCCACCAGCTCCTCCCAAAGCCACCTCTTCTCCAGGCTGATATCTCCACCCAGACTTCTTGACAATCTTGGTGTCCTTCAGTGAACTCACTCTGGTTTATCTTTCTTATACCAGGAGGCCCAAAACTGAGTGCAGTACTCTCCATGCAGTATTCTCAATGCCTGTATGAAAAAACACTTGCATGGGTTTCTTTCTTCACAACTTCTAGACATTCATTTGTCCTTTTTGAATTTCATCATTCCATATCAGCCCGTCCCTCTAGCCTATCTAGGTCACTTTGGATGGTGGGCCTGCTCTTGGGCATATTTGACTGGTCTGCCCAGTTTGGTGTCATCTGGGAACTTGATAAGAACACACTTCGTTGCTTTCTCCAGGTTACTGATAGATGTAACACAGAACAGGTCCCAGTGCAGACTTGTGCTGTACTGGACTTCTTATAAGCCACCAGGCTGGGAACAACCCATTAGCCACAACCTCCTGAAACCAGCTATCAAACCATTTTTTTTACCCCTTACATCACATCATCAATGATGCTTTTTAAAAATAATTCTGTTATTCTAGAAATTCACTTAAACCATGATAATGAGGGATGATGATAATCTACAGCAAAGCAAGCTGAGGATAATACTACTACTTTTAAAGCTAAACTTTTAATCCTAAATTGATTTTATTTGTTCTAAGCTGATCTTGAGCTAAGAAGTCTCTGAATTGGCTGCTCAGTATAGGGGTGCTCAGTCTGGTGCATCATAATAATTTCTAATGATAGCTTGAATCTGCTGAGGTTCCCTAACTCAGATGAAGAGCTGTGGGAACCATATTAATTCTGAGCTCAGGCTTGCCTGACAATGATTTGCATGCTGTTGCTTAGACATGATGCCCTTAGATAGCAGGTGCATTGCTATTTTAAGTATCTCTGCCCCTGTATCCTCATTTATAAGCAAAATAAGTAGCCCACCCAGAAATTTGTCTGAGTTATTGGATGTGGACTGATAGTGGAGTCTTTTAGTGACTGGGTAGTTGAGCCTTAGCACATCTTTAGTTCAACCTCCTGCTTCTATTTGGCATGAGATTAAGCAAATACAAATCAAATAATTCCGTAAACTTGTTTTCCAATGTCATTCAGAAATGAAGCAGATGTTTCAATGATCCTGTTTACCTTTATGGTTATTTTTAATTGTAAAATAAAAGGTGAAGCAGGAACCCCTTTAAAACTAGGCCCTGAACATTTTGTTCTTGAGTTTCAATTGAAGCTGAAACTTTTTGAAAACTTGAAACTGATGTCAATGGGAATAAAGTGGAGCATGTTTATAGAATAAAGACATTATGTCGGCTGTTAGTGGTGCAATGCATGTGAATAAAAATGGTTTCTCTCACTAATGTTAAGATGTTTCCTGATACCACTTTCAATATCCTTTCTTGTTCTCTATACAGTAAAGTATGTAATTAGGAAACATGTTATACAGCAAACTCAGTTTGAAAAATTTATTTTTAAAGCATAAAAGAGGCAGTGACTGAAGTCCTGCCAGGCTCTATTGAATACTCACATATATTACATTGTAGACATAATATGGTTATATTGTATGTTGTCATAATAATTGGCAATGGTATTGGAGTCAGTCATTTAGTGCTTTGTTCATGTGGTAATAGATGACAAGGGATACAACATTTGTTGGCAGCAAACTTGTTTTCCTTTCCGTTTTTCTTCGTAAATTGGTTTCAGAATAGTTTTGTGGGTTTTTTCAAACTGACTGTCTTAGGATCCAGATGGCTTTATCTCTTTTTAATGAGATTTGGGATATTCTCCTTAAAAGTGATGTTCACTCAGTGCTGCCACAAAGGCCACATTCTTGACTTGTCTCAAAGCAAGGCACTGTGATGAGGGACAAGGAAGACTAAGTAGTGATGAGCAGCACAGAAGGGTGGATTGAGATTCATTAGGATCCAGGGCTGAGAGGTAGCCTGAGTCAGGAGAGAACATAAAAAATGAGCCTGGAGGACAGGAAATAATTTTGGAACACTGGATAGGAACAGCCTATCTGTTTGTGTCTGTATGGTTGATTCTGTGATCCTAACTCATGCAAGCCATATTACTGGGTTCCAGCAGGCTCCCATGGGATGAGAGCTGTTTAACGGTGGCAAAACTGCCTTGTTCATTTGTGAAGGTTCCAAAGGGGCAGTCAGAATCAGTAACAATTGGGAAATGGACATTTTTTCTGCAGAAACTTCCAGACATTTGTTTCTGAGTTAGTTGCTGAGTTTTACAGGATATAACTCTCTTCAAATTATTTCTTTTAAGATTCAGACCACATGTAGGACAGGGCTCTGCAGAAGCCTGAAAGACAATTTGTAGTGGCTTGAGGCATTCACACTAGGCATGCATTTCAGCTGTGAGGGAGTGAATTTCACCTAATAGAAGTTTAACAGCTGAAAAAAAGTTGCCTGTACCAGCGTTTCACCTTCCATCAGGTTCAGACTATAAGCCTCAACTTACTTGTCTTCAGATTCTTGTGAAATCTGCACCAACACACAACCTGTGCCTTAACATTCTTTTACCTTTACATATACAGTCAGATATATACATGTATCGCAGACCCACGGTCTTAATCGGAGTCCGTGAAGCCCTACTTCTGCGTTGAATGGCGGCCATGCTGCCACCGCCGCCACCCGCGCCGCCCCTGCTGCTGCCGCTGCCGCCCACGCCACAGTGGCGGCGGCAGGCTGCGCATGTGCAGTTGCGAAAATGGGCCTCCTTCATCGCTAAAAAATCATGCTGCTAGGATCTGAAGCCGCAATATGGGGGGCACAAAGTGCATATCTTTCACTTTTTGCCAGTTTGAGTCAGTTCTTCCTGACTTGAGTTACATGAGATACAGCCATATGCTTCTACCCTTCTCAGGCTTCCATGCCTTTTATTGTACTGCTTATGTACTTTTCCTTCCCATCTCCATGTCAATCATCTTCCATCTCAATTCACCTTGTGTACTACTCTCCATCTCAAAGCCCATTTAGTCTCCATTGTCACCATTCTCTCAATGCACTTTCAGTCGTCTCCTTTGGATTTACAGCTGCAGAATATGCCACCTCCATGTATCTCTAATTCTGCGAGAACAGGGACTGTAATATAATCAGTTCTACCAGAACGCCGTGTTCCTACAAAGCAGATATAACTTTATCATGGTTTTCACTGATGTGTACACTTCGGCTTTCTTTGTTGTCCATACAGGCATTCTGAATCTGCCCACGTAGTTATATGGAAGAGATGGTATTCAGCTGCCATGAGATGTCTCTACATGTAATCAGCATTTAGAAACTGTGAGTGAAGAACAGTTGAATCTTGAAGGTGAAGTTGGTAGAACGCTTGCACAAAGTTATACAGTCATACCTCACGTATTCACAGTTCCGGATTCACGTATTCGCGATTTCCCTCCTGCGAAAAGTATTCGTGGATTGGGCAATTCATGGGACCCCCAGGAGATCCGTAATCCACAAATTTTGAGGTATGACTGTATTTATAACCTCTGACACTTTTCTGTCTTGAAAATGTGATTGGCTGTGTGACCTCCTGTACCACGTGTACCACATGTGACCTCCTGACCACATGATGTGGTACTTCCCAAATGATATGGAGGGATTAACCCAGTACTAAGTCATAGGGAAAAGGGGCATCTGTTTGAACCACCAATGCAATTTGGAGTAATACTCTTTATGGATCTGCTAACTAGTGTATGTTCTTCTATATCTGCATTACACTGTGAACATCTTTTAAAATTCACCACTCAAGATAGTTCAGTAATTTAAGACTATATTGAAAAACAAATTAAATGGTCGTCAAATATATTAACAATTTCCATTTAAAAACCACACAAATTAACATTGTAATATTTTTGCAATGTTGTAAAGTTTTTATTTACCTGCTAGGATGTCATTTGTTGCCTGATGACGTTGCTGCGTTGTTTCCTCACTAATAAGTAGCAACGTGTGTGTGTAAATTCTGTTGCACAGTGGATTCTCATCTCAGATACTATCATTACAAACTGCAGTTGTCCCAAGTGTTTTTCTCTTCAATATTTTGATTGTTGGCTGTGTGGCTAATATGCATTTTGAAACAAAATTTGCATTTAAAGAATTACTCATTAGGACATGCTGACAGGTTCTCTCCCTACACCAGTGCTCTGCACAGTAAGACGTGCATTAGCTGCATGGGATCAAAACAGCATCAGAACAGGAGTGTTTTCACAGAACATGAAGTAGCTGAAAATTGTTTTTCTTGGTGTACTTTACACCCTGTGAGGGGAAGTCTTCATGCGACAGTGCCCAGTACTGTAAATATGACTGATTAACTTCGTACTTTAACCGTATTAATATGTCCCGATGTCTGCACACTATTTTGTGACTTTTGTCCACTCTGCTGTTTTAGCAGTCAAGCTTTTCAGACCATGGAAAATCTTGCAGGTAGGGCTGTAGTTAGCCACACCTCTTTCTCTGTGGGGAATGGCAGAATCTGATAGAAAGGTTTCCTGTACTGGGGCCAGTAATCAGAAGTTGAGCCTGTTTACATCCTCTACACTGGAAAATTCAGAAAAGGGTGCATTTGACATTCCTGAGATTCTAAGGTACTATGCTTGAAGGCACACAACGATCTAGCGGTAGGAAAATTCCCTCTCCAAATGTTTTACAGCTTTTTTGTACCTTGTAGTAAAGAAAGAAAGGAGCACATAGACACAGCTTTTCCTTGATGAGTCGTCTTATTTATCACAATTCTTCCTTTGATGCTATTATTTGCAAGGAGGCTTAAAGCTCTTGTTTTCTTCAAAGTGGCAGAGTTTATTAGAAAACTGAAAGATCATGTATT
This sequence comes from Pitta sordida, assembly GCA_013390025.1. Taxonomy (NCBI): domain Eukaryota; kingdom Metazoa; phylum Chordata; class Aves; order Passeriformes; family Pittidae; genus Pitta; species Pitta sordida. Next base: position 24,410 of record WEKX01013583.1, on the reverse strand, counting down.
ATCTTGTACATGTATATCTTACATGAAAGGTTATGTAAGCTTCTTTTTCTTGCATATTTATAAATTCACACTTACCTTGTTTTGGAGGCTGCTCAAAGGACAGATGCAGAGTTTGCAAGCATGAACGGATGCTGCACCACTTTGGAATCATGTCAAACCCTTTGTCCTTCACAGTACCTTACCCTTTCAACAAATGCTGTGGAAAATGTTGGCTGCCATTCTTTAAACAGCACAAGTATTTGCATTTCCCTTGATCATCTGTCCATCATCAGAGCAAAGTTCAGTAGGTTGAGGAAGTATTGTTTAAGTGCAATTGATCTAAAAATATATCAAAAGGAAGAGTACTGTATATGAACAAATAATGGAGAGGCTTTATATAGGCTTGTTGATATCTCTAAATACATAAAACAAGGAAGCAGCAGCTTATGACATGGTTATTTCTGGAAAAGGAGAAGGTCTCACTGTTATTATTATACCATGCACAAAGCCAAGCAGTTGCTTCTGAAGAAATTGTGGGTGGAATTAAGAATCCAAAAATTAAAAAACTAGAATTATTTCTATAAGGTTATGAACTCTTTGCTCCAGGTCTTGCCTCTGCAGATTAATGACAAATCACGTATTGATGTCGATAGGATCAGGCTTAGGATTTTCGCTTCCCTTTACATGCTCCCTTTTCTTTAAAGAAAGCCCTTTCCTTTCCTGAAAATACCCATTCTAACAATAAGTCTGAAGATCTGATGATCTTTAGTGATTTCTGGCAGATCTCAACATAGAATATTTCAGGATTAGTGGTGTCAGCTCACTTCTTCAGAAGACAGGCAAAAATATATTTACAGTGTCCATGTGGGGAAAAAAAGCTAGAAGAAACTACTAAGTCAGTTAATTTGCTGTCTGTGTCATAGGTCCTTATTACCCAGTTACCTCTGTACAGAGTATTTGATGTTCAACTGCAGTAGTAACCAGGCAAATAGATGCTGAGCTGCAGCACTCAAAAAACTATCCAGATTTGGGAATTTCTATAGTAATTTCAGCTATAAATATCTTGTTTGATATGCCATGTTTCTACATGAACTTTATGGTTACACTGAATAAGCATGAGGAACCCATATTTTCTGTTATTTGTCAAGGTGGTTAATAATGTTAACAAGTGAGCCTTTCCTTCCTGTCACTGCAAGACATTTTCCTCTTCAAATAATTTTGTCTGCTTTTTTTGTTTCTTATATTTTTAAATCATTCGTTTTAAAATGTGAAATTTGACGTGGTGATTCACTACACATTTCACCAGTGAAAACGCTAGTTTTGGTTTTTATCTGTACATACCAGGAACATATTACGACTGGCTTTTTTTATGTGTGGTTTTGGTGTTTGGGGTGTGGGGGGGGGGTGGTTGCCACAATGTCAGCTGTTTGTCACCTGTAATTCTTGGTATCTTTCAGATCATGTGTTTTCCAGGCAGGAGACTTGGTTGGTGGTGAAGCTGTTCATTCCAATCCTCCTGCAGTTGGCTGTATTAAGACATATTTAATTAGAACTGGCTTTGTTTATTAACTGATTCAGATTGTTCTACACTACTATCTTCAGCTTTCATCCTCACAATTTCACTGATCTCACAAATCTTATCATGGTTGTTTGCATTTATTTTCGTACCACAAAAGCCCTAAAGTAATAATGAATGTCTCCATTCATTATTACTTTGCTAGATCTTTCAGTTTTCAATTCATTTAATACATTCTATTGAGAGTATTGTGCTAGCTTTCATAATGAGAATGTCATACACTATTAAGTCAATTCCTCCCCACAAGTATATTGCAGATATACAGTTGTTTTCATCATCCAAATGTCTATCTCATCAAATAACGAAATAACTATTTACAAAATCTATTTGCCTCAAAACTGGGTTCACTGGTTTGATATTAATTATATTCCATCACTTTAACTCTTTTTAAAATTTATTACAGCTTTAATACCTGGAAAAAAGGTCAGACTGGCTGTCCATTAGCTCTCTGAGTCATCCTGCTGGCCTTGTTATTATTGGCACAACATTAACACTTTTCCAGTCAAATGGGATTTCCCTGGAATCCCTTAACTCATTAAAATAAACGTGATTAGCTCCCAGGTCTTCTCTGTCTTAGTTCTTAGGTGTGAGGTGAATGAACTGGCTGATTTTAAAATGTTGATTTCTAGTGCATGTTGTATAACATCCTGCTTGGTTACCAGGGGACTGGAAAACAGTTCAGCATCATCGTGTGACATAAAAACAGCTATTGAAATACGAAATAGAAATATTTCTGAGAATATTTGTCTCTTCTGCGTCACTATTGAAAGGTTTATCATGTCCATCTGACAGAGGGTTTCTATAGCTGCAAGGGATATTGCAGTCTTGATAAGTTTGTAGTATTTTTTAGTTCTTCATGTTACATTGGTGCTGACAGCTGTGGACTTTGTGCTGATGTTTATAGCTTATCAGTATTTCTACCTTGTGGATTATTACTGTTATTATGTGGATTATTACTGTTTATCTCATTATTATATAGTACTTTTTCTTATAAACTTCTGCTTGCACTTGAATAGTGAAAGAAGACAGCGTTTTTAGGCATAATCATCCTTTCCCTGACTGTGGAATTACAAATTTGTGACAATCTTAAGATTTCTTCTTAAAGAAACTTTCCTACATCATTTTCAATCATCATTTTAATTACTCTGCTAGGACTCTGAACTTGCAGATTAGTGACAACTGCAGCACATATATCACACTCATGTCTTTATGAAACAGGGTCTCTCTCATCTACTCATTATACCCTCTTAGTGTTATTTAAAAAAACCCAATAAACATTTAAATCAGGTAAAGAATTTCACAGCATTCACTAATAATAACGGCATCATTCTCTTGCATTGGTGATAAATTCATGTTTTCTGGCTTATTACCTCTTCCAATCTGAATACATAATGCACTGAAAAATGTCATCGTTTAACACCCTCTGCCATACTAACTCAATTTTGTCAGAGATTGAGCATATACTGCATTTGCTTTCATACCAACTTCCTCAGGTGTTGCTACTTTAACATCTTCCTGCCTACTCTAACTTGTCTCCAGATCGAAAAGAGGTTAACTGTACACTTTTTGAGTTTTTCTAGGAGGTAGTATTACCATGGGGAATGTAAAAGCCCTGCTAAAGAAGTCTTTCCAAGCCATACACTTATTTGTCTATGATTATCCATCTAACCATACTTACTGTGAGGGTAATGTCATCTGTTCCAGAAGTGATGCTGCAAAAGGAAGATTTCAAATACATTTCATCACAACATTATGTGCAAAATTTTCATCAGCCTCCTACAGTGGTATACCGTGGTTATAGAAGATGTGATTCTACCAGCAGAAGCCAAAAGTAATTTTTTTTTCGTGATCTTATAGAGCAGACCCTCCTTTTAGTTTTGTGCATTTTCCTCTGTGGCTCAGACTCCTACATATCTGAAGGATGTGTCAGCTTTTTATTCCAAACTACTCTATGTTTTTCTTCTTTTAGAATTCTTTTAGAATACCCAATGTGGCACTTAGTGCCATGGTTTAGTTGATGAGGTGGTGCTAGGTTGCACTTGATGATCTCAAAGGTCTTTTCCAACCTAGTTAATTCTGTGATTCTGCGATTTTGTGTATCAGAAATTAAATGGGATGATATAAAGGTTTTGAGGGAGATATAGCATCCAGCTGATGTGTAAGTGATGTTAAAGGCTGCTCCCGGGAGTAGAGCACACTGCATATTTTACAGTGAACATTCAAATTTGGTCAGCATTCTGAAACAACAGCCATTCAGAGGTGATAAAAAAATGAGGCCTGGACATAACTCCTTGCTTTACTATGTTAAATCAAATGCCTTCCAAGGGCAGGCCCCTTAGCACAGTTCTCCCCTCTGACTTCCTCCTTCTTTCCTGAAATAGAGTTGTCATGCAGGTTCTCCTATCTCCTGTACTCCCAGCGAAAACTGTTTCCTTAATGCACATATGTTGCAATTAAACCTTAAAAAAATCATTTTAGTGATAATTAGTAATATTCCTGCTAAAACCTGCCAATTAGCTCAGAATGGAGAAGAAACTAGAAGTAAATAATAACTCCTTTCAGTATGTTTTCCTGTCTGAAAATAGAATACTCATAGATAATAGCAGAGAAAAGGACAGTTGAAAAAATTGAACTGTGTTTCTTTTTTCATGGGCTTTCAGTTTGATTTAGAACTGAGGAAGGAGAGGAGCAATAACCAAGCAGAATTAGGATGTACAAATATTTTAAATGCAGGCTTTTATTGTCCTAATTCCTATCTATTTTGTATTCTGTTAAATGGTCATCTCCCTACTTAATTTGATGTTTTCCGGTGATGGAGACTAAAAACTAAATGACGTCTGAATGTCGCACATTTATCCTCTAGTCTGGATAGGATTTGTCCAGACTGCGTTGGTAAGGAAAGCTTTAGGGTCTTGTGAGTACATGTTATGGTTTAGGGGGTTTTCTGCTGCTCTGGTAGCGAGGGGGTTAACAGCTCAGTTCTTGCCTAGGCTCTCTCCGTGCTGCCAGGGCCTTCAAGGTTACAGAGTAGAGATAAAAGCGTCTCTGCAGAATAACATACTTGGGAGAGAAGAAAAAAAGTTCAGTAGTAAGATGTAGCGTGCCAGCTCAGAACCTGCGTCGGGAGGCTGAGAGATTTGAAGGCCCCCCAGGCCCACGAGAGAAGGGGTAGAGATGTTCTTCCAGGCATCCCGCTGCTGCTTGTGAATTGGACTGACCATGGTGAAAACCTATGGACCAAAGAGAGAGAACCAGGACCGCAGAATCCGTCTAAGCATTAAGACTGAAGATGGAGNAGTACATAAGAACACTGATTTCCTTCCTGAATGAAGATCACAGAAGTACTTTCTATGATAAACCATTACAGTCCTGCTGTAGCCGCAGTGTTATGTTTGACACGATAGATGCAGGGAAAGTACTAAGAAAGTGTCACAGTGGCTGAGCCACACAGTCTTTCTGAATCCAGACTTATTTGGGTATTTTGAAAGAGAAAATGAAATTGTCACATGGTGCTGATTACATAGCGATTGAATTGTTTGAAATTCGTGTGCTTTGGGAGTCTGCAGCTGGGAAATCCCCAGCATGTGGCTGGTACAGCTGTGTTTGATAGTGTGGTTAAGCTTTACTGCAGACCTGAGTATTTCAACACATTGCATCGTATACCTGTGGGTGTCTGCCTGTTGCAGCATTCCAGTAACTGCCAAACATTCCTGGACTTTCAGAATTTGCATCAGCGTTTGAACATCTGAGCTGCTTGAACTGTGCTAATCTTTTGTTGATAAAGCAATGGAAACAGAGTCCCAAGTGAGGCAAAGGTAAATTTCTCTTTAGGGGCAAGTACAGTAGCTTTAAGCCATCTGCATTTTTGCCACACTGCCAAGTGACAGAAATGAACGGTTAGGAAAAGGGGAACTTCTGGACTTCTGCTTTTCTGCAAGCTATTTTTATGCTTATCCATCCCCATCTAGTTCCTGTGTTTCATCCTCCTGTGTCATCTTGTCAGCAGTCAAGATGGTGTGTTGTTTGGCATGGAGCTCTTTGTTACTTATTGGTACAGTGCCAAGGGTAATGAGACAAATCCTTATGGGGTTCGCAAGATTTTTGGTAATACAGATTTAATATCAATTAATATTTGGTTGGCTCATTTTGACCCACTGCGTTGTCTAATGTGTGGAAGTGTTAGGCACAAGCTTCTAGCTATGTGCTTGGAAATTGGGATCATTAAAAACGGCAAAACATAACTGTGGAAACTTTACCTGATTAGTAGTCGGCCATTTTCACAGTTCTGCCACTCCCTGGAGATTTTCTAACATACTGGGAGCTCCATTGTCTCTCCCAGGTACAAACTCATAGCACAACCTGGTAGCAAGCAGCAAGGTCCATGACATTCCAAGAAACCACCTCATTACAAAGTCTTATAAACTATAAGAAAAATGCACCATTTTTCACTGTTTACAAAGTATTTGCAGGATGCTATGCCTTGAAAATACATTTAACCTTTTCTTCTGAGATGTCCGGGTAGAATCCAGTGGGCATCTGATCTTTCTCTATCTCAACTCTGTGGTTTGAGGTTTGGATTTTAATGGTGCCACTTGAATCTTTCTGCCAAAGCTTTGCATAATGTTTAAAACACATTTTCCTCTTGGCGTGTGTCGCCTCATGTTTCTAGAGACCAAGTAGGGCTTTTTTGCTGATATTCAATTAATTATTTCAAAGTGCCTAGCAGGGTGACATATTTCTAGTAGGTTCCTGAGAGGATTTTTGTTGTGTCTGATTTTATGCCTGCAACTAAAGGATCTGAGGTGCAATACTGTAGCGTGTTAACTTTGCTTTCTCTAATTATCAGTGTAAGTTGTGTTAGTTGATAAAACTCAATGTTTGTGCCCAGGACTGGAAAGTGTTATAAAGGTAAGTTGTACAAATAGATTGTCACCTTTCAAATACAGAACAAGATTTTTTGCAGGTTGGTATGTTATTTATATGATATCATTTCTTTTTATAATATTTTTCAACAAATTATCCCCTTGCAAGACCACTATGTATTCTTTGTTCATTTCATAACAAAGAGGAACCTGTGCTTTAGTGGATCTGGTCAGTTAGTCAAAGGACAGCAAGAGATGACATAAGTGTTTGATAGAGCATGATTAGAACAATAGCAAAAAAATCATGAGATGTGCTATTATTATTCCCCCAATTTGTTGTTTCCTATTTTCCATGTGTTATATATATTTCTCTGTATTTTGTTTTGAGGAAGTAGTCAGAGGAAAGGTCACAACTGTGTTATGAAAGTGGGTGAATCACATACTGATTCACTGTGTACAGGCAGCAAATGTTCAGTGTATTGGTGACTGTGCATTCCTGTATTAGTTTGCCATCCATTCTGCTGTGGAAACCAACTTACAGGGAATGAACTGGGCTGGAAATCAGTTATACAGAAGCAATGTTGCAATATATCCTGATGAACTTGAACGGAAATCATGTTGTTTTTTTAAACTGCACACTCAAGTACGAATTTAGGCTGTGTCCCCCGCCAAATTTGAAATGTAATCTAGATGAGCAGGATTTGCTTGACAAAGGTAGGATGCAGGAGCATGCCTATTGCTTTGGTCATGAAATGGAGAATGTGCAATGCTGTAGTTCAGAGACATGTTGCCTCCCCAGATTCACATGAAAATACATACAACAATGTTGGGGCTGGGGACAGGGTCTCTATGGTAGCTCATGTAATCCAGTGCAGCAATTTTACTCTTGCTTTCCCATCATTGGCACTAGAGGTGAGAGAACTCATAGAGCCAAGGTTTGAGAAGGACAGAGAGGGAAAAATCATGACACAGACAAAAATTCAGTGTAAAATAATCACCAAAGATTGTACTTGGGATGATGAAAGATTCTGGGTTCGTTTTGTTTGCTTTTTCTTTAAGATTGTCCAGGGCAAATTTGACACATTTTTAAATGCCACATCTGCTCAATCACTTGGCTAATGTGCCTAGTTCTCTGTTACCACCAAATTGTATAATGTGAGAGGGTTTAACCAGCCTCACGTGCTTCACCACAGTGGGGAAGGTCACTTGGCAGTATGAGGAACATAATATGATAATTAGGGAATCTTGTCTTTCTTCTTTTTTTTCCTCTGAAATAGACAATGTCATGCTTGTGGGAAGGTAGCATGCTAGCAGTCCTGGGAAGTGACACTTTGTCCCCCGAACAGATACCACACGTGTGGATTACACTGCACGTTGATACCATATGTATAGTTAAACTGCACCCTTTCCTCATGCTGACATGACAGCATCCTCGTTCTCACATGGAAAAGCAACCTTTAGGAATGCAAAAGCAGATCAGGCCAGCTCAGGCGTTTGTGCTGTCGTTACTACACCTTATTGCCAAGACCAGCAAAACTTAAAACTGGAGAATTTCCTAAAATTTCAGCCAGAGCAGACAAGAGGCCATCTGCTAGAGATACTGTCTTTACTTGAGGCAGTGACTATACTTCTCATAAATCATGTAGTGCAAAGCTTTAAAACTGGCTGATACAGCTACTAGGGCAGCTGTGATATTGGCAGGGGACTGCATGTGCATTAGGTAGTCATATGGCTGAGTTCTGTTGTATGGAGTGAAGTACAGAGAGAACCAGTCCTGATAGAAATGCTGGTGAATCTACTGTAAAGTACTTGGAATCCCAATTGGTATTTAGGATCCTGTCTAGGAAAGTACTGCTGAACTTCTGTACAGTACACAGAAACTGAAAGCTAAGCAATTTCATTGATACATTTCTGGATCAAAGCCTTGGGTTTCTTCTAATGAATGAAAAATACTATAATTACAGCTTGTCTGCTCTGACCTTTACTTGGCTTGATGTAGGCATTCAGGCTTGCAAGTTGTACATTGTGCAAAGGGAGTTTGAGTTTGGTTTTTCTCTTACAACACCTACAAGTGGAATGCCAATCTGATGTGCTCAGAAATGAAAATAAACACTGATCAGAGCAAGTAGAAGCTCTGTTGGACAGAAGGGTTCAGTATAACTTGGTCACCCTACCTTCATTTGTATAATGCTATCCTGAATTGATTTATTTTTAAGCAAAAATAAGTCTAAATAAATTTATTTTTCAGCCTCACCTCTTCAGACGATATAGGATTAATGTACGTGTTATTGAGTACATTTTCTAAGCTTTACAGTACACATCTTTGAAACTACCTTGCAACATATTTGTTAACTATTGCTTCATTCTAGCAGCAGTGTGTTTTCTACAGCTAAAAGAAGGCTTTAGAACCTGATTTGGAATATGAACTGATAAAACTGGGAATAGAGGTAACATCTCTACCTACTTGCCCTCAAGTCTGCAGGCATTATGCAATATAAGATCATAAAAGTGGTTTTATCCCCTCTTGATAGGCATGGAACTTGTCTCTTTGAGATCAAAATGTACACTATTCAAGGGAAAAAACTAGAATTACTGATTCCACTTAAGTTGTTGCTGGATTTTTTACAATTATTTGTATAAAATCTCCTTTCCTATGACCAGTTTAATCTCTTTCATATGTGACTGTATCTAAGGGGAAGATGCAGCTGAGGTAAAGGGCTGTATTTGGGTGGGCTTAAATATTCCCTTTTTAACTAGTGAGGTGCTTTCCTGAAATCAGGAGGTTTTCCTGATGCCTTTTATTTCTTGGAATTTTATATAAAAGAAATGATACTGTGTTTTAAAAGATACTCAAGCACGTGAGCAGTTCTGGGAAAAAATAACCTCAGGCTACTCAGATATTTGAGGAAATTGTACTAATAGGCGATACTAAGTCATCTTGAGAGAGAGGAAGCACAAATGCTGTAGAAAGAGGTGAACTTGGGAACTAAAACAGAAAACCCACAGAGCGAGTAGGAAGTGTATCTCGGGTAAAAGTAAAGAAAAGCTGAGCAACAGCTCTCAGGGCAGCATCCTGCTTTACCAGCTGGGGGCACTTTGAGCTGTCTCATTTGTTTGATTCTTACACGGCTTGGAAAGATGTAACCCTGTAAAGGGGCTTATTAATTTTATCTTGAAATTATACCTGATGAATGAACTGGGGAGGCGGAGGGGGACGGGGAAGGGAAGAAGAAGAACAAACAAGGAGTAAAGTCAGTTCTTGTTTCTGCGTCCCCTCTGTGAGAGGTTTCTAACCCTTCAAGGAGAGTGCAAGTACTCAAGTAGGATGAGTACCCAGAGTTGTCACAGCTGAGAGACTGAAACTGCAGTGGGGAGGCACAGCCTGGAAACAGTGTCAGAACTCTCCTAAAAACTGTGTGGTGAAAGGTTCTGTGCTCTCAGCAGCAGAGCTGCAGCAGAAGAGTCCCACTTCTTCGCTGGCTGCTCCCTCCTCTCTCTCTGCTCTGATAAAGGCTGATCCAGCAACTTTTGCAACTGTGCTGTGAGTGATGGGGTGAAAAGCTCAGTGAGCAAGGTGGAAGGGCAAGAGCATAAGAAGATGGTAGAATGCCTTGAAATTAAAAATCATTGCTAGTTATTCAAACTAGCAGCTAAAACTAATTATTATGTATTTGTGAACTTAGTAATAATTAAGCTAGCACAGTTTTGGAGGTAAATTCTATACCAGTATCTTCTAACTGGAAAGGCCTACCTGAGTTTTGGCTAGGTGCTCAGGCTAAAATCTTAAGAGCTGAAGTTTCACTGGTGCCAGAGTTAAAAGTGCTTCAACGGAGATTATTTATCAGGCTCAGCCTCCACCAAGGCTGTGGTTTCACAAACACTTCTTTCTCACAGTAGTGTCATCTGCTTGCTGTTCATTCTTGGTTACTGCCCATCTTCACCCACATATTCACGTATACCAGTGTAACAGTGTGATTGCACAGTGAACTAGATTGGGAAACTAATTTTTTTTTTTTTTTGGTGGGGGAAGGGCTAGGAGAGGGTTATTTTCCTCAATGCAGTTCAACATGTGCCCATACCAGCCGTTGTCCTGGCATAAGTAAGGTGTGTTAAAGGTTGGAATAAATGGGAGGGAGCAAGGCATTACAGTAAACCCTCATTACTTTGCAATTCCAGTATTGCAGGTTCACTTCTTCATGGAGTTCTTTCACAGATGGCCCTGTGTTTCCTGGTGCATTTGCAACTGTGCGTGTGCTAACTGGCAGTCATGAATATGCAAATATAGACAATAATGAATGTGCAAATTAGGCCTGCCTGCTGTGCTGCCCCCCTCAGCCCCAGTGGGCTCCAGCGGTGTGTTGGCTCTACCCCACTCTCCACAGCGCAAAGGGACGGCAGGCCTGCTGTGCTGGGACAAAAAACCCTTCACTGCTCGGCCACGAACTCTGACACTGGGACGAGCCTGCACACTCTGCTTGCCTCAGAGCCAGGGGAGCAGCCCGCCCTGCTCCCTGGCACCAGGGTGTTGGCCCTGCCCTGCTGTGTCTTGGCGGCCCCCCTCAGCCCCAGTGCGCTCCAGTGGTGTGTTGGCTCTGCCCCGCTTGCCACAGGACAAAGGGACAGCAGGCATGCTGCGCTAGGAAAAAAACCTTTTCGTTGCTCAGCCATGCACGTCACTGCTGGGATTCACCTGCCTCACTGCCCCAAGAGTGTGTAAATCATCCCCAGGGGGGATTTGGGGGCACCCATGCACCTCCAGGACCCCACAAACGCATGTTAAACACAGCTCATGCCACGCTTGGCCCCCTGAATCCCCCACTGGCCAGGCCCCACTGCTTGGTCAGAAGGGAGGGCGAGTGGCTGGCTGTGCCTGGCCAGGTCCTTGCAACTGCCCATCACCATGAGACCACAGCTGGCAACCAGCGTGAGCCTGGCCCCTGCACGGTGGCAGGTGCTGCTCCCAGCCCCAGCAGACACAGCAGGGTGGGCAGGTCCCCCCTTCAGCGGGACACAAGCCGAGAATAGCAGGGCAGGCAGGTCCCAGCACTGGCGTGCACAGCCCAGTGGCAAAGGGCTTTTTTTTCCTGGCACAGTGTTTCCATGGGTGCCAGAAGCCTCCTGTCCCTTTGTGCTGCAGAGAGCAGGGCAGAGCCAACACACCACTGGAGCATGCTGATGCTGAGAGTGGTGGTGCGATGGGCGGTGCTAATTTGCATATTAATGAGCTCCCTATTTTCACAGAGTGAAGGCTTCACTGGAGACAGCGAGACCTGTGGCCCTGCAATAATTGAGGGTTGACTGTATAGCCAGCACTGTTCCTGAGATGTTTGTGAAAATACACCTTGTTTTGGGGCAGAGCATCAGGAAAGAGGGTGTAACTAATCCTTCTTGGAATATTTCGATTATATGTAGTTATTTTGTTCAGAACAGAGGGCTAGATCTCAGTGCCTGATCCAGTTCAGATCCCTGTTTTCTATAGCTAAACAGGAATCCCATTGATTCCAAGCTCTGAAAGAGCATGCTATGCTAGAATGGAATGGATGTAAATTTATACACTGGTAGAAAGAAAAAAGCCTAACCAACCTGAAATTTTCTGTATGATACTGTTGATCTATGGTGAAGTCATCCCATTGTCCTTTTCTTCATTGTGCTGTGGGCACTGCTGGCACAGGAGATGCTGCAAATGGCCTGTTGTGCTGCACAAATGTATGTATTTTCCAGGTGTTTGCCTCAAATCTGCCATTCTTTGTGCTGTAAATCAGTCCTCCTGGACTACATTGGCTATACAGTCTGTTCATTCCTTTCCTGTGTATCTCATGGTTTTCCCTGAATTTTAGTTCCTTCAAGTGTAATACAGTCGGGCCTCCTATACCATAGTACCACGAGTCTGGTTCCTCCCCCGCGAAGCCCTCCATCCAGGTAGAATGGCAGCTCATTATTACGCAAGTTTGCCACGCACCCTCACACTGCCCCCCAGTACTCCAGCACTGTTTCATCACTGCCCTGCTGTGTGTCGGTGTTTGTGTCAGTGCTTCCCAGCACCTGTGGCCACCCCACGCCAGGAAGAAACCCTTTTCTACCAGGCCAGGAACAGTGGCGCGGGGAGCCACGCGTGCCGCTGTCCCGGTGTCTCTCCATGTGGGTAGACCTNACAGTGGCGCGGGGAGCCACGCGTGCCGCTGTCCCAGTGTCTCTCCATGTGGGTAGACCTGGCCTCTCCATACTCAGGGTAGATATCTCCCCTGAGAAAGTCTTGGATGCCTTGACTAACCTGAGAATGTGTAAATCTTTCATAACTGCACAAAGCCTCCTCACTCAGAGTGCGGGGTGGCTTGCGCTCAAGTGGAGCCGAGCCACTGCGGGAGTGGTGCGTGCCCGGCTTGGCTCTGCTGGAGCCAAACCGCCGCAGCTGCCTCAGGGTGGGCATGGCATGGGCAGAGCAGTGCACCCGTGGTCTGTGCAGCATGGCACGTGGGTCGATTTGAATATCCTTGACTGCCTAATTTGAATATTCATGCGTGTCAGGTCTCGCATGCGCAGTTGCGAAACAGGCCTCCTTAATTGCTGAAAAATCACGGCACAAAGATGTGAAGCCGCTATCTAGGGGCCACAAAGAGGAAGAAGGCTGACTGTATAGTAAAATTTTGCTCTTTATCCAGTGCTTTCTACTTATAGTTCTCAGAGCTAGGTAAGCATCTTTTCTTTTCTTACACAGAAAAATGGACATAGGTGGCTGTAGCAGCTTGAATTCGATCAGAGCCTGGAATAGTTAACTAACTGTCCTCCTTTCATGCCATTGCCCAAGTCATCTGCATTTTAACAAGGGACCATTCCTTCTAGCAATTTGATTTGCTTATTTTCCTATGTGTATGTTATATTTCTGTAGTACGTGCTTTTCTTCAGTGTGGATTAATTCCGTCATTAAATAGAGTTAATGAGAGACAGCCAAATTCTGCTCTATGTCTGCACGCATCTTACATTCCTGAGACCACCCTCACTCATATTACTACCCTTTTTCCAGTCCCAAGTTCTTCCTGCGCTGTTATTGCCAAAGTACGCAGTGCTGTCCTTGTACACTGTAGGTAGGTCCCTGCCAGACCCCTTTGACAGTGTGAAGCTCACTTCACCTGGGCCCTGAGGAAACAGGCTCATCTCAAAGTCAGAAATAAAGAGGAATCTGCACTTTGAAGTCAGTGAGTTGATTTAGAAACATAAATTTGATCAGAGTTGTGTTGTATGACACAATGAGAAGATAATTATATTAAAGAATAAAGAATAGTAACTACCCCCTCATGTTTTCTTTATTAATTTTGTTATATGAACTCATTGATCCGTTCTTTGCATAGTTTGTTAACTGGTTAACTTCTAGAAGCCTTTCTTCAGATTTTACTCATTTCTCAGGTAGGCAATTTTCCCATTACAGTTGATAGCATTTTGCCTGCGAAGAGGAGCAGTAAAAAGGAGAGCGAATTTTAGAGTTTGTGCCACATAGCAGCATTAAGAGCCTTTAAGACTTTTCTGTACCCCCCAACCTGTCAGAGAAACAAAGAGATTCCACTAGCTCTGCCTGGCACTCCCAAGTGTGCTCACACCCAGGCTTATCATTGCTGTGACTGTATGTGGGTGCTCCTTTCTATGTCCCAGTAAATCAGTAATGTGCCGTTCTTTTCCTCACTTCACTACACGAAGCCCTCTATCTTTAGGTTGTCAGATTCCTAAACTGGGTTGAGTCCCGGAGTCTTCCCGAGCCAAAGCAGCGTTTTCCAGGAGATTACATTAATACGCACTGCTCTCTAGTGGCAAAACATCCCCCTCTCAGCCCTCCAAGGCAGGCACTGCCTTCTCTGTGCTGCTCACCCCTTAATACTGATCTTGAGGGACAGTAATGCTGTTCTGGCTTTGGAAAGGTTGCCTAAAAATACCAAAAACATTTAAGAAGAAGGTAATCTTTTAGTCCAGAGGAGGCTACAAAGATGCTCAGAACGGCGGAGCACTCCTGCGCAGACAAGCTGAGAGAGGTGGGGTTGTTCAGCTGGAGAAGGCTCTGGGGAGAACTATTTGTGGCCTTCCAGTACTTAAAGGGAAGTATAAGAAAGAAGGAGAGAAACTTTTTACTAGGGCAGATAGTGATAGGACAAAGGGGAACAGTTTTAAACTAAAAGAGGTGAGATTTAGATAAGATGTTAAGAAGAAATTCTTTACCCAGAGGGTGGTGAGGCACTGCAACAGGTTGCCCAGAGAAGCTGTGGATTCACCATCCCCGGAAGTGTTAAAGGCGAGGTCGAATGGTGCTTTGAGCAACCTGGGTGATGTCCCACCTGGGAGAGGCAGAAGAGGTGGAGGTGTGGCTCTGTACATTGTAAAGTCCCTTGACTCTGCAGAACTTGTGGTCTGTGACAATAAGGCTGAGTGCCTGTGGGTCAGAATCAGGGGGAAGGCTGACATCCTGGTGGGGATCTGCTATAGACCACCCCACTAGGATGAAGAGGGGGATGAACTATTCTACAAGGAGCTGGTGAATGCTTTCAAGTCGCCAGCCCTTGTTCTTGTAAGAGACTTTAACCTGCCAGATGTCTGCTGGGAACTCAACAAAGTGGAGAAGAGGCAGTCTAGGAGGTTCTTGGTACATGTGGAGGATAATCAGCTGGGGGACGAGTGGCTGGGGAGTGGTGAAACAGAGAGGGATTTGGGAGTAATGGTTGACAGAAAACTTAGAATGAGCCAACAGTGTGCCCAGGTGGCTAAGAANGATGATCCATGTGGGTCCCTTACAACTCCGAATATCCTATGATACTGTGAACTTCATGTTGCAGCTGATAAATGAACCTACCAGGGGTGAGGCATTGCTAGACCTGGTGTTTACTAACAGAGAAGGGCTGGAGGGAGCTGTGGTGGTTGAAGGCTGTCTTGGGTGTGGTGACCATGAAATGATGGAGTTTTCAATACTCAGTATAAGGAGGGGTATGAACAAAACCTCCAGCCTGGACTTCCGGAGGGTGGACTTTGGCCTATTCAGGAGGCTGGTTCAGAGACTGCTTTGGGAAATAGCTCTTAAAACAAAGGGGTCCAAGAACGATAAACGTACTTCAAGGAAGAAATCTTGAAGGCGTAGGAGCAGGCTGTCCCAATGTGCCAAAAGATGAGCTGAAGAGAAAGGTGACCAGCCTGGATGTGCAAGGAGCTTTTGAAGGGTCCTGCACTTTGGCCACAACAACCCCATTTCAACTGTAAAGCATTGATGTAACTTTAGATGTAGTATTTTTTCCCTACTATTTTATGCGTGGAGAATGGAGTGACAATAATAGCTATGTTGATCTGCCAGAGGGTAGGAAGGCCCTCCAGAGGGACCTTGACAGGCTGGAGAGATGGGCAGGCTCCAACCGTATGAGGTTTAACAAGACTAAGTGCCGGGTTCTTCACTTCGGCCATAACAACCCCATGCACCGCTATCGGCTGGGGGAGGAGTGGCTCGAGACTAGTGAAGTGGAGAGCACNAAGAGAAGACTCGATGAGGAGCTTAGTGACATGGTCTAGCTGGGGGCTGTAGGGCTGGATGGTCCTGGGTCCCTTCCGGCTCAGAGTGGCCTGCTAGACTGTGAGGGAACTAGGTTGGTGTTACCGCTCTGGGATGTGCTTTCAGTCTCTGCACGGGTGTTAGATGGTGAGTTGGACTAGATGATCCTTGTGGGTCCCATTATCCTGTTGATAACTAATAAGTCTTCCAAACGGAAGAAAATTCACATGCTTTTTTCTGCATTCATCCAAAGGGATAAGGGAATATAAAGAAGTTCATAAGAAATGAATATCATCTCCAGCCACTGCCACTTTTTCCCCACAATGGAGCAGTACCAAGAGGGAATTTAGATCTCCAGAGTCCAGCAGTTAGGTAAGACTTAATGATTTTTATAAGTCCAGACAGATGAAGAGGTGTCTCTATTTTTATCACTCTGTTTTCAGAGGCCACTCTTCAGGACTCGACACATGGACAATTCCTCAACTTAGGTCAGTTGAGTGTAACAATTGGATAGTGAATTTAACACTAAACAAAGCTGATTTGAGATGTGGCAGATCTGTGCTAGATCGGCTGTAGCTCAACATGGTACAAAATACATATTGCTCTAAAGGCATCCATGAAGAATTTGCTGAGAAGGAAATAACAGGAATGCAAGTTCTATGAATAATCAGGTAAAACTCATTATTCTGTGCCTCTGCCTTGTGCTAAATACCTGTTTGCATGGGTGGTTTGCTTTGTATGTAATAGCTCACTGGCATACCAGGGTTTTAGTCTAGAGCAACTGAAGTGTTGCTCTAGACTTTAACACGTGTATGGTTCACCAGCTGTATGGTTGTGACAACCTGTTCTTAAGGGGAAGGAAGCATCTAAAATTTGTAGATGCTCATGCTTGAAAGGAATTACAAATGTTAGAGGGTCCACAAAGAACCAGAAAGTTTCATTAGTAAATTACATACTTGGCATGAAAATTGGGATGTTAGTCTCTGACCTACTATACAAGCACATGGCAGTGGGTTTTGTATAACGGAGTAGGATAAAGCAAAGAGAGAAAGGAAGAGACGAATTAAAGTGGAAAAGAAGGATAAAGAGAGATCATCAGTCCTGGTTTCAGCATTGATCCAGCTGCATCAATCCAGCTGATGGGATGTCCAGAGTCACAGGAAGTGCCTCCCAGGCTTGGTGGGAGGGGTGCGGTACAATTTTATGGGTAGGTTTCTCCATCCTGAAGACAGGTTTCTCACATTTTATACAAATTAATTATCATGTGCAGTCCATTCTTTCAGGCCTCTCTGGAAATCTTAAGTTGTGCCAGGGGAGGTTTAGACTGGATATTAGGAAGAGCTTTTTCACAGAGAGAGGGATCCCTGAGTGGAATGGGCTGCCTAGAGAGGTGGTGGAGTTGCCATTGCTGAAGGTGTTTAAGAAAAGTTTGGATGAGGAACTCGTTGACATGGTCTAGATAATGGGATGATGGGACAGGGAATTATGTTTAAAAAGAAAAAAAAAAAAGATGACCCTGAGATTAGCTCAGATGGTTAAAGCATGGTGCTCACAACACCAAGGTTATGGGTTCAATCCCTGTACGGGCATTCACTTAAGAGTTGGACTCGATGATCCTTGTGGGTCCCTTCCAATTCAGAATATTCTGTGTTTCTGTGAAATGGGTCAGAGGGCTTCAGGTATCTTCAGTGGTTTTAATCCCCCACTACAACCTGTGCCTACCTCTTGGCGTCATTCTTGCACTTGTGCTCTGCTCTGTTCTGCTTATCTTCAGGAACTACAACAAAGATGTTTGTCCCAGAAAAGTGCTGCCCTACCTCTGCATGAGCCCCCTTCTCTAGCCCCATCTTGTTCTTTGTCGTGGTGTTCTTTGTCTGTTATTATGAACAGTCCTTGGTTGGCTCCACAGGCATCCAGCTAACAGTGTTGGAGACATACACACTAGTCCCATATCTTCTGGAACTCTGCAGTGGTCCACCACCACTCAATACCCTGGAGTTATTCCTCCCTAGACTGGTAAAGGAGTGAGACTTGCTGACTTGCTGCTGCTGAGGCGTGAAATGAAGCTGTTCAACAGAGATTGTTGCCGTGGAGCTCTACCTGCACAAATTGTGGCTAATGTTCACCAACAGCTGTTATTGTTTGATCACTAACAATCACAGGACACAATATTGAAACCAAACAGCCCTCATGGACATGGTCAGGGGGAAGAATATAAGCTCCTTACTTAGGTAATTCCAGTTGCCTGGAGGAGAGGGATTTGATGACTGAGGTGTGCCACATGAGTATTCAGATACATCCATCCCTAAGGTGAGACAACATGAACAACTCAGTCTTTCAGCAAGGCCAAGGTATATCCTCTTTTAAAAGAGATTTCAAATTAAAAAATAAGTTTACTGCATAACTACATTCATTACTTTTTGGGGGGGAGGGAAGAGGAGGAGAGAGAAGTGTAAGTGTTTTTTGGCAGTACAGTTTAAAAAAATCTTGCAAGAAAATACTGTATGGTGAAAATACTGTGTAGTGAAATATTTCAGCAGAATGCATGATACAACACTTCTGAGTTTTTCCTATTCTTTGTTTTGTTTTGTTTTTTTAATTGGGAATTACTCTATTGCAGGTTGATATGTTGTTTGGCTGGATTTTCCATACACACGTGTTTAAAAAGGAACCAAATTCCTTCTCATACTGAGTGTGTAAGGTTGTTTTAATGAAGCATATCCTGCTAATTTTAGTCCATCACATTACCTAATTTTATCCTATTGACTTCGTACAGTTTTATTTTTAAAAGCTGAGAAATATATCCCTTAACTGTATCCTCACACCTTATCCTCACACCTTATCCTCCATTGTTGTAAATGAAGTCAGCAATTACCTGCCTTCAATTCTTCACTAAATATGGAAGACTTAACAATGTTTCTTTCTGCTCTTTCATGAAGATCAAACCACTTATACTAGGATTTGCAACTCATTTTCTGGAATTTTATATCAGCATTGACTGGGAACTCTATTTACCATGCAGATAAAAGTAAGTAGTACAAATAGAGTTAAGGTTAAAGAAAATATTTGAACAGAAGATAGTAGATGTGAAAAGCACGTCTGAGTGGCAAAGGATTGGGATGGGATTCTGGCTTGACTCGAACCATTAGAACTTCAAGGAAATTATTAGACCTATCCCAATTTACACGTGGAGTTCAGAAACAAAGTAATGAAGTTAAGCCTGAGATAAAAAGGGAGAACTACGCATGGAACTTGGAGTCTGCAGTAAGGAAATCTGTAGGTTGCAGGAAAAACACGCAGCAAAGATAACAGTAGTGCTTCAGCCATTAGAATATTGCTTGCTCTGGTTCTGGTAGTTGGCTAACAAACTTTTTTTTAAACATACAAGGTCATGGTCTAGTTAAGAAGGTAGCTGAGTTTGTCTCTAGTTATGTTTAAAAATACACTTAAATGGTGCCGCCACTGGATGTCTCTCTTGTTCCACTTTCCTAGACAAGGACAGGCCTTTCAGAGTGGGCAACTTGTATAACAGAAAGATAAATGTGTCAGTATGAAGCTGTTCACTGCTGCCCAACTGACTGCAATGATATGGCACACCAGTCCAACTCTCAACATGAGACTATGAGATATAAGCAAGATGAACTGATAAGAAATGCATTTTTCTTCCTTTTCAAGGGCACTCTTTCCGAGTTGTGTTCTGTACCACGGTCTTAAACCTGCTGCTAATAACTAGGTCTTATTTGAGAAAATAAGTTAAAATCAGTATTGCCTTTCTCAATACTAGTTACAATATGTAAGCAAATACTAT
Organism: Pitta sordida; assembly: GCA_013390025.1. Classification (NCBI taxonomy): domain Eukaryota; kingdom Metazoa; phylum Chordata; class Aves; order Passeriformes; family Pittidae; genus Pitta; species Pitta sordida. The sequence continues at coordinate 4,671 of WEKX01013583.1, read as the reverse complement.
GTTAGGTTGGATAGTGGAAATGTGCCAGGTAAACATCATTTTGTCTGGCTCAGGTCAGTTGAAATTAGGAGGAACTTCAGATAAACAAGAACAAGATCTCTCGTTTTTTGAAGAGTACTCCTGCTATTTGATTCCCTGTTCTGAAAGAGAATTGAGAGAGACATACATTCAGAACTTCCCATGAAATCCTATTCTGGAAAAGCAGGCATTAGGAGAGAATTTTTGTCATCTATGTGAGTTGTGGGCACAGAACCAGGTCTTTGTTTTGCTCAGCTGCTGCACTGCTTAAACAATGCACATTATTGCCTGTTTGTTTGAGGCATCAAAAAGAATGAAAGCAGGAAATTTTTTTTAAAAATCCTTCTGAGGTTAAGAACTTTGATGTCTTTGGCTTTTGTAGAACCAAGAAGTTTTGTACTGCTCCGTTTCACATGGCTCTCAGTGCTGTGATAGACAGGGGAGAACAGTGATGTCTCAGGCAGTGATTTCAGAAGGATCCATGAAAGTGAATGTTGAGAATTTTGTGTTTCAGTGATGTAGCTTGGCTAATACAGGAATTTGGGGTTAGGAAGGAATGTAATAGAGATCTTTAAGTTTCAAGGTAATGTGATGACTAGGTGATTTTTTCCCATTCTTCAATTTTCCATCTTATTTTCAGAAAGTTTCATCTGTATCTTGTTAAATAGTATGTTTCCTTATATTCATGTTGTACGTTTAATTCTTTAAGTTAAAAAACAACTTAGTTCGTAATTCTGAAGGCTACAAGTCTGATATATTATAGAATTTTGCTTAATTTCTTTCCTGTAATTTTTTTCTCAGCATACACAAAAGAAGTTACATAACTTTTTACTTTAGTGGTTGGGCAATATTTGAGTTCCTCTAGTTTATTTGTGTCAGGAATGTTTATATGAAGTGATATATCTTTGTGTACATTCCTTGTAATCACAGTAGGATTAAACTGAGGTCCTGTTTTCCTTTACGTAGCAGGAAAAAAGACAATAGGAAACAGCTCCTTTGGCAGTAGCCCAAGCCTCTCTTTTCAATCAAGCTGCACTGAGAAAACTCTCACTCCCTTTTTTCTATCTTTGTGGGAATTCAGGATCATATCATTCTACCAAGTGCTTCACTGGTGTGGGTGGTTTTGTTGCCTGCATATGTAATATTTCTGACCGGGCCACACCATTCTGCTAAAACTATATGCACACACTTCTGTGTTTGCATCCACATGGCTCAGATTTGATCTTTTTTTAACTGTTTTGTGCCTTCCTTGGAAGGCAAATACCTATTTGTCTGCATCTTCCCTTTGTCACGTTTTTATTTCAAAACCATTTTCTTCTCTAGGACTACAAACTGGTTTAATTCCACTCTGTTTCCTGTTGGTTTTCTTTGAGGCCATCCAGGAAAACAGGCAGGGAAAGTGCGCCTCCCACTTCTTTGTAAAGAGGGGGTTTATAAACCAATCTACACCACATTTTGAAACGTGCTGTTGAGCTTCACTTTTTTTTAAAGGACCTAAATGGCATTTGGCTGTTCAAGAAATTTTGGTCTCTTTCTCTTCAGAAAGTGAAATTCAAAGAATATCAGAAGTGTGTTTAACAGGCTAAACTGAGCCTTAGACAGAGGAGGTGTTCATTATCATTTTCTTATAGCCTGGGGCAGACAAATCTGCATTTTGCTAAATAGAATATTTAAAGGTCTTTACTCCTTCTGGATTTTAGCTTTTCCAGATTAGTATTGAGGAAGATCTTTGCCTAATCCTGATTATGTATAAAAACAATATGTAATCAGAAGCGGTTATTTAGTGCAAGAGCCAGACTGGATGTTATCTTAGTCTGGCAGTGAAACCCCTGGAGAGTTATTTAATGATGTAAATTATCATGCAACTAGAAAACAAGGTTTACTTTGAATTTTTGGGGGGGGGGTGTTTGTTTCCTTCCCCAGCAAAATCAAGGATAAATATCATCAAGACATAGTTTGTTTCTATAGCTTTCACCTAGATGTAGCATTAGCTTCAGAATTCACCATTAGTTATCCTATATTGTATCTTGCAACAATATTTGTCAAGACTCACAGTAGTGTGGATGTCTTGAAATTCTTCAAAAGGAGACACGAAGGGAAAGGGATAATAATAATACATATATGAGATGTATGGGTTTAGCCAGAAGCAAGCCCCTGTTTAATTCTAGAATGATGGAAGAAAAGTGGATCTGTAATGATATTCATAATTAGAGAGGTCCATTTTTAGTGTTTAATCTAAATAATGTAAACTGTATAGGGTTTTGAGTAGCACAGAAAATATTAAAACTGATAGTGTAAGAGGTTATTGTGGTCCCAGGAAAGGAGTGGGGACTGGATTCTGAAACAGTGAAAATCAGCACAGCTCAGCTGGAGCTCTGTGTTTCTGTGTTCTACACTGGTTGAAAATTGGTTTATGATTTCAAGTTGCATAGAAACAAAGCAAACAAACAAAAACCCCAATTGTTATGAAAGCAGCCATCGAGGAAAACATTTGGGGAAGAAAAATACAGTGAAAACAGCACTCTTTCTAAATTAAATTTACTATTAATTTTAATAAAGTTTCCTAGTGGGGAGTTCCTGGGAAATGTTCCCTGAAATGTGACGCACAATTGATTGCTCTTTTAGCTGCCTTGATGGTATATTTACAAGAACTAGATTTCTTAATTTCTCTTTTCTTTCATTACTTCTAATGAAGCTTTCTAGAGAAAAACATCCATGCTTCATAACCACCTGAAGGAGCATTTCCTATGTTTTTTTCCAAAGGATCAGCTTAGGAGTTTCATACACATCCAAGTTAATAGGCTCCTAAAACCAAGAAAAATTGCCTGTAGGTGATTTCTACTTATACAAAACCAGCTACTCTCTGAACTCAAATCTTCTTTAAATTTTCTTTGCAGGCCTGTTGCCTGTTACTGCATACTTTACTGTCCTGTTCCTACTTCCTTTAGCTGTTTTGAATCAACAGTGAGCAGAACAA
>WEKX01013582.1:9818-22419 GCA_013390025.1 Pitta sordida | reverse complement strand
TTTTCACAGAGAGCGTGATCTCTCAGTGGAATGGTCTGCCCAGGGAGGTGGTGGAGTCGCCATCCGTGGAGGTGTTTAAGAGAAGACTCAATGAGGAACTCAGTGACATCGTCTAGCTGGTGGGAGGCTGTTTGCGAGTTGGACTAGATGATCCTCTGGGTTCCTTCCAACTCAGAGGAACTTGTGAACTTGTGAAAATTTCTTGGAAACCAGCAAGGTCACAATAGAGGAGTCACAATGCAGAGGGGTATGACTACTATCATTCTGATTGACTAGGATTGTATTATATAGCAGAGATAATATAATAAAGGGACTGCCATATGAGTAAGGATTCAAAGAACTAATTAACACAACAGTAGAAAATTATTAATAACACTGTACGGATGAACACCGCAAACAGCTCAGTGAAGAAAAATGAAAAGATGAAGCGATAAAACTAATAGTACTAAACAGTGAACTTCAGATAACTCTACAGTTTTTATTCATTTCTCAAGTCAAGTCAACAACATCCCTATCTACTAAGCAGTCTGCACAAAAAAAGACCTATGTTCATAAAAGAACAGTTTCTCTCAAACCATGAGAGGTAGCATTCAATATGGACACAGAAAACTTCAGCTAATCAATATTCTACAAAATACTTGTCCTGTTGCTCTAACAAACTCAATTTGAGTTGTCATGCCAATGAAGGTATCAACCAGCTACATCTCCTGCATAGAACGGACAGATCCAGAACACAAAATATTAGTTTTTAACAACTTCTACTTTGCAGGTGAGAAAAGAAATTGGTTAAGTGAAATAGAATGTCAATACGGTCGGGTCTCCCATACCATGGTACTGTGGGTCTTGCCCCCTATCTGTGAACCACTCCGTCCACATAGAATGGCAGCTCATTACTATGCAAATTTGCCCTGCACTCTCACACAGGCCCCTGGTGCTCCGGCGCTGTTTTGGCACTTCCCTGCTCTGTATTGGTCTGTGTTGGCAACACCACGTTGGGAAAAAACCCTTTTCTTCTCAGCTGGGGACACTGGTACAGAGGAACTGCCCCGTGCCACTGTCCCGGTGTCTCTTCAGGTGGGTAGACGCAATCTCTCCATACTCAGGGTAGACGAGTATGTCTCGGAAAGTCATTCAAGAAAGTCTCAGACACCACGTCTAACCTGAGAGTGTGTAAATCTTTCATAACTGCATGCAGCCGGTGCGCTCCAAGCGGAGTGGGGTGGGCACCGCTCGGAGCAGACCTGCCACAGCCGCTGCACTCCCGAAGGAGCAGGACGGGACAAGCGCTGCTCAGAGTGGACCCGCCACTGCCGCTGTGCTCCCACCAGAGCAGGATAGGGAGGTCTGGCGCAGCACGGATGCTGTAGCCTTCTCGCTCAGGGCACAGTGAAGTGGGGTGAGGAGGGGCGTTGCAGCACGGGCACACCAGTGGGGGGGACCTGCTATAGCCTTCTACTCGGAGTGGAGGGGAGGGGATTGATTTGAATACTCATAACTGCCTAATTTGAATATTCATGTGTGTCAGGATGTACATGCGCAGTTGCAAAACAGGCCTCCTTAATCACTGAAAAATCACATCACTAAGATGTGAAGCCGCAATACGGGGAGCGCAAGGTGGAAGAGGGCCAACTGTATAGGCAAATGATTTCTGAAGAAATTACTTCTCATAATAATTAGTGTTCTTGCATCTAAACCTAAGCACCTCTGCAAGCCAAAAGATGCACTGGCCTATTCTCTCAAAAATGGCAACAACCTAAATTCTTTAAAAATACTATGAAATAACAAATCTGGACACTCAGCTATCAACTTGTTTTGACCATAACTTTATCAATGCTAAAGGTTCCAATGTTTGATCAATGTGCAAACCATCCCCCCAGCAACAAAAAAAACCCTGTCTGCCATTTTGTATTACCTTAATACAGAAATGAATGACTACTGCCTAGTCCTTTTTGTGTACGCTAAAGAAAACAGATTTAGTGACAGCATTTCAATACTTCTAAAATAGACAACTTGTAAGTACTAGGTGACAGGAGAAACTCAGAATTATATTATCATATGGAGTTTAGTAAAACACAAGATAAAACTTTAAACAGATCTTTCTTAGTTACTTTGTAAACTCTGTGTTGTACACAGTTCACCTGCATACCCTCACATGTTGGAGTAGAACTAGGAAAATCTCACTGCTAACCATGACCCTGATTGCGCACTTGGATCCACAGGAACAATCCCACATATACAACCATTAAAGCTGCCTTAAAGAAAATTCAAAGTTGCTAAGGGTACAGAGAAGTACATGGTAAGCAAAAGTATAAAAGAATCACATATAAACTGAATTCTAAATTAGTATGTAGTGCTGCACACCACCTGAAGAGGACAGTAGAAGTCTCTACCAAATATGCAGTGATAACCAAAAAGCCTGTATGCATTTTTAAAAGGATGTTAAAGGTGAATAAAACCCAACAATCAGTACACACAGACTCATAGAATGGTTTGGATTGGAAGGGACCTTTGAAAACCATGTAGTCCAACTTCCCTCCCATGGGCTGGAGCATCTTTCAGTAGATCATGTTCATCAATGCCCCATCCAACCTGACTTTGAACACTTCCAGTGATGGGGTATCCACAACCTCTCTGAGCAGCCTGCTCCCATTTCTCACCACACTCAACAAGTATTTTTTTCCTTATATCCAGTCTAAATCCATCCTCCTTCAGCTTAAAACTGTTGCTCCTTGTCCTGACACTACATGCCCTGGTAAAAAGACTCTCTTCATCTTTTTCATAAGCCCCCTTTTTGAGTACTGAATTGGATACAGTAACGTCTCTGGAGCCTACTCTTCTGCAGACTGACCAACCCAAATTCCCTTGATCTGTCTTCACAGCAAAGGTGTTCCGTGTTCCTGCCCTGGTATGACTTTAATGGCCCTCCTGACGACCTGTTCTAATAGCTCTTGTGTTGGGGGCCCCACCACTGGATGCAATACTATAGACAAGGTTTCAGGAGATTGGAGCAGAGAGGCGGAGAGGTAGAATCTGCTGGCCACACTTCCTTTTATAAAGTCAGGGATACAGTTGGATTTCTGGCCTGCGAGTGCTTGTTATTAGCTCACACCAAAATTTTCATCCAGCACTTCCAAGACCTTTTCCTGCAGGGCTGCTCTCAATACATCCACTTTCTCAGTCTGCACTGATACCAAGGGATTCTCTGAGCCAGGAGCAGGACTTTGTGCTTGGCATTATGAACCCCATGTTCATAATGGATCCTCTCCTCAAGCCTGTCAAGGTCACTCTGGAGGACATTCCTTCCCTCTGCCTTACCAACTGCACCACTCGGCTTGATGTGATCCACAATATTGCTGAAAATGCACACAATCTCACTATGTCATGACATTAAGTTGTGCTGATCCCAGTTCTCACCTCTGAGGGAGATCTTTATTATAAAGTCACCACATAAAGTATTAATATTACAGTAAGTCTATTCTGTACCCTATTCACATTAGTTTCTTCCAAAATATAGCAGAAGTATGTCAGAGACACATAACATGAAAGACTATAAGCAGGAAACTTTTATGGAATGAGAGTGATGAATGACACACTATGTTGTTTAAAATAAAAACCAACAAAGACCACACTCTTGTTTAGTATCTTTCATAATGAAAAAGGGGATGCGTATATGTTCAAATCAAAAGATAATGGATATACTGTTTCTAAAAAACATCAATACATATCAGTTTTCCCTCAAGTGGTAGAAAATCAGAAATCAGGCAAGTACACAGACTGAAACCTCCAAGTTCAGTAAATAGGGTATTTCACAAGTGAGAAAAAAATCATCTTTGAAGATACAAACTACCTTCTATGTCATCATGTGAGGCATCAGTTTCCACCAAACAGGTTAGCTGGAATATTCCACCCCTATGCTTTCATTCAAAGAGTCAAAGACAGGGCGTCCAAAAAACAGATTTTCTGATCCAGTACTGTGACTCCTATATTCCTAGAATCTGAATCGCATACAAAACTACAAGGTACACAAAAAAAAGCCTCATTATGAAACCAGCATCAACCATACACAGAGCACAAATAAATCAGTATTAAAAAACCCATACAAACAAGCAAAACAAATTCCAACATCCCCCCTCAGGCATCAATCTTCAAGATTCCTAAGGAAAGGAAATGTCATTCCTATCTTCAAGAAGGGTAAAAAGTAGGACCCCAGGGACTAAAGTCTAGTCAGCCTCACTTCAGTTTCTGGCAAGATGATGTTACAACTAATCACAGAAATCACTTCTAGACACGTGAAAAACAAGGTGACTTCCCGCAGTCAGCACAGATTCACAATGTAAGTCACACCTGACCAACTATTCACAGGTTCATAGGTTATTCCAAGTTGGAAGGGACCCACAGGATCATCTAGTCCAACTCCCAAGCCCACCCAGGGATCAGACCCACAACCGTGGAACCATGGGCACCATGCTCCATCTATCTGAGCCTCCCATCGTCTAGACCATGTCACTGAGTTCCTCATCCAGCCTTTTCTTAAACACCTCCAGGGATGGTGACTCCATCACCTCCCTGGGCAGACCATTCCACTGTGAAAGCACTCTCTCTGCGAAAAAGCTCTTCCTAACATCAAGTCTAAACCTCCCCTGGTGTAGCTTAAGGCCATGTCCACTTGTTCTAGTGCTGGCAGCCTGAGAGAAGAGATTCACATCCACCCAATTGCAACCTCCCTTCAGGTAGTTGTAGACAGCAATGAGGTCACCACTGAGCCTCCTCTTCCCCAGGCAGAACAACGCCAGTTCGCGCAGTCGCTCCTCATAGGTCTTGTTACACTTCTACAATGAAATGACTGGCTAGATAGACAAGTGAAAGCAGTAGACAGGCTCTGACTTGACATCAGGAAGGCCTTTGACACTGTGTCATATAAGATCCTCACAGACAAGCTGGTGATGTATACTGGCAAAGCAGACAGAATGGACTGAAAACTGGCTGAACAGAGGAACAAAGTCTAGGTGGAGGCTAGTAACTAGAGTACACCTTAGGGGCAAATATTGTGTCCAGTCTTGTTCAACATCTTCATCAATGATCTAGATAATGGAGTAAGTGCACCCTCAGGAAATTTGCAGGTGAAGTGAAACTGGGAAGAGTAGCTGATACACCAAAGGGTTGTGCTGCCATCCAGAGGGACCTGGACTGGCTGGAGAAATGGTCTAACAGAAATTTCACGAAGTTCAACAAGGGGACATGCAAAGTCCTGCACCTGGAGAGGAACAACCCCAAGCATCAGTACAGCCTGGATGCTATAGAGCTGAGAAAGAGCTTCCAGAAAAGAACCTAAGGCTCCAAGTCAAGCATGAGCCATCCCGGATTAGGGAGTATCGAAGAGTATTAGGAAGTATCCTGCATCAGGAGAAGGATTGCCCACAGTCTGAGGGAAGTCGCCCTTTCCCTGTATTCAAGAATGATGAGGTCACACCTGTAGCCAGTGCTCTCAGTACAGGAGAGTCACGGACATACTGGAGAAAGTCCAGCAGAGGCCACAAAGATCATGAAAAGACTGGGGCACCACTCTACCAGGAAAGGCCAAGAGAGCCTTACAGCTTGGAAAGGAGAAGGTTTAACAATATATACAAATACTTGAAAGAAAAGCATAATGACTTAGCAGACTCTTTTCAGTGCTGTCCAGTGAAGAGACAATGGGCACAAACTGAAACAGAGGAGGCTCTGTCTGAAAAGAGGAAAACACTTAGGCACTTTGAGAGTGACCAAACTGATACAGCTTGCTCAGCGAGGTAGTATCAGAGACATTTAGATGTTGTCTAGAGAGGGCTTTAGATGACCCTGCTTGAGCAGAAGGATTGGATCAGGTGGATTCCAGGGGTTCCTTACAATTTCAACCATTCTGTAATTATGTTCCTGGCACTTGTTATAATAAAAATGCCATATTCCTTTTCTGTATTCACTGCTTCACCCATTTGTGAAAAATCAATTTACCAGTTACTCATAAATATTTCCAATCGATGCATGAACAGTTGCTCTGCTTCATGGAGGGGCAGTGCCGGTGCTCCCCATGGGGCAGGACTGGCACAGCCACGTGAGGTGGGCAGGCGGCGCCTCTTGCTCCCTGGGGGGGGGCCCACAGATCATTCTCTTATGAGTGTTACAGAGGTTGCATGGTGTTTATAGTCCCACACAGGGATCCATCAGTGCTGGCTGCCCTGGGCTGCAAGCAGGCACTGAGTCCCAGCAGACTCATGAGAAGTCACGCCCTCCCCTGTATTCTAAACCTAGTTGGGGTCTTGGTTAACACATAGCTCTAGGGAAATTGCTCCCAGCAGTGCTGCATCATCCTCCACATAGACTGCAGCTAGAGCTACTGTCCACTTTTCCCCTCTGCCCCATCCACCCATGTGTGCTTTCAATCCATTGTCCCTTTGTCCCTGCCAGCACTTTTCTGGGGAGTGCTTGTGAACTGCAAGCGGGAACTGCCCATGTGCGTGTGCATCTGTGTGTCCATGTGTTACTGTTTCCACGGCTACAGGCGGGGTAGGTGATACCGACTGGCAGATGTATACTAACTGCCCCAGGTAAAGGGAACAAATCTCCACCACTGATGTCACCCGCCCTTGTAACAGGTCTCAGGGTGTTGCAGTGTTGCAGTTACAAGTGTTCCCAAGCTCCAAGACCACCTGCGGCACCACAGCCCAGGGATTCTCCATGGGTCTCCCCAGTCAGAGAGGGCTCAGAAACAGCTCCCTTTGCTCCCCTGTGCTGTGAGAGGCCATGGGGAGGTTCCAAAAACACGTCACAGCACTCCAGATTGGCAGGGGGCAGGCAGAGCAATGGGTGTGGCTTACATACATAGTAATGGCGCGCCAGTATCGGCAGATTAAAGGTTTTGCGGGACCCGGCGGAGACCCACAATTCGCAGATAGGGAGGTATGACTGTACTGATATAGAGAGCATATTGACAGGATCTATTGTTTTACACATCGTACCTGCACATAAATGTTGTAGAGAGTACTAATAATTCAATACACATCTTTTTACAAAGAAAGATATGAACATACATTCATACCTCCACATTCACAAATTACAGGTCTCCCGCACATCCCACAGAACCTTTAATCCACGAGTACGGGTCAGATATTAATATGGTAAATTACTGCCAGAAATACAGCAACTTTGGAACACTGCATCATCCCGGGCTCCTTAAGGCAGTGAGGAGCATGCAAGTCGTGTTTTCTTCCCTTTAACTGCAGCACCTGATACTGGCAGAAGTGCTTTGCCTGAGGCTATGAATATTTGCATATGCACATATACACACATATGTGCTAGCAAGTCTAGGCTGGCTGCCACGGCCTGAATGGCCAGAATGGTCCCCACATGGGTTCATATGTTACAGTTAAAGACTTCCTGGCTCCCGGCAGGGCCAGCTGAGGCCAGGGCAGCCCACCACAGCAGTAGAGGGATGCACTGCCCTGTGAACAACCCACAGAGTAAAGACCGTGGAAAAATTTCCATGAATATGAGGAGACATAAATATGATAGAGCAAATAACTGATGTATGACAGTAATATCTAAATATATATAAATCCATAAATCATAAAAGCAGCCACTCTTGTGTAAGTATTCTTGATGCTTCTAACTTTTTAAAATTTTAATAGAAGAGATTTTGATGAATATTTTCAGAAAGCTGGATACTACAGCAACATGCCACAAGTAAGAAAATGTTTTGCCCGCTCTTTCTCAAGGTACAGAAAGATAACAGAGCAAATACATGCTGATATGCGGTAGCATACAAAATGTTGCAGAAAACAACGGAGTCATCTACTGCACTTTTAAGACATTACAAGGAGGGTTGCAAGATTATAAGGAGATGAGTTTTCTTCCATTGCACCGCAATTTTTATTACATTTTATTTCTGTGTGCCATGCTAACAGAATAAATAATTTATCTAGTAATTGGTTTTGCAAACTTAATCTTTGTCTTTAAAGAAAAGTTCTTATGAACTTTGTGTTTTTCACTCAACAAAAGTCTACAGAATTAATACTTCAGAGACTTTCAAAACAAACTGAGAAAGCAAATTCAAGTTCAAACTCAAATTACAGCCTCATATCTACACTCAAAGTGATACTCAGCTTATTATCTGGGCAAATAGGTAAGAGGGAAAATGATGATATAAGCATATGCGGAGGCATATACCTGTATCTAAACCTGCTTTCACACTAAAAAACAAGTAAATTGCACCATATTTTTGCAGTTGATTTCTGGAAGCTTAATTACAAATAATTTAAAACTGATTTACATGGGATGCAATAAAGTAGAAAAATGCCATTGGACTAGGAGATGGTGCTGAAGTTATAAAGAAAGTCCAAAATTGTAATATACACAAGAAACAATGTATGTTCCAGTCCTCACAAAATTACATAGAGGAAACAAAGCAATGTTATTCCCACACTAGGTCACAGGAGGACTACAGGTGTGTATGGTATAAGCTGGAAATGAAAGATGATGAAAAGTGGTTTTATTAGTTTCTAATATGCTGAAGACTCAGCAGTACAATATGTATTAATGCATAGTCCGCCTAAAGAAAATTCTTAAAGACAGTTGCTTTGTAGGCTGTCCACAGATCTGCCTCGCATTCTGCATACATAAGCTGTACTTTGAAAAGTAAACCTTATAATCTTCCATGATTTCACTTGATTTTCAAAGTACTCACTTCCTTCAATGGATTGTCATACCTGCCTATATGTTACTAGTTCACTGACCATTTAAACTTTGGGACTTACATGTAACATTACATAACATTATATCAAAAAAACAAAAGCCCAAAATATCTTGCTCAACTCAAACTTTTTTGTGTAGTTATAGTATCAGTCATTTATTCTGTTAGGTTCGGGAGTTACTACAGTGAATCCTCTCTGTATCGTGACTTCTCCTTCACGACCTCGCATATTTGCGATGTGAATTTATCGCAGTTTTGATTCCACCATTTGCGAATTTATGCCGCTCGCGCATGCGTAGTGCGTCTGCTCCACCGAGAGGCGGTGCTGAAACTCCCCGTAGGGCAGCGCTGGCCCAGCCCCACAAGGATNAGAACTGAGCTGTTAACCTCCTCGCTGCCAGAGCAGCAGAAAACCCCTAAACTATAACAGAAAACAACCCCATTAGTGTCCAAACCAGGACAGTACTTAATACAACTAATTTATTTTCTTCGTTACTAATCAAATCATAAAGTAACAGACTGAATCTTATCCCAACAAGATATATATTAATGACAAAAATAAAATAAGAATAATTGAGTCAGTGTTCCACAATTCTTTCTAAACATTGACCCTGGCTGACACTGATGTGATTTATATACAATTTCTTGTGCATTTGAAGGCTCATTATGAATCAAGAAAAGGATGTTATTATACTTTGTCCCTCATGTAGACAACTATGCCTAAAGACACAATGAGAGTTCACAGCATGTAGCAAGTTTTAACCAGTAATAGCCACAAAGGAAGTAAGATTATTATGCCATCATAGAAAAGCATCTCAGAATTGTAATAAGCATCACACAAAATTCACCATCCAACCAGCTTACAAAACTAAAGAAGGCAGGAGCTCAGATTCAAGCACAGAGAATCAACAGGCTGATGAGCTAAACCACCATAGTGTCCATGCGAATATTTTACCCTTGCTGTACTGTAAATAAAGCCTGTTCACAAACACCTCTCAATGGTAAGTACGTTCATTACTTTTCATTGCTAATAATGCAAATATAGGCAGATTCAAACAGTTACAGCAGCTCAGATAACATGTAATATCTCTTTAAAAATGAGACTCTACTGTGCTGACCACATTCTTCTAGTAGTAGGTATCCTGGCTTCTCACAAACTCTGTATCTTTGCATAAAATGAACAAATACAACTTTATTTTCTCTCAAAAAAACCCCACAAAACAAACCAAAAATGTTACCTTCTGAGGGGCCAAAACCCTCTGCCTGAACTTTTCAATCGTATCTTGACCTGCAGCCGCCCATGCAGTACCAAAAGCTTCGGCTTTGTCTTGATCCAGGTGAATGTTCTGTAGCTGCTGTTGCAGTGAAGCAGGCTTCAAATTATGATAGACTGCCTGTTAAATGGAAAAATAACTGCTGTTGTTGAGTACTGTTCTACAAGTCATTCCAGATACGTTCTACCACGGATGGCCACCATGTTCACACAAGATTTTTACAAGCAACTCTACTGGCACCTACAAGCATTCTGTTCATCTTAACCCTCCAGCTGGGAAGACAGGAAAGTGTAACTATCTCAAAATGCAACACTACAAGTAAGTCTTCTCAAGATCAACCAACTATGAAAAAACACATATACTAGACCAATCTGAGTACATGTATAGGGTTCCACTGTACACAATGTCAAAGCAGCTATCACTGAACAGAGCTCAGGGGCTTTGAAGCTAATTGTGACTATCAAAAACAACAACTTTTCCAAATGCACACTATTCAAGTGAGCTTGAATTATTAGGCAGTACAGTCGGATCTCCTATACCATGGTACCACAGTCTTATTCGTGTCCCGCAAAGCCCGCCTTCTACGTAGAATGGCAGCTCATTAATATGCAAATTTGCCCCACACCCTCAGACAGCTCCCCGGCGCTGTTTTGGCACTGTGTTGCTGTGTACTGGTTGCCACATCAGTCGGGACGGACGGGGGAAGCTGCAATATGGGGGGTGTGAAGTGGAAGAGAGCCGACTGTATTCCAAAAATACAAGAATGGTTTGTCAAAATGGAGCGAGCTAGATATTACCTTACTATTAGCGTAAGTTTTTTGTGTCTCACACTCTATATAATATGCTAGTCTACACTTTCAAAACAGAACTGTGTCACCACCAGGTTGAGGGGGGGGGGGGAAAGAAACAACACTTGAGGGAAAGACCCTACAGCAGTCCTTTTATCAATAATGTGTCCATAAACAAAAGGGCTGCTAAAAAATTATGCTCTGACAGAAAAAGCAACTGATCAAAGAAGCACAGCTATCAGTAGGAAGATAGAGGGTTCTCATACAACATGGAGTCCACCTTGGACTTTCTTTTTGGCAGATATTAATATTCTTCCCTCTCATTTTTTTAAAATGCAAAAGAAGTAAGTCAAGCTGGGAATTAATTGGTTTTCTGTTCATTTTCAATAATTACAGTATAAATTAAGCAGTCTGATGAAATTATAACCAGGCAATGAACAGGCAAGTCTGATGTTTGGCTACAATGAAAATTCAAAATTCCAGCCTAGAGGTAATCACAGATTTCATTTTGACATTTTGGTGGGTAGGAGCCCCAGGGAGGACTGTTTGTTTCCTCTCTAATGCGGTGGAATGTGTTAACTAAGTGTACTGATCATAAATTGACGTGTAAGAAACAACCACATTCAAATCCCACAACAGACTGTCGCTATGTATGCCCTCTGCATAAACTACACTTACTATACTTACATGAAACAGATGGAAAATATCATGGGTGTGACAATTTTTAAGACAATTACCATATTTACCAGGTAATACAAGGGCCTCCCAAACTTAGCTGAGGTACACTGCAAAATTGGAAAAGCTTCTCTGTTTACAACCTCCACACCAGGCAGTCAATTCACTCATCCAGATACTAGGACTGTTTTAGATGTGCCTGTTCATCTCAGTACAGACTCCTTCTGGGCACCAAAGTCTTCCACAGCTGACTCTTAAGATGAATTAAGCACTGCTCAATAACATTATCTATTATTTTCCTTTAAAAACTTGAAAAATGCAAGGCTGACGGCTGACTTGTTCACAAGCATTAAGAGAGAGGATTGTACCTCCTAATTACCGTAATTACCTTCCTTCTACCATTAACATTTATATTAGCTAGAATAATCAAGACATTAGAACTAGGCAGCAAGGATTTAGGAGAGGTAGGTCCTGCCTGACCAACCTGATCTCCTTTTATGAACTGGTGACTCAGTTGGTTGATGACAGAAAGGCCGTGGATGTTGTGTACTTGGACCTTAGCAAAGCCTTTGACACGGTTTCCCATAATAACCTTCAGGAGAAACTTTCTGAGCGTGGATTGGATAAGTGCATTTTATGTTGGGTTAGGAACAGGTTGGATGGATGACCTCAGAGAGTGTTGGCGAATGGTACCACATCCTGCTGGCAGCCAGTCACTAGTGGAGTCCCACAGGGGTCAGTGCACAATTTAATATCTTTACTGATGATATGGAAGAGGGAATTGAGTCCATTGTTAGCAAGTTTGCATATAATACCAAGCTGGGGGCAAATGTTGAACTGCCAGAGGGTAGGAGGGCCCTTCAGAGGGACCTTGATAGACTAGAGAAATGGACAGATTCCAATAATATGAGATTTAACAAGTCTAAGTCAACAATCCCACGCATCGCTATCGACTGGGGGATGAGTGGCTGGAGAGTGGTCAGATGGAGAGGGATTTGGGAATAATGATTGACAGAAAACTTAATATGAGCCAACAGTGTGCCCAGGTGGCTAAGAGGGCCAATAGCATCCTGGCCTGTATCAGGAACAGTGTGGTCAGCTGGACTAGGGAAGTTATTCTTCCCCGGTACTCGGCACTGCTC
>WEKX01013578.1:215738-238130 GCA_013390025.1 Pitta sordida | reverse complement strand
TGCCAGGTCCTGTCCTTGGGTCACAGCTCATGGAATGCTCCAGGCTGGGGCAGAGGGGCTGGAAAGCTGCAGGCAGAAAAGGACTTGGAGGTGAACATGAGCCCAGGTTTTGCCCAGGTGGGCAAAAAGGCCAGTGGCCCCTGGGCTGTGCCAGTCCTGGTGTGTCACAGCCCAGGGTAGGGACTGTCCCCTGTGCTGGCACTGCTGGGGCACCTCCAGGCCTCGGGGCAGCTCTGGGACCCTCCCAATGAAACACTGAGGGGCTGGAGCACCAGGAGCAGCTGAGGGAGCTGGAGGGGGCTCAGCCTGGAGAAAAGGAGGCTCAGAAGGGACATTGTGGCTCTCTGCAACTCCCTGACAGGAGGGAGGAGCCAGGGGGGAGTCAGGCTCTGCTCCCAAATAACAGCTGACAGGTAGAGAGGACATGGCCTCAAGTTGTACTCAGGGAGGTTTAGGTTGGGTATTTGGGAATATTTCCTCACAAAAAGGGGTGTCTAGTGCTGGTACAGACTGTCCAGGGTAGTGATGGAGTCCCCACCCCTAGAGGGATTTAAAAGCCATGTAGATGTGGCACTTGGGGACATGGGGTAGTGGAGAACACGGTGGTGCTTGGTTAAGGGTTGGACTTAATGATCTTAGAGGGTTTTTCAACCTGAATGATTCTGTGATTCCAAGAAATGGGAACTGGTAACTGAGGGCAGGGCCTGTCTGTGGCAGTTCCTGCACCTTGTAGATCTGCTGTGTTTGGAGCTGGGCAGGGCAGGGACCTGTGGTTGTCCACACCTGAGCTGGGTGCACTGGGAGCTGCCAGTGAGTGGGAGATGAGGGGATGCTGATGCCCTGCTGCTGATGCCAGCCCCTGAGTGATGGCACACGTCACCCAGGTCCCAGCCCGGAGGACACCAGGTGTGCATAGGCACACAGTGGCCACAGCAGTTGTTTGGCACTGGCAGCCCACTTCCCTGGCTGCTTTCTGACCCGTTTCCAGTGTCTCCACAGAACTGCCTCCTACTACTGGGGCTCCCAGCGGCAGCTCCACCGGAACCTGCTGAAGCTCTACGGCCTCCGCTTCGACATCTCTGTGCACGGCCAGGTACCTGCACAGCCTGTCCTGCACAGCCTGTCCTGCACAGCCTGTCCTGCACAGCCTCGGCCCCAGGGCTGACCACTCACTCCTGCTGTCCTGCAGCCACCCCTGGTGCTTCCTGCTGCCTTCGCTTCTCCCCACCCTGATGAACTCTTCACCTCTTGCTGGAGTGTTCCAAGCACAGCAGGCAAAAATGGTCTCCCATGTAAAGAGAAACCTCTTGATAATGCCTTGCAGGGAGGCTTCCCTCCCTGAGGGTCTGACATGAGGGTTGTGGAGTGTCCTGTAGATAAGATGAGCTGAGGGTCTTGAGGAGGGGGCACCCCAGCAAAGATTGACCTGAGCTCTTCTGAACCTGGACAATTTATCCCTTCTTGATTAATTGTACCTTTGGGAACAAAAGGTGAGGGCATGATCATGGCTGGACATACCCTAGCCATGTGTGCCGAGAGCCCAGAAACCCCCCATGTCCTGGGCTCATCCCACAGTGTGGGCAGCAGATGAGGGGAGGATTCTGCCCCTCTGCCCCACTCAGGTGAGAGCCCACCTGCAGAGCTGCCTCCAGTTCTGGGCTCCCCAACATCACAAGGATGTGGAGCTGTTGGAGCAAGTCCAGAGGAGGCCACATAGATGCTTTGAGAGCCTTTGAGAGCCGAAGGTCCTCTGCTCTGGAGCCAGGCTGGGAGAGCTGGGATTGTTCACTGGAGAAGAGAATGATCCAGGGAGACCTTGGAGCCCCTTCCAGAGTGTAAAGGGGCTCCAGGAGAGCTGGAGAGGGACTTTGGAAAAGGGCCTGGAGTGACAGGACAAAGGGAGAATGGCTTCCCACTGCCAGAAGGCATGGTTAGATGGGATATTGGGAAGAAATTGTTCCCTGTGAGGGTGGTGAGGCCCTGGCACAGGTTGCCCAGAGAAGCTGTGGCTGCCCCATCCCTGGAAGTGTCCAAGGCCCAGTTGGACAGGGCATGGAGCAATGTGGGATAGTGGGAGGTGTCCCTGCCTATGGCAGGGGTTGGAATGAGATGATCTTTAATGACCTTTTGAGCCAAACCACTCCATGATTCTGTGATCACTGACATGACTTTGTGCAGCAGCTCTGACCAGCTGAATGCTCAGCTGTGCAAGAAGGAGCCTGTGCTGAGAGCTCTTGGCACTCTGAGAGATGTCCACAGCTGGACTGTCATGCTCAGCAATGCCTTTTGCACCTGGCAAAGGTGAACACACAGCACAGGACTGGGTGCACTGCTCCTGGGTAGTGAGAGCAGGTCTAGGAACAGGAGAGAACAGCCAGGAGAGACTCAGTAATCCCAGAATCTCTCCCCTTAGAGACCACCACACTCATTTGAGCAGAGAGGGACACATCACATCAGGGCCGTGTTTGCTGAGATGTGGTCCCATGGGTGGCAGCTACATCAAGAGAGAATGTCCTGAGTAACCTCTGCTGCCACGAGATCAGCAGCCACCTCAGTCCCTTCTTTGACAGCCAAAGGGAGTTGGAGTCAGCACAAGAGCAATTCCTGCGGCTGGGCATGGAGAAATATCCCTGGATCCCTCCTGCACCCCCCAGATGTCCCCATGGGGCTTGGCCTGCCCCCCTCTCACTGCTCTCTACTTGCTGTCTTCCCCCTCCACCGTTTCTCCCCAGGCTGGGAAGTTCAGCATCATTCCCACTGCTGTGAGCTTCGGCACCACCATCGCCCTCTTCGGTACCGTGAGTACTCCAGATGTTCTCTTTGCTTCCATCCATGGCTTGGGTTTTGCCAGTCATCGGTTGTTTCCCTGCCTGCCTGGGCACAAGATGTGCTGGCCGACGTGGAGGGGAGATGGTCTGGCAGGGTGTCAGCTCCCATTTCCCTGTGTCCAGTAACAGGAATGACACCGCTGAGATCCTGAGCACTGTCAGGGTCACAGCTCATGGAGGGTGGGTGTTTGTGTGCGCCCTGGGAAGGAGCATCACTGAGGTGCTGCTGGCAGGAGAGAGCAGCTCATCTCTGCTTCTCCCCTGGCTCTAAAGGGACCTGGTGGCCTCTCACCACACTGGAGTGGCCCTTTTGTGGGTCTTCCCTTCCAGCAGAGTAACAGAACCCGAGGTCCTGCACCTGGCCCCTCTTTCCTCCCCAACACTCTCAACCCAGTATGTACATGGCTGTGAGGACACTGGGACAGCCCTCCCTGCATCCCTCCATTGCAGCCCCAGTGATCCTGTGTGGGAGCAGGTTGTGTCAGAGAGGAACTGGAGCTGACCCAGCCAGAGGCAGGGCTGCCTCACTGCCCCCAGTGCACCAGGGTGGAGGGCCAGGCATTGCAGCAGGAATGTCCCTGTGGACAGTCTTCAACATTTGTCTGCCTCCAGGCTACGGTGTTCTGTGACCTGGTTCTGCTCTACCTGGATGCAAAGGCTGATCTTTACTGGAAGGAGAAGTTCGAAGAGGTAAAGATGGGATCACACGGGAGAGAGAAGGTTGGAGTGAAGGTTTTTGGAGTCAATCATTTTGGATTTAATGATTTTCTGCCCCTTGGTTAAAACTCAGCTCACAAGATCTGGGAAAAGTCTGGTGGGGCAGCTCTTGGTCCCTCACTTTGGGGCTTAGTGACTGGTCTGAATTGGGAGAGGGACTCAGCTGGTGCCAGGACTCAGAGAAAGCTGCACCATGTGTTATGGACACCAAGGGGTCCCCATGGTGACCTTACCTGGAAACCTGACCTAGCTCACACTTATTCATCCTCTTCCAAACAGTATCTGGCTGGACTCTGTAGAGAGGCAGCAGCTCTTCAGAGCATGTCCTGTGCTGCAGTTCAGTGACAGGTCTTCATGCCTGACATGATTCCTGGTATGGAAATACACTGCCGTCATGAATCAGGGAGTCCCAGGGAGGCCCCGGCAGAGCAGGAGAGCTGCCAGACCTGTCTTGGGTCATCTCCAGCTTTGTCTGGCCAAGTCTGTGGAGCCTCTGAGGACCAAGATCCCCCAGCTCCTGGTGAACTGCCCCAGGGCTGCATTGTTCTACTGGGGGTGAATGTTCCTGATGACGGGTCTCAAATCAGCATCAGAGTGGGAGTCTTAGACAGTGAATGTGTTTGCACAGGACTAAGCAGAGCAGTGCAGGTCTGCCTAGGCTGTCCCTGTTTCTGTTGCATTGATGTCCCTGTTCATTTTTCAGGCAAAACCCCCTAAAGGTGAGCCTGAGGCTGCAGATTAGGGACATTGGGAATGCTCCACAAGCGCCTCTGGAGCCGCCTCCAGGCAGATGTGATGGGGTCGTGGCTGCAGCCCAGGTGGGAGTGGACCAGCCATGGCCCAGGTGTGCACTGCTGGGCTTAGGGTTTGCCTTTCCTGGAGAAATATTGGCAGCAGCAGCAGTTCATGGCTCCTGGAGCACAATCCCAGGTGTGGCTGACAGCTGGTGCTGGGGCAGAGCTGTGCATGGCACAAGAGGCTTGAAGGACTTTGCATTTCTCCACATTCTGATGGCTGTGGGCTTTGATTTCCCATGAAAAACAGGGATGCAGTGGAATAAAGCTGTTCCAAAAGCAGGAGGTGGCTCTTTTCTGTCTTTAGCCCTGGGCACCTCACAATGCCCTGCATGCTTCCAGCTGGGATGACTTCCTGTGAGCCACCCCGATCCTCAGGAGCTCCCTGGGAAGCTCAGGGAGGGTTTAAGAGCCCAGTTTAAGGCTCCAACCATGGGCTGGTACTTCTAGGGTATGCAGTGGCTCCTGTACCCCCTGTTCTGCCTCCTGCCAGGGCTGATGCTCAAGGACACACACAGCCCTGGGGTGATCTGGAGGGTTTCAGAGGTGCTGGTCCCTCACTTCACCTGCCCCTGGCTTTACTAGCCTGATTCAGGGCAGGGATTGTCCAGATCCGTGCCCAGGGGCTGCTCTGTGACCCCTGCAAGGCTCAAAAACACCGTGTCTGTGGGTTCAATCACCATTTAATGCTCCCTGATGGGATTCACTGCGTGGTTTGGGGAGGTCCTGCAGCATCACCCCATCTCAGCTGGCTGCCCCCTGTGCTCCCTGGCCCCAGCCAGCCTCTGCCACCCTCCTGGAACTGCCGCAGGTGGAACTGTGCTGCCAGCTGCCTGGTCATGGTCTTCAGTGCCAGGAAGGCAGCCACGATCTCGGCGAGGAGGAAGGCCAGGAACAAGGCGTGCATAGGAATCTCCAGTGGCAGGTGGATGATCTGGCTGTCCATCAGCAGGAAGAGCAGGAGGGGCAGCTGGATCAGGAAGGAGAGGAGCAGGAATCCGGCCAGCTCGGGCACCTGCAGGAGCAGACACTGCTGAGCTGGGTCAGGAGGCAGCAGTGGGGGGACCTTCTGTGACACAGCAACTCCCTGCATTGGCTGTTGCCGGCCTTGGCACCCAGGCAGTGGGTACCTGCCACACAGACCTATGACCAGATGTGGTCAGATCTGTCTGAAGGGTGTGTCCCCTTTGAACCCTGCTGTCAGGTCCTGTCTGCACCCACAGTTCCCTCCTGGGACAGCTCCAGGTAGAACTCCAGGAGGAAGGGGCAGTGATGTGCACTTGGGTCCCAACTGAGGGGTCATCCAGCTCCCCCAGCTGGGCTGACCCTCACTGAGCACAAGGGGCTTGTGGGCTGGGCAGGTGGTGTTTACCTTTTCCTGAAGGTTGCCCAGGTAGCCCAGGTAGAGCCGGGATCCCTCAGCCAGCGAGAGAATGAGGAAGGCTATGACCAGCAGGAACTGGTAGTGCCAAGGCAGGAGGTGGTACTGCAGGGGGACACAGCCTTGCCCCAGTCAGCCCCAGTCTTTGCACCTCAGTGCATGCCCAAATTCCCATCCTCCAATTCCAGATACCTGTGCCCTCCTCCCCATTCCATTTGCCCTGTCCCCTGCACTCCATGCCCAGCTCCCTTTGCCCACCTCCCTATCCTCCACACTCTGCTCCCTGCACCACATGCCAAGCTCCCTGTACCCTCCTCTCTGTACCCACCACTCCATGTTCTGCCCGGTTGCCACCATGCTGGTGCCCAGTTCTGCCCACTCTTCCCTTCCAGTTTAACCTTCCCTGCCTGGAGAGTTCATGATACCCATTTCTGGCAGCCAGAGATGAGTCATCTTGTTTCATGGGTGTCAGGGCATTTTGGAGACCCACTAGTTCTGAAGAGGCTCCCCTGTCCCTTGCTCACTGTGTCCCCCCCAGGCTAAAGGAGGCCCAGAAGGAGCAGCTCCGCCTCTCCCCATGGGACGGTACCTTCAGCTGCAGCATCATCCCTTCAGCCAGACACCAGACCGGGAAGTAGTAGACGTTGAAGTAGAGCATCACCTGGAGGGGCAGGCTGGACAGCACCTCGTGTGCTAGGCAGGATGGGCAGGGGTGGGCAGGCTGCCCAGCAGCTCCGGGGTGCCCCTTCCCAGAGAGACCCCCACCTCACAGCTTGTGGAGCAGAGCCATAGCCCGTGGGTACCACAAACAAATGTTATTTTTGCTCCCCTCCCTGGTGTTTGGGTGCAGAGACCCTTTGGGTGCTCCTGGCTCAGAGGCTTTGGGTGCTGAGCAGGCTCATGGTGATGACCCCCTCCCCAGGCCTCCCAGAGCCCCGCTGCCCCTACCTGGCTGGTAGATGTGGGCAGTGCCGCTATCCTGCGTCTTGTTGTTGATGAAGAGGGAGCCGGTGAAGAGCACCAGGCCCCGGCGCACGCTGTGGGGCAGCACGGTGTGTGCAGCCATGGCTGACAGCTGAGCCCAGCCCAGCTCCGCCGGGATTAGCCGGGAGGGAATCAACGGCATGACACATCAGGTTAATGAGCGGGGCCATCTGGCCATTGGCTCCCCGGGGACAGGGCTGCTGACCTGGAAGGGGGATGTGGGGAAGAATTCCCACCTTGGAACATCAAGGCTACTTGGGAACCACAGGGATGGAGCTGCAAGGGAGCCGCAAGTCACAGGGCATGTCCCCTCCACTGCACCTTTCGAGGGCGAGCAGTAGGTTACACCCATGACAGGGATGCAGTGACGACCCCAGCACCTGCCTCCTCTCCCAGCCGGGCTGTACCAACTCAATCACTGCTACAGCCCCCTGACAGGGGATGCCTCACAAGAGAATGGGGCACTTCACCTGAAATGCTTCTTCAAGACCTCCAGTCTCATGGAGCAGTTACCTATCCCTGTGAGCTCCCATGCTAACAGGCTGTCCCTCTGGATCTCCACACTGCACAGTGTCCCCAACCTCCATCCAGGCTCAGGGTGCTGGAAAGGGCAGTGAGAGGTGGTGCGTGAGGGGGTGGTTGAGTCAGAGGTGAATGGCAGGGAAAGGGGAAGGTGCTTCAGCATTGCCAAGTTTGTTTAAAGTAAGTTGGAAAAGCCCTACAAGACCAGTAAGTACAACCAATGAACTCAGCACTGCCAGGTACCCTACTGAGCCATGTCCCCATGCCACATCTACATATGTTTTAAACACTTCCAGGGATGGAGATTACACCACTGTCCTGGGCAGTCTGTGCCAGGACTGGATGACCCATTTTGTGAAGAAAGTTTTCCTAACATCCAACCTAAACATTTCCTGGTGCAACTTGAGGCCATTTCCTCTCATTCTGTCAGGTTTTTGGGAGCAAAGCCTGACCCCACTCCTGGCTCCACCTTCCTGTCAGGGAGTTGGAGTTGGGCCAGAAGGTCCCCCCCTAAGCTCAGCCCTGCCAGCTCCTCCAGCCACTCCTGGTGCTCCAGCCCCTTCTCCAGATCCATTGCCCTTCTCTGGACATGCTCTGGACACTTCCAGGGATGGAGCAGCCCCAGCTTCTCTGAGCAACCTGTGCCAGGGCCTCCCCACCCTCCCAGGGAAGAGTTTTTTCCCAATAGCCAATGTAACCCTGCCCTCTGTCAGTGGGAAGCCATTCCTCCTTGTCCTGTCACTCCAGACCTTTTACCATAGTCCCTCTCCAGCTCTCCTGGAGCCCCTTTATCTCTGGAAGGGGCTCCAAGGTCTCCCTGGATCCTTCTCCAGGTGAGCACCCCCAGCTCTCCCAGCCTGGCTCCAGAGCAGAGGGGCTTCAGCTCTCAGAGCATCTATGTTCCCTCCTCTGGACACATGTCAGCTGCATGTCCTTTCTTTGCTGAGGACCCCAGACCTGGATGAAGTAATCCAGGTGGGGTCTCACCTGAGTGGAGGCAAAACCCCAGGTGTGCTGTGCCAAACATGTATCCCCTGGACATGGGCAGAGCAACAGGCACAGCCCAGGATCTGAGGAGCAGGAGCTGGTGGAGAGCTCAGGGTGTGGAGGCATCACATCTGCATTGGCAAGACACCTGGGCAGTCTGTGATGGGCCAATGCAGCTGGGGGTCACTGACAAGCTGTGTGTGCCTCAGCTGGGTTCTCATTTCTCATGGGAACAGTTTTGTAAGAAGAGTTGGGAACTTTCTGTCCTAGCATGAGAAGTTGCAAGATGTGCCTGCAGAGGTGACAGAGGTGACATCCCAGCCTTGGCTATTTCCAGGACAGGCTCACCACCAGGAAGCAATTGCCAAGGCACTGGAGGAGAAGTCCCACGTTCAACACCCCCCAACACCATCGTGGAGTAGAAACATCCAGCTCCTGTGGATCCAGCAGACACACAACAGTCCCTGTTCATGGCTGGATGCTGAAGCCTGCACAAGCTGCCTTCCTTCCCCCACAGTTATTCCACTTGGGAAAAGCCTTGCAGTGAAAGCAGGGAGACCAACCAGAGATATGATAGACACTGGTGACATTTCTACCAAGCCAAGATCTGAAAGACTGGAAATAAATACAGGTGAGCTGGACACAGGTGGGAAGCCTGCAGAGAAGAGGTACTTGAACCCCCTGACCAACTTGCAGAGGTGACCCAAGGCCTTGGAAGGAATCAGAAATTACCCAGATCACAAGAACAGTATTGCTTTAATTCACAGAGGATGAATCAAATTAAAAATATAAATCCTCTTGTTCTGGATTCAGGGGAAAACACTGCTGGGGAAAGAATAACCCCCGAGATAAAGCACTGGAGGCTCTCTGAGGGGATCCTCACCCCCAACACTCTGTTGGGCTGATGGACATGGGGCTGTGGCTGGCCAGGTCCACTCCCAAGCTGGAGACATGGCTCTTCTTGAGCAAGGGGCAGGAAACAGGACAGCAGAGCACTGGCACAGAGGGCTGAGATGAGGAATGCAGCCTTGTCACGAGGCGACGGGATGGACGAGTGACGGACAATGGACATCCAGAAATGTTCTTCCAGCTACTTTTCCTTGAGTAACACCTCAGCAGCAGCACTAATTCTCTGCTGTTATTGAGGAGAGACATCCCAGGGCTGGCTGGAGGGCGGCCACCAAGCCCAGAGCTGCAGCTGAGCTGTCCCAGCTCTCCAGGGACTCTTGCTCTGCACCCTGGGGATGGACTGAGAGCTGCAGGTTTTGGGATGGGACTGGTGAGTTCCAGAGCCCTCAGCATGGACAAGGACCCACCTCTGCTCAGGGGACTGGACAGGCCCAGCTTAGAACCACAAAAGCACAGGCTGCACAGAGACCACCCAGAGTGACCCCATCTCCCGGCCTGCCTAAATGCCCAAAGGGGCACAGGGGGAGCTGCTGCCATGCACAGAGGAAGCAGATGTCAGGCTCCTGGGGGATGTGCATCAGAGCTCTGCTGGGAGTGAAGAGAATTTGGGAAGGAGCATCACACATGAAAGGACAAGAGCAACCAAAGGCGCTCAGGCTGCTTACAGGGACAAGGGATGTGACTCGTCTGGGGACCCTCAGCCCTATGGCAGCATCTGGAGTCAGTGTCAGTGCCAAACCCCACGCTCTCTGGGGCCTGCTTTTCCAGCATCCCATGGGAATTGCAACAGCAGAGCCCCAGTCCAGCAGGAATCAGGGCAGAGGAGATATGGGAGGTCCTCCTGGGAAGGTCAGTGCACAGTACCAGGCACAGGTTCATCCAGATCTCAAAGGGAAGTGGGTGAGCCATGGGGTTCCCACTGCGCCGTGGAGCTGCTGTCCTGTCTCCCCACGGTGAGTGCAGCATCAGGAGGGCACAGCCACCAGCGGTGTTAGGAGCCTTTCCCTGTCAGCCAGGACATGTCTCCAGTTCTAGAAGAGAGAAAAACCAGGTGAGGTGTTTCTCAGCGTGTGTAAGTAAATGTTCTCATCAGTGTGTCAGTGCTAGTCCAGACATCGGTCACTGATGCCCATCCCAGCACTCTGCTGCACTGTGCAGAGCCACAGCAGTGCCCCTTCTTCTGCCTTCATTCATGTGTCACTACACTGTCCAAAAACTCTGTGCAGACTCTCACTTCCATGTAAAACTGAGCTCACACGTTATTTTTTTAATTTAAACTGAGCCTTTCTGACATTCAGCTGAAAATTCATGGAAAGCCACCCAAACCCCAGCCCAGTGGGGCCCCAGCCAAGAGGCAGCAGATCTGTGCCTGACGTGGCTCCTGGCACCCCCAGCCACACCACCCAGCACACCAGTATTGCCCCCTCCAAGCAAGGGGAATGCAAAACAAGGATCCCACCACTTAATCAGTGTCCCCATATGGGAATTAGAGACGTGGCACAATCAGGGGGCTGCCCCTCCTGCCAGCCCCTCACACCCAGTGCACCCGGGACCCCAAACCAAACGTACTTGCCATGACGGACAAACAGCCTGAAGTTGTGAAAGCAGCAAGAGACAGAGAGAGAAAAGACATTCAGGTTTATGTGGTGTGGCTTTCTCCACACTCCCACTACAGGGCCAGCAGCTTCCACCTATCCACCCTCTTTCCTCTGCAAGGTGTTAAAAACAAAGTGAAGGAGAAAGAAGCTCCACCCCAAGGAACCGGAGGCTGAGACACCACAGTCAAGCATCCTGGTACCACCAGCTCTCTCAGCTGGGCTGTGCAGAGAGTTGTGCACAGGTTGCACACCTAGCCCCTCTCTGCAGGTGCTCGTGGGGTGCCATTGGGCAACCCAGCATCAGACAGTGGGAATGTGCCAGTGCCTGAAGGCAGTGAGCATCCCCATCCCATCCAGCTCGTGCAAGGATTTGGGTCCTGGTGTTTAAGACAAATCTGTGCAGGATGCCAGAGGGAGCCATAGGAATCTGGGAGGCAGCACTGAGGGGATGGAGTAAGCAGAACAGGAAGGGTATGGAGAGGAAGCAGTGGGAAGAGCTGCCTTCAGGTGGTCAGTCATGCCCTGCACCCCATGGCTGTGCTTTGCCCTGGTTCCCACCGCGTCTCTACTTACTCCACGTCGCGCTTCCGGATGGTCCTGCCAGCAGCCAAGACCTCGGCCACCTTCGAGACAATTGGGTCATAGTTCATGCTGGCCACAGCCACCACCTCATCACTCCTAGGGTCAGGCAGAGCAGAGCAGTTAGGGCACCCTGGATGTCCAGGGCTCCATCACCCAAAATCCAGCATGCTGGAGAGAAGCAGTAAGCAAAGAGAAACACCCACTCCAGAGCCAGGCCCGATCCCAAAGTGTGAGCACCCCAGGGACTGGGGAGTGGTATGGGACAGGAGAGGGCTGAGAGCTTCCATGGCAGGCTGGCGCCACTGGTTCCATGTCCTGGCATGGTGAGCACCACCATATACATGGGATGTCCATCCCAGCCGATTGCTCCCCACCAGGATCCCAACACAACCTCAAAGATTGAATGGGAAACCAGTGAAGCAGAAGGAAGAGCATGTAAAAATGCTGGAGGAGCTTTGGCTAAAGGTGACAGGCAAACCAGAAGGGCTCTTCTGCTTTGAGGTTCACCAAGGTTGACCCAACCTTCAAAGCCTGACCCATGAGATGATTTGTAGAGGGAAAACTGAATGGACAAATAATGTGAGATCAGGGAAAGTATGTGGGTAAGATATTAAACTCTGGTAATATTGTCCAGTAAACTGAACAGTAAAAGCACCCACTAAACCAAGACCTGCACCTCAATCTGCTGCCAAACAGCTCTGTGACCAACAGAGTAAAGAGCAGCCAGGGTGTGGGAGATGAGTGCCTAATTCCCAGGAAGAGGAGAGCAAAAGCCATGTTTCAGAGGACACTTCATCCCTGTGCAGCCATGGGAGTTAAAGCAGCCCACAGAACCACAGGGCTGCTCCACCACAAACTGCTGGTTTCAAAGCCTCCCATTCCTAAATAAGCCCACTGCAAAGAAGCTCAGTGCAGAGCCAGGTCCCAGACGGGAAGCACAAAGTGGTTGGAGAGACCTACCCATCAAAACCAGGGGGGCTCTAAGGTGTGCAAGGGAACTAAAAGGAAGAAATGCTCCACCAGCTCCACTGGCTCAGCTTCAAGCCCTGACAGTGCCCAGCACAACCAGCCACAAAGGTGGATGCAGCTCAAACATTTTTGTCAGCAAGACATGGGGCAGCTGCTTCTTTTGCAAAATAATCCATGGGGTCCTGGTGACCTGGAGAATCCAACATCAGAGGTGGGTCTTGAACACTTCGCCAGACATATGGGGAAGCCAGGAGGAATCCCTCTTTTTCAAAAGGCCTTCAGAGCCAGTAAGAATTCCCTTCCAGAGCCTGGGATTTGGAGCAATCAAAAACCTTGGTGTGAAAGCTGAGGGAAGAGGGAGCACAGTGGATATATCTGCATGGTCTTCCCTTTCTTTGCAGGGTTCAATGTAACAGAAGTGGGGAACCATGAAGAAGACAGCCACAGCAATTCCCTGGTCTCCAAGGTGTTGGGGGTGGGATGACATCAGTCTGTTCTGGCTGAGGGGCTGCAGTGAAGGCAGTGTCCTGGACACCTCCCACCACAGCATCTCTCACCAGGGAGAGGTGAACACATTTCCTCTTCAAACTCTGGGGCAAACAGAGCCTTAGTGTGAAACCCAATGTGGAGGACAGGTTGCAGGAGTGGGAACCACCTGCAACAGCCAAGGAGGACCAGGAGCAGACGAGTCTGAACCATGGGGTGGACACAGCAGAAGGGAGCAGAAGGAAATGGTCAGTTGGGGACCATCCTCAGTCAAAAAGCATTAGCACCAACCAGAAGAACCATCACCAAACAAGAAAGAAATGCTCCTGTGGCCTCTCACAGAAGCACAGACAGCAGTGACAGCTGGGCAAAGCAGCAGGGGACACACTGGCCAACCCCCACCAGATGGTGCTCCCCAGTACCTCTGGCTCTCAGTGCAGAATGCCATCCTGGTACCCAAAGGCCATCTGCAGGAGCCCTTCCTGGGTAGCAGAACAAGACAGTTCTCAGTGGGGGTCCCCAGTGCTGCTCACCAGGCCACCTCTTCCATATGCCCAGGCAGTCCCTGTCCCCCACATGGAGCGTGGGGCACAGAGAAGGGATTATGCACCTTCCTTGAGATACTCCCTTTGAACAGGCTCCTCAGATGTTTAATTAAAGCAACCTGACATTTCCTTTCTAATTAGGGTTGGGATAAAGAGCTAAATGCTCTGGTATGGAAAGGCTGCAGGAGGGCAACATCCCCACAGCAGCTCTCCCCAGCACAGGTGGTGCCTTGGCACAAATCCACCCCTTTAGGCAATTTTGGCCAGGGTACCAGCACACTGCAAGCTGTGTCCAGTGTGCCAAGGGCCCTGGGTGCCACTGCAGCTAGTGTTTACCTGAGGTGTGGAGGCACAAGGAGGAGGAGAGTGAGCACTGGGGACCATGGGGTGATACAGTGAGCCCTGTGCCTCTCCATGCCCAGTGAACATATCCAACTGCATGTGGCACCCTCAGGGAGGGGGAAGGCACAAGGGACGTTGGGGAGGGGATAGAGAGACAGAAAGATGATCTCTGCAGAGCTGGAGATGGCTCCTGCCCACAGCTCCCTCCTGGTCCTTGCCTGGGTGCTGCTGCCTGGAAGTTTGATGGCTGAGCTGTGCAGCCCTTTGCTTCCCTGGTTTCCCTCTTCTCACCCTTAATATCAGAAACCACTTGGAGAAACCCCTCTGGCTACAGACATGAGGAGGTTCTGTGGCTCCTGTTTTCAGACTGGGATTGAGACAAAGACAACAGAAGAATAAACAGGAGCATGGCTTCAGAACAGCTGAGGCAACACATCCCAGCTGCCAAAACATCTCGGGAATGCATTCCCTGTAGGTTCCCAGCCCAGGGGAGAGCTGTGCCTCACTACAGGTGTAACAAAGCTCCTGAGCTGTTGCAAACCTTTACAGCTTGTTATAGACAGTTTTTTGTCAAACCAGAATCAGAAATGGTGATGTGTGAGCACCCAGTCCAGCCCTGATCATAAACCATTAACATGGTGATGAGACGGGAAGGAAATCTTTGATAGGAATTGCCAGTAGAAGCCATCATCTGCTCCCAGAGATTATGTGAACAGACAAAGGGCTTACATCTGGCAGAGACACTGGGCACAAACACCAGTTTAACTGGTTTTATGATCAGCACATCATTTCTACATCACTACAG
The DNA here is from genome assembly GCA_013390025.1 of Pitta sordida. Lineage (NCBI taxonomy): Eukaryota > Metazoa > Chordata > Aves > Passeriformes > Pittidae > Pitta > Pitta sordida. The sequence goes on along the minus strand of WEKX01013578.1, from coordinate 223,681 downwards.
TCCCACAAGATCGTTGTCCAGAGATGCCTGTGTAGGAACATGGAGAAGAGAAATACTTACTTGGTATAAAATGCCACAAACTTCAGCTCATCTAAATCTCCCTGAATGACAACATCATCGAATCCTTCCCCATGGCCTGCAATGCAGAGAAGGAGCAGCGGATTCAGTAACAATTCCTCTGGATCCAGACCTACGATAGGGTGTTTCACTCCAGAGCTAGACAAAGAACGTCCTGCAGTGACCATGGGACCGGCACTGGAAGATAAGGGTACTTAAAATCACAGAATCACAGGATGGTTTGGGTTGGAAGAGTCTTTAAAGATCACCTTGTTCCAACCCCCTGCCATGGGCAGGGACACCTGCCACTATCCCAAGTTGCTCCAACCCCTGTCCAACCTGGCCTTGGACACTTCCAGGGATGGGGCAGCCACAGCTTCTCTGGGCAACCCATGCCAGGGCCTTCCCACCCTCACAGGGAAGAATTTCTTCCCAATATCTAATCTAAATCAACGCCCCATCATGTTTAGAGAAGTGCACTTGCTGGCAGACAGGTTTCAGATGAGGTACCAAAGCACTCAGAAGCCAGGCAGGGAAGCAGAGCTGCAGCAGAGGTTGGTGAGGAGGATCCACAGGAAGGGAAGTGGCCGTGGCTCCTCCATCCCAACAGACCTCCAGCAGCACAAACTCCAGAGCAGCCTCAGGGGGCCCCTTACCTGCATAGCGGATGCTCTTCCCGAACATTGCGGTCCACAGATACGGGACAGTGCTGATCTCTGTGCCGTGGGCCAGCATGTTCAGCGCAGCAATACGGCCTGCAAGAGAGCCAGAGGCACTGAGGAATCATGATCTGCCTTCAGGTCACAGCACAGCATCAACACTGCCACTCACAGAACACAGGGAAACCAAGAACTGCTGCTAAAAAACCCCACAGAGCAACAAAGAGCAAGCAGGAAGCAGATGGCATCAGGATGGACTCAGACTCCTTCCCATGCTGCAGCTCCTACTCACCACCCCCACAAGCATGAGTGATGTGCCCTTGACACTCTTTCCCCTCAGCTTCTGCCACAGTGACAGGGCTGAGAGCACGCTGAGCTCCCACCCAGACACGGATGTGATGGACAAAGCCCCGGAGGCATCAAGACTGTTGGGATACAATACCTGCCACAGAGGCATGTCTGCACCAGGGGACTGTGTCTAAAGACTAACTTGGAACTGTGGTTCCAAAATCTCTCACCCAGGACACCTACATAGAGGGAAACCTCCCCACAGGACTGTGGCCTTGAGGGCAGCTGATCACACCAGGAGAAAGGTCCAAGCTCTCCAACATTCCCCTGGACCAGCCCAGCAATGTGAGCAGCCCAGCTGGGAACCTGAGCCAGGGCTGACTTTAGAATGTGAGTTCCTAAGAACCCCCAGGCAAGGGGAAGTGCAGGCTCCTGCAGCAATGCAGATGTCAGAGAGCAGAGGGCATATGGGAAAGCCTGTCCCTGGGCACCTCTGTACTTGTGATGAGGCACTGTTAGGCAAAGATTGGCACCAATGATGACAGATGAAGGCATATCAGGCAGGATAAAATATACACACTTCAAAATGTTCAATACAACCACCCAGCTTCTCTGTTGGCAGTTCTCTTGATCTTGATTCAAGGGTTTGGAAATTTCCTGGGAATCTGGACAAGGGTCTTCTCTACCAAGCACCTACCGTGCATGTGGGCCATCTGCCAGTGGGGAACATTCACCTTCTTGTTATTCCTCAAGGCCAGTGGGAACGTGACAGCATCTCCGGCAGCGAAGACCCCGGGGATGTTGGTCTGCATCATCTGCAGGGAACAGACTGTGCCTTAGTGGGGTTGTCACCATGCACAAACAGAAGCAAGGAACAGCTCCACAGCTGCCATGGTCCCCAGGAGCACAAGGACAACCCTGGCTCAGATGTGGCACTCCCAGGTGAGATCTCATTCAGCCTTCTTCACGTTTAAAGGAGAACACACAGGCAGGGAGCTACAGTATCCCTCTGCCAGCGGGTTATCCAGTGAAAAGAGACGTTGACTGGGGTCCTGGAGCCCCTCTTAGAAGTCTGAGGTTTGTCAGTGCTGCAGAGAGCCCAGCTCTTCACAGGGCTGAGCAATCAGCACAGGAGGGGTGGCATCAGCACCAGCACTGCACTCATCACAGTCACTGCTGGTGGGGAGAAAGGATGAGATCCTTTATGATACTTGAAAAGCTGGATCTTTCTCAGTTTCTTTCCCCCTAAAATATCCACATCCCTCCAGGACAGTTCAGAACCAGACCAAAGGCAGAGCATCCAGGGCTGGGGTTTGCAAACCCTGCACTTGCAGGGGGTGTCCCACGCACTTCTGGGGATGCTCCCAGAATCTCAGCATCTCACAGAATGAAGAGATGGAAGAGACCCACAAGGACCATCGAGTCCAAGTCCTGGCTCTGCACAGGCCAAGCCCTAGAATTCCAAGAGTCCAATTCTTCTAGCCTTGACAGATAAAAAGCCATGAAAAGCACCTGTGGCAGCAGTTGGGAGCCCCCAGGAAGCTCATCCATCAGGTGAGCTGACCCAGCTCCTCCTGCTCTCCCTCCTGGCTGCCCCTGGGCTCACCTTGTTGACCACGATGAAGCCCTTGGAGTCGATATTGATGCCACTCTGCTTGAGGAATCCCGTCGCTGGGACTGCACCTTGGGAGAAGCAAGAGCTGCTGAAGCAGCATCCAGGTGTCCCAGGGCCATTGGGGCCTGAGCCTCCTGCCAGGACAGGCCCTCCCAGGGAAAGGCAGCGGCTCCTCCAGGAGTGGCGAGCAGGACAAAGCACCTACAGAGCCCCCACTGCATCAGCCTCTGTCCACCAGGATCCCTCTTATTCCCCAAGCCATTGGTGTAACCTGCCCACTACACTCCTCTTCTAGTGCTTGGAGATAATTTTCAATGTAATTTTCTTCTATTCTGAAAAAAAATTCTATTTGAAAGGGAACTTTTGAGTTTCCAGCCAGGGCTCCTTGACTTCCCGCAAGTCTCTAACTTTTCTTCACCCATCCTTTTCCTTTTTTAACCCTTTTTTTTCCTCCAGCCTTCACAAATCAGCGTGGTCAATAAAACAACAAAAACAGAATTACATAATCTAATTCTGTCACTCTCCCAGTCCACAGCATTTTGAAGTTACAGAGATTGTGGGAAAGAGACTTTTTCCCCCTCAAATGTAAAGGAGAAAAACACCCTCTTCTATGGGATATTTTCTTTGCTTTTATAATAACGGAGTTTATAATATGTGGTACATTTTTTTTAATTGCTGACAGCAGCAATTTAAAAAAAAACAGACTCAAAAATTCAGTTTGGGGAAGCCGTAATAAACTTGAGAGGATGAAATTGCTTTGAACGTTTTGGGGTTTTTTCCTGGACTAAACAAACCCGTTACTATTTCCCAAATACATTTTGGGGTGGAAAGGCCAGTTTTAGTTACACAGACTCCTGTGTGGCAGCCAAGCAGGGCTGGCAGACCCAGGTCCCAGACCTAGGGACTCCTTGCTGCCACATCGCCTCCAGTCTCTCCCCTCCAAGCAGAGCCTCCCAGCCCCTCAGAGCCCCCCATCCACACGACCCCTTACCAACACCAACAACACACACGTCGGCGCGCAGGACCTTTCCGCTCTTCAGCACCACCTCCTTGAGCTGCAGGAGACATTGGGGGTGGGGGGGAATCACAGTTATTTTAGGGACAAAAAACTCTGTAGCAGCAGGAAGCCAAGCTGGCAGCTCGCCTCCTTTCTGACACGCAAGCTGACCATGATTCCTTAGAAAAGCAGGACGAGAAGGGTGGAAGCAATGAAGGCATCACACACACAGTGCTGGTGCACATTAGCTCCTGGGGCCTAAATCCAGGAATATGAATTTCAGGGAGTAGGAAAGAGGGGAGAGCAGGGAAGGGAATGGCAGCCCTGGGGGATGCCAGGGTGGTTGCCCCTGGGGTGCCCCTGCCCACATCTTACCTTCCCCTCCTGCTCCCGCAGCTCTGACACCTCTGTCTGCATGTAAAACTTCACCCTATTGCTCTCAAACATCTGGAGGGGGAACAAGGGGCAGAGCAGAGGACATCAGGATCCTCAACCACCCTGGGTCCTGATGTCCCTGGGCCTCCAGCACTGCCCTGCCCACTCCTCAGCACCCCTGCCCCCTCAACATGGGTCCAGAAGAAGGTGCTCTATAGCACATGGACCACGACAGGGACGACACAGCTCGCTCTGTCTACAGACCATTGCCATCACAATTTTGTCAATAAACATCAAGTAAATTAATTAGTGCAGTAAGTGAAACAAGCAGAACTCGCTTTTACCAACCCTCCCCTCCAGATGGGAAAGTGAGGTCACCTTCATGACAGCACGGCCAACCCTCTCCCCAAAGAACTTCTTGAAGGGGACCTCCTCCAGCTCCACAACAGACACGGAATGGGCCCTCTCTGCAAGGTAGGCGGCCACCTCCATCCCTGCAGAACAAAAGCAGGTCCACGTGGCTGCAGGAATCTCTCCCAGCACTGCTCTGCATCCCTGGAACTGGCTGCAGCAGAGGAGCACCCCTACCCACCCTGACTGGGGAAGCTGGAACTGCGCTACTGGAAGAACTGGGGACTCCCCAGACCAGGTCACACAAGGGGCCACACCAATTCAGGTATTCTTCAGTGCAGGTTTTGAAGGCCAAAGGGAGGAATGGACTGTGATGAAGCCCCAAAGTGCCCTGAGAAGCCACAGCACATGGAATGATGGAGCTCAGCTATGGGAAACCTTCCTCCTATGGCTGGGACCATCTCAGCTGCAGTCTGAAAACACCTCTTGGAAGTAGCTCTTCCATCTGATCAGAATGGGAGAATTTTGCTGCTAAGAATTGCATGGGAATCTCCATCAAGACATTTTCTACCTCTGGGGTGGGTTTTTTTGGAAACATGCTTTTGATGATCTGCAGTTTGCAATTGGCTCCCCATACCACGTGTGTTTTGAAGACGTATTGATTAAGTCCTTAAATCAGGTTTATCTTTTATAAAAGAAGAAAAACAAATAATGAACACTTTCTAGAAAATTCCCTTCCCAATAAACATTTATGCTTAAGGCTTGCAGGACCCACTATTATTTTGTTAGGCCCCTCAATAATTTTGTTAGAACCACGTCAAGCAAAAACAAGAATCACCAAAGAAACTATGTATAAGATGTATCCTGTGCATTTTCAGTATCTACTGCTCTGCTAAAAAGTAAGAGAAATCAACACACAGGCTCCACCCACAAACAAGACTCTCCTGTCTGAAGCCAAACCTAGATCTGAACCCAGCTAAGCACCAGTACTGGCCTTGATGTGTGCTTTTCACACTGGGACAGCAATGCCTGTGTCCATGTCAGGCCAGCCTCTTTGGCAAATCAATGCATTCAGTAAAGAGATGTCCTTACACACACCCAGGGCTGCAGGTTGAACCACGTTCAGCTGGATGCAGGGGGTTACCTCTAACTAGGCAGTGACAAACTGGGCGAGGGACTGGGACCATCTGCAGGAAGATGAGAGAACTGGGACACGGACACTGTGCTCACCCAGGAATGAGGCTCCCACGATAACCACGTTCTTGCTCGTGGCCAGTTTCACCACTCGGTTGGCATCTTCGGGCGTCCGGATGTTGAAAACGTTTTCCATCTCCTTGCCTTTGCAGCTGAGAGCTTTGGGCCTGAAAAACACTGAGGATGATGCAACTGCTTTTCTTGCCCTCACATGGTGGCTGCAGTCCCGATTGGGATTGCAGACACATCTTCTGGACTTTCATTTTTCCACCTTTCTCTGCACTGGAGATAAAACACAGAAAAAAACCCAAATGGTGGTGGACAATGGTGAAATAGGGGATGCTGGGCAGGTGCCCCAGACCTCCTCGTGTACTCCCAGGGCTGAGGGGGGCTCCTTTCTTGGGCAGGGCAGCACAGCACAGGACAGGCACTGCTTTACAAGCCTGTGCTAAACCACTGGCATGTCGTAAACTTTTCAGAAGCTTAATGGGACACAGCAAATTCACTCTGCCCTCCAGCAGTGCTTTGGAGCCAGATATTGGAAGTTTGATAAGGCTCTGCAGATGCATAATTCACTCTCCATTCCTGTGGGCACCCTGCTCACAACGTAGCAGCTTAATCATGCCTTCCCCAGGCACTTGCTGGACCCCACATATTTTTGAATATCTGGCTCACATGAGTATCTGACTCACATCTGGAGATGGGACAGATGATCCTAAAAAATGTAGGTACCTTAAAAACCATTTATCCAGTGTGCCTTGAGGTTTTGTATGAGGACACTGAAATTATTGCCAAAGGCTCAGCTCTCTTCTGAACCTGATTCAGTGTCTGGTGCATTTGCACACCCCAACACCAGCTCCAGCTGTTCTGCAGCACCCCTTCCCCAGATGATAAATTATACAGTGAGTATAATTGTGCTGCATTTTATGGCTTGGTGTCAGGAGCATAGGGAAGGAGAGCCAGCATGCCTCATTTACACCTTAAACTGCCAATTTTGACAAACCTCCTACTGAGAACAAACTGACCCACAACTTCCAGGGTGCAAAGGACAATGTCAGTCTGGGGCAATGCTTGACATCCCAGCACATCAATACCACCTTTCCCTATGGCTGGATAAGGTTCAGTCCTGAAAACTCCCATCCCTGGGGGCAAGGCTCCCAAGGGGTATGTCAAGCTGGGGCAACAGCAACACCTAATTAGGGCTGCAATAGTGAAGTGTAAATTGCTGAAAAAGATCTTAAATGAAATAAGGAAAATCACAGAGATGTTAGGATTCAATGGTACTGAGCAAGCTGCCAAAAATTACTTCTAAAACAATCCAGGATACTTCCACTTTGCAGACTTGTTAAAGAAAATGCATTTATGGCCCTGGGGCCACCATCCTTGGACGTGCTCAAGGTCAGGCTGGATGCAAGTTGGAGCAACCTGGTCTAGTGCATCTGCCTCGTATCAACCATGCACCGATGCTCAGGGCACAACTTGATTTCTATCCCAGGCTTACAGATGGTTTTTCATTCCCACCCCACTCAAGCTCAAGAAACCTCCCACTCCAGGCACCTGCTCCTCCAGGGGTTCAGGAGGGGTCTGATGCCTGTGGGTGAGGGCCAGGGAGCTGCAGGGAGGAAGCAGCTGGGTGAGGTCCTGCTCTCCACTACCCACAGCAGCACGTCCTTGGCAAACGTTTGCTCCATGCCATAAAGAACATTGCTTATCCCAACCCAGAGCCATTTTGGGGGTGACACCAAGGTGAGTGGTGTGCTTGATGCTCTAGAGGGAAGGGACCTGGGCAGGCTGGAGAAATGACCCCGTGCCAAACTCAGGAGGTCCAACAAGGCCAAAGCAAGGTGCTGCCCCTGGGTTGGAGCAATCTCCACTATCACTCCAGGATCGGGGATGAAGAGATCGAGAGCAGCCCTGAGGAGGACTAGGGGTGTTCAGCCTGAAGAAGAGAAGGCTCCCAGGAGACTGTGGAGCCACTTCATGTGCCTCAAGGGGCTCCAAGAGAGCTGGAGAGGGACTTGGGACCACAGCCTGGAGTGAGAAGACAAAGGGGAATGTCTTCCCACTGACAGGGTTACATGGTTATTGGGAAGAAACCCTTCTCTGTGAGGGTGGGGAGGCCCCTGGCACAGGCTGCCCAGAGAAGCTGTGACTGCTCCATCCCTGGAAGTGTCCAAGGTCAGGTTGGAGGGGCCTTGGAGCAATGTGGGATAGTGGCAGGTGCCGCAGCCCGTGGCAGGGAGTTGGAACCGGATAAGTTTAATATCCTTTCCAAAACACCATCCTGTGATTCTACGATTTTATAATATATGATGAAGATAGATGATGATATTTAGGTAACAGGTTAGGTCAGGTTACAGTGACAGCTTGGACTTCACAGTATCACAGTATCACAGTATCACAGTAT
>WEKX01013578.1:190144-215038 GCA_013390025.1 Pitta sordida | reverse complement strand
TAGCAAGCTCATCTGCCAGCTCTCTCATCACTCTGGGATGAATCCCATCCGGTCCCATGGATCTATGAGGATCCAAATGAATCAGCAGGTCTCTAACTACTTCCTCCTGAATAACAGGAGGACTACACTGTACCCTGTCCCCATCTGCCAGCTTAGGTATCCAGTTATCCTGAGGACAAACGACCCTACTGTTGAAGACAGAGGCAAAGGAGGCATTGAGTACCTCTGCCTTATCCTCATCTCTAGTTACTAAATTTCGCTCCACAGCAAGTAAGGAGTGGAGTTTATTACTGACCTTCATTTTTCCATTGATATATTTATAAAAACACTTCTTATTATCCTTAACAGAAGTGGCCAGTCTGAGCTCAAGATGGGCTTTTGCCTCTCTAATTTTCTTCCTACACGACCTAACAATACCTCGGTATACAGCCTGATTAACCTCACCCTTTTTCCAAAGGTGATACACCCTCTTTTTCTCACTCAGTTCTTGACGAATTTCCTTGCTCATCCAGGCTGGGCTCTTACCCCTACGGCTCATTTTATGACACACAGGGACAGCCTGGTTTTGTGCCTTCGAGAATTCATACTTGAAGTACGCCCAGCTCTCTTGGACCCCCTTGTTATAGAGAGCTGCCTCCCAAGGAATTCTCCTAATCAGTTCCTTGAATAGACCAATATATCGTCTAAGGAAATCCAATTTGGATGTTTTGTTGGCCCCCCTCCTCATTCCACTATTTATTGATGATATCTATTGTCTTTTCCAACTTTACTAATTCTGCGATTCTGTAATATAGATATAGATGCAGATACATACAGATATATCCAGTATCTTTGGTGTTCCTTGATTCTTCTGGAAACACTCTTGCAAACAAGTCCAATGTATGAATTCACCTGCCATAATTCACCCCTTATCCCCTGCCACAACCTCATCACATTCTCAAATAACACGTTTCTCTTGATGTTTAAGATTTTTGTCCATAGCTTACATGTTTCCAGTTGCTATCAGCAGCTTGTTGTATTCCATCTTAAACCCGTCCTTGAACACGGCTATCTTGCTCTTGATATCCACAGCAGCAACCTGAAATCATTCTTAAATAATGTTAAGGGATGAAATCCCAGATATTCACCAAGATCCCACCCCAATCAACTCATCTGTCAGGTTTTAGTCCACCAGGTTAGTTTGTTAGTTTTAATTGGTTAGTTAGTTTTAGTTAGTCTGTAACTTTTAGTCCCCACCATCCACAGCCTGGCCAATCCAGACATTAAATATTCCTAGTTGCCTTTTCACAAATCCTTGAAGATCTCACAGTATAAATAAAATAATATGGAGAAATGTTTAAGCTATCATTGTCTCCATGGCTTGAAGGCTGATTATTTTCATCAGAGGGCAACTGATCACCCCAGGTCCACATGAGGGTGGTGGCAAATGGTGGGTGAAAAATAATGGTCAGCACCGATGGCCTCACCATGGTCATGCCCAGGGTGTCCTTCCTGCCATGGGAGCACTGCATGAGCTGTTTTGAACAGCCACAGGCAACCTGTGCTCTGGAGCACAAAACAGGGGCTCAGGGAGACCCAATGTTTGTGCATCCAGTGAGCCAAGAACAGAGAGAGCTGCCATGTTCCCAAAATACAGCCTTTGCAGAGCAGCACTTGCCAACAGCAGCCTGCAGGAACACACACGACTCTCCTTACCTGCATTTCAGTCAGGACTTCAATGTCGTAGGTGCAGAAGAACTCCTTGGAGCGCAGGGCAATCTGCTCAGGGTGGGAATCCATTGACTGCAAAAAACCCATTTTTCTATCAGCTGCTATGAACAGGTGACTGGAGAAATGGCCATTATCAACACGAGTCAATGGTAGCCTGAAGTCAGCATCTACGGCACAGGTTAAGGGAGTGGTTCCACAGGGCTGGAATCAAAGCCTTTTTAAGTAAAAGTTGTCACAAGAGGCTGGTCTGGGTGCTGATTCCTTCTCTGCTGGCTCAGTGTGGGGCTGCTACTGAGCAGCTGAGGCAGAAGCACAGCAACAGTTCTGGGTTCCCCAGTTTCAGAAGGATGTTGAGCTGCTTGAGAGGGTCCAGAGAAGGGCGACAAGGATGGTGAAAGGACTGGAGGACAAGCCCTATGGGGAGTGACTGCGGGAGCTGGGGTTGTTCAGCCTGGAGAAGAGGAGGCTCAGAGGTGACCTCAGTGCTGGTTACAACTCCCTGAGGGGAGGTTGCAGTCAGATGGGTGTGAATCTCTTCTCTCAGGCTGACAACACCAGAACAAGAGGACATGGCCTGAAGCTGCACCAGGGGAGGTTTAGACTGGATGTCAGGGAGAGTTTTTTCCCAGAGAGAGTGATCCCTCAGTGGAATGGTCTGCCCAGGGAGGTGGTGGAGTCGCCATCCCTGGAGGTGTTTAAGAGTCGGCTGGATGAGGCATTTAGTGCCATGGTTTAGACAATGGGTTGGTGTTGGTTTACAGGCTGGACTTGATGATCTCCAAGGTCTCTTCCAACCTTGCTAATACTGTGATACTGTGAAGTGCTTCTGTGTGTTGGCAAAGCAGCCGTAAGTGCAGCTCCTCCCAGCACACACAGGTTCACAGGAGCAAGAGAAAAGCTCCATTTTACAATCAGGGTGGGGAGGCCCTGGCACAGGTTGTCCAGAACAGCTGTAGCTGCCCCATCCCTGGAAGTGTCCAAGGTCAGGCTGATGCAATTTGGAGCAACCTGGGATAGTGGAAGGTGTCCATGCCCATGGCAGGGGAGTGGACAAGACAACCTTCAAAAGTCCCTTTCAACCAAACCATACTATTATTATTTGGAAAACAACCAGTTACCAGGGGGAATGGAAGGCAGAAGAACCATAAGAATGAGCAGCATTAACACACAAGGACACACTTTCAAAAACACTCAAGTTACACTGCACGAATTTCCTCAAAAGCTGAAGCAGGGGCACGGGGCCCATATCTGCTCATCTTCAGCTGCAAGACCAATGTTCTTGCTCTTCCCAGCCTTCCCTGGTCACCAGCATGAGAAGTACATCATCTTTACAGGCAGGACTGAGCACAAGTTCATCCACCCTTCTGACCCTGTGGAGACAAGCTCAGACTCAGGCCATCAAGTGACGTGCTGGATGTGCAGGCTGCTCCCTGCTCCAGTCAGCCCTGCCTGCAGCACAGCAGGAACCAGCACAAATGCCACCATCAAACCCTGCAATAGATCACACAGTGCAGAGCAGCAGCATCTACCTGTGCCACACAGACATGACATTTGGGCTTGGTCCAGGAGAGACAGGGGATGCAGGAATCAAGAGCTTTCCCATCTGCCCTTGGAATGGATGTGCAAGATCCTTCTCCCTGGAGGTGGCTGGGTCAGAGTCTGGGATGAGCCTTGCAGAACACTCCCTGACTCTGACTTCAGACAGTGCTCTGCCAAGGAGAGACCTGTGTTGCAGTAATCGAGGCAAGGGTGGGGTCATACAGGTTTTACTGCAAATTCTTTAAATACTCCACATTTACAGAGAGGAATACTTGACCTCACCATGCCAGGCAGTGCAGCACAGAGCAGTGCACAACCACCATGGATTTTGCTGTTGCTCAGTGCTGTGGAGATGGTAACAGTTGTGGCAACACACCAGGCAGAAGGTCATGGTCCAAGGGGGACAAAGAAGAACATCCAGCAGGACCTGGGGACAGACTGATGACAGGCGTCTGGCAGGGCAGAGGAAGGGCAGTGCTGCAGTTCCAGGGAGCGAGAAGTCTGCTGCTTACAGTGTTATGCACTCCTCCTCCAGTGACTCTGTACAGGGTTAGTCCCACTCATAACAGGATTAAGAAAAATGCCATTTTTTCCCCAGCCTCTTCCCAAAAATTCAGCCTGATCTTCCATGGGTTTTGTGCACCTTCCAAAAGCAACTGTAATCAGAGGTGTTTAGTGGAGAGTTTAACAAACCACGTACAACATCTCTGCCATGTGAAATTTCTTACTATTTAACAGAGGGAAGAAAAGGCAGTCTAAGACTCACACATGGGGGTTAAGTGCTTGGGAGAGCTACCTGTCTGGGCCAGGTACAACCAGCACAACCTCTGTGACTCCTGGATGCAGGTTTCAGTCACCTGCTCCTCATCACAGGCAGGACTTGCCCAAGCACTGAAATAGCCTGAATGATCCTCCAAAAAACCACGTGTGTTTGCCTTTCCTTGAAAATACCTTTTTTTTTTGGCTCCTGGTAGCAGAGTTAGATCCTGTAACGGTAGAGTACCAGCCCCCATTCAGAACCACTGTTGATATGAAGGTGAGCACACAGGCCACCTGATGTTTTCTCCAGGCTCCAAGGTCAGATGTTGCTGTCCAACCTGAGCTGGCGTCTGACATCAAGGAAGGCTCAGGAATCAGCAGCAAGAAATGTGAATAGAAAATCATCCTGTGTCTACACCCTGGAATGCAAAATGGGATGTGTGCCATAAAAAGTGATCGTTGCGCTGCCATCAAGTCATCAAGTTGTGATGATGACTAAAAATCATCATAATTATGGCATGGAACATCCCTGGGCAGCAAGAACCGTGCATGAATACAAAAAACGTGGTAGACCACACCATTTTTACACGTGCCCCATTCCATTGCCTTAAAGATTTTGATCCAGAAACAGATTAAGATCCATCCAGGTACAAGCTGCTAAGACAGCTACTGCTAGACCTGTGAAGAATCATCATATGAATCCTTGAAAGGTTGGGGTTGGAAGAGACAATAAAGTTCATCTTGTTGCAATCTGCAGGGACACCTCCCACTATCCCAGGTTTCTACAAGCCCTGCCCAACCTGGCCTTAAACACTTCCAGGGATGTGGCAGCCACAGCTTCTCTGTGCCAGGGCCTCCCCACCCTCACAGGGAAGAATGCCCTTTTTTCTGTGCTGGAATACTCTTAGTTCAGAGTTTGAACAACTCCTTTTTTGTGTTTCATATTTCAGTCACAAAGAGGAAAGAGAATTCAAGGGAAACAGAGGCAGGATGAAAAAGGAAGCAGAGCCAGGCTGCTGCAATGAATAATAGCAGGGAAAGGTCCTAGAGCAAATGGCAAAACCAAGGGGGAATATGGCATACTAAGAGTGATACAAACCTTACTGAGTTTGGGTCTGTCATAAGGCAAATGTCTGTCCATCGTGCACATCACGATCCGGTCAGAGAAACCCTCCTGGCGCAAGGTCTCTGCACAGACCAGACCAGCTGCCCCTAAGGGAGGACACCAAGAACAGCCATGGATTTGGGGCACTGGGAGGCCTGAGCCCTTTGCTGCTAAACCCACAGGGGCTGACTCCAAAATCACCATCCCCACCAGCCCTGGCCTCACCTCACAGCCCTTCCTAAGTCAAACAGCTCACATGAGAAGCTGGTCAGGGCAGATGCATCAGGCAGGAGAAACTCTCTGTTTAAAGAGCATGACATTAATCCTCCTTAAACTGTCACAAACTCCGAAAGAGCACACCTGAGGAGTGCTGCTAATATCTACACCTCTCTCACAAACTCCAGAGCACAAGCAGCCACTTAGACCCTCAGAATTCTTTAGCTGGGGAATGATCTGCACACCCAGCTCCTGGTGAATTTATGGCCAAGCACAGAGGGCAGAGAGCCTTCCCTTCTCCAGAGCCAAAGTGTTGGTTGTGTGACTCACAGCAGAGCATTTTCCATGCCACTCCATTAAGGTTATTTTGTTTGCTTGTTTCAATCACAAGGGGAAAAAAGCTGCCTTGGGCCATGGTGTCTCACTGTACCCAGGCAGCCTGATGGGCTCATTCCTTCTTCCCTGGCCAAACTGGTGAGACTGGAGAGCTCAGGTTAGAAGTCCTGAATCCCTTCTCAGCCAAGCAAGCCTTGCTTGACAATAAGTGGTTTTAGGGCCACAGTTTCTGTAACACCAATGAGGGAAGATGGACCTGGAGAGTATCATGGTTTGGTCCATCAACAGATATTCCCATTGATGGAGGCAGAGGACAGTGGAAGAAGAAACAGGTGGGTGGACAACCTGTGCATGCTGCCAGGAGCAAGCTGAGCCAGACGTGATGCTGCACTGACGCCAGGATGACCCTCACATGAGCAAGGGGCTGTGGTTGGTTACCCTCAGCTCTGCTGGGCATGGCTGGATCTCGATGGGCCGGATGGGCATTCTCTTCCCAACACTTCTTCCTCACAACCCCTTTGAAATCTCCTTTCCCATCCACCAAAACAGACTTTGGTCTTTAACAGACCTGTAAAGTCAACTGGTAAAGCCTGAGGACAGTTCCTTCAGCAGTGTCTAATGTTGCCTGTGGAGTGACCTCGCTGAGGATTGTGATGACTGTCCAGCCCTGCCACACACTCTGGACATTCCAGAGGGCCTCAGGGAGAAGCATGTACTTTACACTCTGGCTTTCAGTCAACAAACAGCAGGGGCACAAGGAAGGGAAAAATGTCACCCAGCAGCAAGGGAAAAGCCAGTCAGGCTGGTCTGCCCCTCTGCTCAGGCTTTGAGATGCACCTGAGACGATCCAAATTTCTCCAACTTGGATCTGGTGACCTGGGGGCTACAATCAAGTAAGAACAATCCATGTGCCAGGAGTGCTGTTCCCTCCCAGCACCCTCCATCTCATCACAACATGGTCAAGCCTTGGCATCCAACCGTTCCAGAAATTTGGTAGATGGGATTCACCCCGTCAGGCTTTATACAAAAATGGCAATACACATGAAGCTGGGACAAGAGAAAAGATAGTTTGGCAGATTTGCTCTTTTTGGCAGGGATTTGATATTTCCTGGGAAGGTGGAAGAATTTATCTTCAGAGAAGCACCTTGAGGTGAGAACTTTGGAGCTGTAATGGGATGAGACAGAGATGTAAAAGGTCCAAGGGAAAAAGGTATATCCACATCACAGGAACACCTGAGAGAAACGTACACTCATTAGCTGCTGATACACCTGGGCAGGGTATAGTGGGAAGGGGATTAAGTGGGAAGGATATGATCCAAAGGACAGTGACAGGGGATTACAAAGCTCCACAGACACAGGGTGCTGTTTGGATCATTGGCATATAGGACAGTAAGGCTCAGGAAGACCCTCTGGTCTGACACTTTGCACATGGAGGGACATAGGAGGGAGTGACACAGCACTGAGACACTCTGTTCCCAGGAGGGGACACACCCATTGCTCCCCGCATGTGTCACCCTTACCTGCACCGATGATCAGTACGTTGGTACTGCTCAGGTTGTAGTTGCTCAAGGAGATGCACTTTGCCATCATCTTTGTCCTCCTTTGTGTCTGAAGAGCCTGTGCCATCACCAAGAAGATGAAAAGTGTTATCTTTGCTCAGCATTAGCCAAGGCAGCTGAGCAGGGATGGGGACAAGCGCGGTAGTGTAATAAACCACCTTGGTTAGGAAAGAACAACCACACCCTTGTACTGAACAAGGACTCAAAGCCCTGTTCATCCAAATACCATTCCAGTGTTGAGTGCACTACCCCTTACAAGGTACCAAAGAAAAATAAATTCATCATCCTCTGCAAATCCATCCAGCTGGCAGGGGTGGAATAGGTGTGTCCCTGTGCAATTCTGCATCAACAGGTAAGGTGAGAATGAAGAAGTTCGATCAGGAACTTTATGCTGCACCTGAGCAGAGTTTGTATATCTGATATCCAAAGCTGATGGACCTGTCCAATCCACAAGAGCATGCCCATGGATCTGTGCCACTGCAGCCCTGCTGCACAGACCCTGCTCCCAGACATCAGAGGTCAAAATCCATTCCCAGTTGAGGGAACAGGCTCAGTTTCCCTCATCACATCCCTAAATCAGTGGGAGTTGAAGCACCATTCAGGTAACCTCTCTGTATCTAAATCAAGGGCTATAAGGGTCATCAGGCTCTGACCTGACAGACTTGCACATGTGTATGTGCAAATGTGCATTAAAAGAAGGATTTTCATTGAAAGAAAGATGGCAGTTGCTTCATTCTGCATCCCAGCAGAGGAGGAGAGCCATCTCTGCCCATGCACCATCTTCCTCATAGCAGGAGCTCAAGGCACAAGAGGTAGCACCGTGTGGTCTCTGTCATCACCACACCACATTCAGACAAGGCCAAAAGGTGGAAAAGGCCTGTTTCCATGGGTCAACTCAATTAAAAGTTGATCTCAGCTTAGGGAAACACAGGACAAGTTCAGGAGAAACAGCTGTAAGACCTGAAGCCATGAACATCCCAGCCCAGGTGTCTGGCAGCTAAAAGGGAGGCTGGATGGCAGGCAGACACAACACCTCTGCCCTGCTCCACTTGTATCTCCATATGAACTTCAGGCTGTTGCTTGGACAGGACGGAGCAGTACAGACCTTTAATTCACCTACACTGGATACTCATCCCTCTGCCCAGACACAGCTTTCCTGCCACTGGACGAAAAAAAAAGTATTTCCCCCCACCCCCATGCACACAGAGCAAACCCCAAAAGCATTGGCCTTGACTTTGGGGTGTCAGTGCCCCTCACCTGTTTGCTTGCTCGGATGTACACCTTCTCCTTCTCGATCTTCACCTGAGGGTGACAACAGCAGCAGTTTGCAGGACAGCAAGGGCTCCCTCTGGGCAACAGCTAATGAACAGAGCAGCAATGGCACCAAGCTGCCTGCAAGAGCAGCTTAGGCCATGGCAGGGCTCATCCTAGTCTGAGGCTCTGGGACATCTCCTGCCTCGTATCAACCATGCACCGATGCTCAGGGCACAACTTGATTTCTATCCCAGGCTTACAGATGGTTTTTCATTCCCACCCCACTCAAGCTCAAGAAACCTCCCACTCCAGGCACCTGCTCCTCCAGGGGTTCAGGAGGGGTCTGATGCCTGTGGGTGAGGGCCAGGGAGCTGCAGGGAGGAAGCAGCTGGGTGAGGTCCTGCTCTCCACTACCCACAGCAGCACGTCCTTGGCAAACGTTTGCTCCACGCCATAAAGAACATTGCTTATTCCAACCCAGAGCCATTTTGGGGGCGACACCAAGGTGAGTGGTGTGCTTGATGCTCTAGAGAGAAGGGACCTGGGCAGGCTGGAGAAGTGACCCCGTGCCAAACTCAGGAGGTCCAACAAGGCCAAAGCAAGGTCCTGCTCCTGGGTTGGAGCAACCCACGGTATCACTCCAGGATCGGGGATGAAGAGATCGAGAGCAGCCCTGAGGAGGACTAGGGGTGTTCAGCCTGAAGAAGAGAAGGCTCCCAGGAGACTGTGGAGCCACTTCCAGTGCCTCAAGGGGCTCCAAGAGAGCTGGAGAGGGACCTGGGACAACAGCCTTGTTGTAAGTTGTGAGGAGTGAGAAGACAAAGGGAAATGTCTTCCCACTGACAGGGTTACATTGGCTATTGGGAAGAAACCCTTTTCTGTGAGAGTGGGGAGGTCCTGGCACAGGTTGCCCAGAGAAGCTGTGGCTGCTCCATCCCTGGAAGTTTCCAAGGCCATGTTGGAGGGGCCTTGGAGCAACATGGGATAGTGGCAGGTGTCCCTGCCTATGGCAGGAGGTTGGAACAAGATGGTTTTTAAGGTCACTTCCAACCCACACCATCCTGGGATTCTGTGGTTTCCTCTGCAGCTGCAAGAAGAAGTTTCTCACCTGGAACCTGGGTAAACTATCCAAGCTGGGAAAGTCCTCGATGTCACCTGTGCTGATGTTGAAACAAGCTCCATGCCAGGGACAGCGAACTCTTCCCTTGGACAAAACCCCTGCAAGGGACACAGCAGAGCTGGGTTGGTCCTGCCCTGCAGCTGCCTCCCATTCTCTGGGATGGCACCTCTCCTGCAGGACAAATGGCAGCTGATGTGGACCTGGATGGGCAACACTGGAGTTCTGTCAACATGCACATTGGACAGGTTCAGCTGTTTAGGACCAACTGTGATCCTATATGAGCAATACCTTTTAAAATGCCCTGTTCCTCTGGGTACAGCTCCACAGCTCTGCCTGGCATATAACCTTGATCTCTGGCCAGGATGGGGCTGTGCCCCTGCAGCTCTGTTGCACAGGGGCTGCCATCTCCAAAGTCTCATTGTCATCCTTACAAGCCCCAGTGGCACCCAGAGCAAGCAGTGCCTTAGAGCATCACTGATTTAGAGCAGACAAGTGTGTTCCAGAGCAGAACCTGACACAGCAAGGCAGCTGCACACACCTGGAAGGCACAGGCACACCCAAAGCCATGCATTCACTTCTTCATGTGCTCACTCAGAGGCTGCTACCTTGGCCTTCAGCTCTCCCTGCTACAATGCCTGGGCAGAGCATTGGCTACCATGTGGCCATGGACTAGTACTGAGCTTGTGCCTCTGCTTGCTGATGGTCTCATCACCAACATGTGTGGGCATGGAGAGGCAGCCCCCACACTTACTGCTGTAGCAAATTCCTTGTGTGACATCCAGTCTGAGGAATGGGCACACAGGTCTCTGAAAGGCCAGGAGAGCTCTCAGCTCCAGAGCAGTATGGGGCTCTTCTGCCCTGCTCAACAGGCTGCTTGCCCCAGGTGAGGGGCTGCTACACCCAGCTCTGTTGCTGGGCCAGCAATCAGAGGACACTCAATAGGATGCTCCACTGTCTTTCCCACCATCCCACCTCCAGCAAGTGTCCCCTCTACCCCAGTTTGGGTGATGCCAGGCCAGCACTGTCTGATGCTGTTGCTCAGGCTCTGGGCAGGGACCCACCCAAAGCCTGTGCTGAGAAAGGGTCAGGATGAATATTTTTAATGCCGGCGTGAGAAACCACCACATCTCATCCCACTGCAGTCAACAACATGAGAAACATTCTTCTTGCTACTGAAAGGCTCCCATCAGCCCAGAGAGATTCCTCCTTGACTCCAAACAGAATTTTGATTTACAATGACCACCAGAAGCCCCAGCCCTGTGACCAGCAGTGGCAGCTGGGGACAACTGCAAACCAGAGATACGGCAAAGTGCTCTGGGGAAGTTTGTGCAACCCCAGCTTGCTGCCCGTGCCTTCCCCAACGAGAAGATGCCCAGGTGACGCCGAGTGTGCAGCACAGCACTGACCCATGCCCAGCAGCACAGTTGGGTGAACACTGAGCTCTCCTTTGCCCTCCCTGTGATGCCCTTGGTTGCTCTCCCAAAACACGATGCAGACTGACCTTTGACCAGGGGAGCCCCATAGTGGGGACACTTGTGTCCCACGGCGTGGAACTCGCCACTCTCCTTGATGAGCAGAGCCTTCCCACAGCCCAGGTCCACTTCCCGCATCCTGAGGAGGAGGAGTAAGGAAACAGATGGCAGAGCATTCACCTCACAGCAGATGCCACCACCTCACCCTAGAACCCAGCCCTGGTCTGGACAGGTGCCGTGCTTCCTTCAACTTGCTCACCACTATCTCCAGATGACTACAGGTGTGGGTCACTCTTTGTCACTAAGGCAGCTTTGGAGGTGGCTCTGTTGTCCTCAGCCTGAGGCACATCCAAGCTGGGCCACTGAGTGGCATCTTCCTCACTGTATCAAGAGGTGGCCCAAAGCACCACCCCAGCTGCTGGGGAAATTAGTAGTGGGAAAAAGAAGCCAAACTGGTTTTACTGTGCCATCACCTCCCTCCTGGCCCCAGTGGTTGAGCAGGTCCTTGCTAAGCTTGTGTTCAGTCTTTCAAAGCAAACACAACATGTCTCAGAGTTGAAAACCAGGAGAGGCGGTTCTGAGCCTTAGGGTCTGCCTCCTACACCTCAGGGGTTTGTGCTCTGGTCCTGGAACATCCCAGGATCAACAATGTGGGTCACCTTTTCCTGATAGACCACTCAGGACAGCAGACACTTGTGTGTGACCTCCTTGATGTTTTCCTCAGTTGTTCTTGCAGAGTGGACCTCACACAGTGACAGCACGAGGCTCCTGCCCCCAGCAATGTGTCACCAAGGCACTTTGCCTCCTCAGTGCTGCTGGGTTCAACCCTGCTCTGCACAGAAGCCAACAAACCTCGAGCCATTCCCATGGAGGGGTTCAGGTTCTTTTTGAAATCTCCCAGTTGCTGATAAAACAAGACAGGATGAGTTTGAACATGTAAGAAAGAAGTTTTTACAATGAGTGGTGAGGCACTGGCACAGGTTTCCCAGAGAGGTGATGGATGCCCCATCCCTGGAAACATTCAAGGTCAGGTTGGACATTGGTTTCAGTTTGGACCTTGGACCTTCACTTCGTTTGTTCAGCCTGGAAATGATGAGACTGAGTGGAAACCTCATCACAGTCTGAAGTTTCCCCCCCGAGGGGCAGTGAAGCTGTGACAGGGGAGGTTTAGGCTGGATATCAGGAAGAGATTCTTCATCCAGAGGGTGGTTGGGAACCGAAGAGGCTCCCCAGGGCAGTGGTCCTGGCTATAAGGCTGACAGAGCTCCAGGAGCATTTGGACAATGTTCTTAGGCACATGGTAGGATTACCGTATCACAGTATCACAGTATAGATAAGGCTGGAAAGGACCTTGAAGATCATCTAATCCAACCTATAATCCAACTAACCCAGCATCTACATCTAGATCATATCACTCAGCACCTCATCCAGCCTTCCCTTAAACACCTTCTGGGTTGGTGAGTCAACCACCTCTGTGGGCAACCCATTCCACATCCAGATCACTTTTTCAGTAAAAAACCTTTTCCTAATATCAAGTCTGAACTTTCCCTGCTGAAGCTCAAGACTATGACCTCTCGTCCTGTCACCAGAGACCAAGGAGAAAACACCGATCCCCGCCTGACTACAACCTCCTTTGGATAGTTATAGACAGTGATAAGGTCACCCCTGAGCCTCCTCTTTTCCAGTCTCAACAGACCCAACTCCTTCAGCCTCTCCTCAAGGGGCTGATCTTCCAGCCCCTTTACCATCCTAGTTGCCCTTCTCTGAACTCTCCAGCACCTCGACATCTTTCTTGAACTGAGGGCCCCAGAACTGAATACAATCCTGGGATTACTGGGGTGCGCAGGGCCTGAAGTTGGACTTGATGATCCTTGTGGATCATCAATGATCCTTAGGACATTCTACAATTCTATGAACAGGGCTTTAAGGAACCTGGTCTAGGAGAAGGAGCCCTTGTTTTGCAGGGCGCTGGACATGCAGCACAGAGCGCCTGTTGCCTGGAAACTTCCCCTCTCCCAGTCAGAAAGCCTATCCCCACACAGCTTGATGTTTATCTGGAAATCCTGGTGCTCCTGTTGCATGGAATGGACCATCTCATCTACACCCAGCCCAGTACATTGCCTTTGAGGAGGCAAACACACCACCACGCCCAAAGCAAACCACACCTGCTCAAGGTGGCCACTGGCCATGTGTGATCCTGGAATGCTGTTCACACACTCAAAGTATGAGACTGACTTTGCATGCTCATTGCTATTCAGGTAACATTGCCACTTTATCCTATCACTTTCACCCAGGCTACAAAGACACTTATCCCACTCTTTGACTCACAGCCATGGAGAGGAGAAGGGGGCTCAGCCCACCAACACTCCTGGTCACACTTTCAAATCTACCTTGGGCAAGACTTCGGGCAGGTGCCTGTTCCACTTGCATCAACTGTCCAATGATAAATGCTTAATTTATCAATTCCCTATTTCCCTGCTTCTTGGGTGAAAACCAGCAGAGTTCATCACACCTGTCCTAGGGAGTGGTTTTGTCCCAGCAATGCAGCTCTGCTCCCTCCTCACCAGGACTCTTGGCACTTGGCGCATTTCCCTCAGCACAAGGGGAAGAGAGCAGGACAAGTCCTGCTGCATTCCTCAGTTGATAAAACCTGTTCAATGGCAACAACTCCTTGGGAAGATAAGATAAGGTCAGTGACAGAGTTTATTTACAGCTTACCCAAGGAGCAGTGTGAGCTGAGAGAATTAAAACCAAGACCTGGTGCCTTCAAGGCAGCACATGACCACCTGCAAGACTTCCATCCTGCACTCACTCCAGAGCAATCCAGAGAATGATTTACACCCTGCTAAGCTGTTTGGGAATTTGTCCTGTTGCCTGACTCCACTCCACACCAGCTAAAACCCACCTCCGGCCAGCAAAGGACCTTTGCTCAAGAGTTTTAGGAGCATTGGTGGCTGTTTTCTGTCCCCCCAGTTGGCCTGCTGGGAGGCTGGCTGAGTACAGCAGCACCAGTTCATCCTCCAGTACGTTTTACTGGCTCTGCTGAGGTCATGCTGGTACGAAAAAGACAGAAATGGTGAGCAGAAAGCACACTGTGTGCTCACAGACTGCACTAACACAATGCAGTGGTGCCCAAATGCCCACACCAGTGCCCTGCACTGCTGCTGTGCCCACACACACCCTGCCCAGCACACTCACTGGGAGAAGCATCCTGGAAAATCCCTCTGCACACCAAAGCAAGTGGACTCCTTTGGCCTGGGTCACTGCTTTACATGAGCTGTGGGACACTCTCACAGCCCCTCTCGTGACATGGACTCTGCTAGAAAACAGCTGCATATTCTCAACCTAAACCATCCAGTGGTGGCATGTCCACAGCCACACTCAGTACATGTTTCAGCAGCTGATGCATCTGAGACTGAAGTGTGGGCCCATTTCCCAGACTGATGTCAGTTCCCAGCCTTGGCTTTAGCTGAGGAGTTCCCTGCTATGGCCACCTGCAGCCAAGTATGTTCTCATGGGCTGCAGCCAGCTCCTCCTCACCTTCCCTGTAGCCAGCAGAGCTCTCAAAATCTCTTTATCTACCACACTGCCTGCTTCCCCACCAACCTAGCTATTCATACGATAGCAGAATCACAGGATGCTCTGGGTTGGAAGGGACCTTAAAGCCCATCTCATTCCAACCCCTGCCATGGGCAGGAACACCTTCCACTATCCCAGGCTGCTTCAAGCCCTGGCCTTGAACACTTCCAGGGATGGGGCAGGCACAGCTTCTCTGGACACCCTGTGTCAGTGCCTCACCACCTTCACACCTTCCCAAAATTCCTGCCCGCTTAGTGAGAAGCCATTCACCCTTATCCTGTCACTCCAGGCCCTTGTCCCAAGTCTCTCCCCACCTGTCTTGGAGCCCCTTTAGGCTCTGGAAGGGGCTCCAAGATCTCCCTGGATCCTTCTCTTCCCCAGCTGAACACCCCCAGCTCTCCCAGCCTGGCTCCAGAGCAGAGGGACTCCAGACCCTGGACATCTCCAGGGATTCCTCTGGACCTGCTCTAACAGCTCCAAGTCCTGCTAGAGGCAGGAGTGCAGATGGGGTCTCAAAAGGGCAGACCGGCCTAATTTTCCTACATCCCTTCTGCCCTGAGGCACTAAAGCAGAGCACACTCTTCTAGTAACATCCCAACACGAAGTCAGCAGAGAGAGATGCCTCTGTGACATGTGATGTTCAGGAATTAGGCCACATCTTGACCCTGAGACAGGACCCTCCCTGTGCAACCAGTATTTCCCAGGATAGTCTCCCCCTTTTGCTTCACTCCACCTTCTAGGCAATCCTAGTTGCTGCCCGCGCTCTGCCCTGGTCCTGTCCTCTCCAGCCTTGCAGGATGCAGAAGGCATCAGGTCATCCATCATCTCCCAGGAGCAACTCTGCAGCCACTCTGCTTGTCCTCCATTCCAGAGCATCTCCACTGACTCCTCACTCCCACCTCTCACTGGAGGAGAACATTTCCCTCCACACCTCCTCTTCTACAGGCTGAAAAAGCTGTCATGGTTTAGGGACAGTATTGCCCAATTTTGTGCTCCCATAAAGCCATGCTGCCACTCCCTCTGCCCTCTCCTCTCTCCCTCCAGAGGGTGGATGGAGATAAGAACTGGAGGTACAAAAAGTAAAGATCACAGGGTGAGATAAGAACAATTTACTGGCAAACAGCAACTCTCCATTTTCAATGTGTCCCTGCAATCTTGCAGGAACCATCAGTGAAGAGGCTGTGCTGTTTGTTTGTTTGTTTGTTTGTTTGTTTGGCAGCTGATAGTATTGGGGAGCCTCCTCAGCATGTGTCACCTGATCCTCCTCCAATGATGATGATAGTCCAAAATTTTCACCCTCAGGCCAATGCGTGATGATCTCCAAGATCTCCGGGCAATTGAGGTTTCCTATCTGAGCTCACTGTGTGATCAGAGTGATCCACTTACTTCACGTGGCATCAGTGGCAAGATGTGTGGAAGGCACTTTCCCTCTGAACATCCAGCCCAGCACTGACAGTCAGGGTGCCAGGATTTGCTTCAGTGCAAATCACCTCTAAAGTGGCTGAAACCCTGGCTCAAAGATGTCAGGATCTCTTTTGCAGTTGAGGTGTAACACACCTTGGATCCTTTGCATTCCTGACTCCAGAACCCCAGGCGTCATCCTTGAGTTTCCCCAGGTACATTTCACCAGAGGTTCCAGGAAGGACAATTCTCCCTGGCTGCAGTGTAGAGCATGTCTGGGCATCCTGTCCTGTCCTCACTGGCCCAAGGGCTACTGCGTGAACAATCTCCCATTTAATTCATTCAAAAGCTTGTTGTTTTTCAGAATCCCACTTAAAACCATTCCTCTTCCATGTCACATCATAGGGGAGGGCTTACAATCTGACTGGAATATGCATTCTTCAAAAACCCAGAGCACCTAGGAAAGCCGGTGTTTGCTTCTTACTGTTTGATGGGGATATAGCTACTATGTTTTTAACCACATCCACTGGAATCTCACAATGTTCATCTTGCCATTTTACTCCTAAAAACTGAATTTCTCAGACAGATCCCCTGACCTTACATTGCTTTATGGCAAGACCAACCTTCAGCAGAATCTGGATAATCTTCTTCTCAAAAACTTCCCTTGCTGTGTTGCCCCACATGATGATGTCCTCAATGAACTGCAAGTGTTCTGGAGCCTCAAACTTTTCCAGTGCAGTCTGGATCAGTCCATGGCAAATAGCTGGGCTGTGTTTCCACCCGTGCACCAGTTTGTTCCAGGTGCACACCCCTCCAGGTACAAGCAAACTGTGGCCTTCACTCTGCTGCCAAAGGAATGGAGATGAATGGAGATGAAAGCACTGCTTTGCTGCCGTGGACTCCAGTTTGTACTGAAGTTCCAGCACGTCCAGCTCAGCAGCACTCAGTGGTGGTGTGACTTAATTCAGGCCACAACAGTCTCCACTCTCCACTGGACTTACACATTGGCCATACAGGGCTATTAAAGGGTGAGCAAGTCCTGCTGACCACTCCCTGGCTCTCCAGTTCACAAATCACTTCATGGATGGGGATCACAGAGTCCCAGTTCACGTGGTACTGCTGACGTTGCACTGTTGTGGTGGTAATCAGTACCCATTGCTCTTCAACCCACAGCAGAAGGGTCCTCTGAGACCAGGCAAGGTATTCAGCTGTCTAATTTCCTCTGTCTCCACAGCAGCTCTTCCAAAAGCCCAGTGATGCCCTTTTGGGTTCTTGGAATACCCTCTCCTGAGGTAATCCATGCCAAGGAGTCCTCTGGACCAGTCACAGTGGGGTGTTTTAGCCATTCATTCCCAGCCAGACTCCTTTCAGCTTCCAGTATAGTCAGCTTTTGGGATCCCCCTGTCACCCCAGAAAGAGGGATGGATTCTACCCTCACGTATCTCAGTGGCATCAGGGTACATTGTGCACTGGTGTCAACTAAAGCCTGATACTTCTGTGGGTCTGATGTGCCAGACCATTGGAACCACACAGTCCAGTAGATTCGATTTTCCCTTTCCTCTACCTGGCTGTAGTCAGGGCCCCTCTAGTTTTGGTCATAGTATTTGTTGCTCACTGCTTGTAAAATGACCCAGAGGTCCTTTTAAGAGGATCAGAAGTAACACCATTCCTCCTATTCTGTCTGAGGACAACGGAAACTATAGTGGAATTTATCCTTGCAGAATTTCCTGGTGTTGTTCTTCCTCTCAACTCATGCCCACATGCTGCTGGGGCACAGGTGGGTTTTCCATCCTACCTCCTCATGTCCTCTCCATGGTCATGGAGGTAAAACCACAGCTCACCTCATGGGGTCTCCCCATGGTGTTTTGGTGAAGGTTGAGGTCTGAGGGATTCTGTTGTGTTGCAGGTGGGGCCCATCATGTGTTGGGAGGGG
This sequence comes from Pitta sordida, assembly GCA_013390025.1. NCBI lineage: Eukaryota > Metazoa > Chordata > Aves > Passeriformes > Pittidae > Pitta > Pitta sordida. The sequence goes on along the minus strand of WEKX01013578.1, from coordinate 197,055 downwards.
GGAGTCCTAGTTTTATATTCCCTGCTGCTGGTATCACTGGTATCACATTATTTCCCATTTATACTCCGTATTTTTTTTTTGATAAATCCTGTTACATTTCTAACGATCTCTCATTCAAGGAGTGATAAATAACCCTTTACTGATCTTAAACCAAGACAGGTCCTTACACAGTCTTTCCAGGGATGACACACAGGCCCATAGCAGGGAAGAGATGCTTTCCTCATAGAGCTGGAGTTTGGTAACCAAATTATCCACACTTGGTTTTCCTTTTTTCCATGACACCAATGTCAATGAGTTGGAGTATGACAATGGAATGTAGGAACTTCCACCACATGGATTGTGTGCACTGGACCTCATCTAGATCTACAGGGGACTGCTCATTATTTGAACCCCTATGGATTGCCTCCAGCACAGCTAACTCTCTCAAGTACTGGATACCTTGCTCCATGGTGTTCCACTTGTCTGAGTCATCCTTGAAGATACCTTTCCCTCACACTTGGCAAGAATCGCCTCCAGAGGCTGAGAGTTTCTGTGCCCTTCCCAATCTCCTGGTCAATGCCCACATTCCAGGACTGGGATCTTAGTTGCTTGGCTTCACTACCATCTCGTTTCATATTCTGAGCTGCACCACCCCAGCCTTGGAGCAGCCAAGGCACCAGGGGGTCACCCAGCTGGCAGCTGAAATCTTTTAACGTATCTTGCAGTTCACCAGGGAACGGGATCTGGCCCTGTCTGTTCCTCCCATTCTGAGGGCCCTACTTGCTCTTCAACCCTCACTATGTGAACTGATCTAGTCTTACATTTCTTCTTTATAGGGTTGATTGCTCCTGGCACATGTTTTTCCTCTGGCTCAGCTGCAGTTTGAGCAGTGCCTTTTGCTGTGCTTTGCTCTTCCTCCCCATGAGGGTATTGACTAGTGACAAGCAATGTCTGATAAACAGTAGCCAGGGCCCACCACATTGTGTAACTTTGCGCCTCTCTAGAATTGCCACAGCAGTTTTCTTTCAAATATTCTGCCACTTTATCAGGGTCCTGTAGTTTTTCAGGTGAACTTCAGTGTGGCCAGTTGGACTAGAGAAGTTCTCCTTCTCCCATACTTGGCGCTGGTCAGACACATCTTGAGTGCTGTGTCCAGTTCTGGGTTCCCCAGTTTAAGAAGGATTTTGAACTCCTTGAGAAGGTCCAGAGAAGAGTGACAAGGATGGTGAAAGGACTGGAAGACAAGCCCTATGGGGAGCGACTGTGGGAGCTGGGGTTGTTCAGGCTGGAGAAGAGGAGGCTCAGAGGTGACCTCAGTGCTGGTTACAACTCCCTGAGGGGAGGTTGCAGTCAGATGGGTGTGAATCTCTTCTCTCAGGCTGACAACACCAGAACAAGAGGACATGGCCTGAAGCTACGCCAGGGGAGGTTTAGACTGGATGCCAGGAAGAGCTTTTTCCCAGAGAGAGTGATCCCTCAGTGGAATGGTCTGCCCAGGGAGGGGGTGGAGTCGCCATCCCTGGAGGTGTTTAAGAGAAGACTGGATGAGGAGCTCAGTGACATGGTCTAGTTGGTGGGAAGTTGGACTAGATGATTCTCAGGGTCCCTTCCAACTCGGAATAACCTGTGAACCTGTGAACTTTTGAAGCTGTGGAGCAGAATAGTCCTTCAAAAGCTGGCCCATTTTCTCTTACCTTCCATGCCACTCATGACTATCCACCCCCAAGGTGGAAGACCCTCCTAAAAATCTCTTTAGTAACTCTAAACATGGTTTGGACTGCACTGAGAACATCTGTCAGACTGAGCAACAAGAACATGCTTTCCTTAGCATCCAAGGAAATTCAAAACCCCCAAAAGCTGTTGTAATAAGTCTGAAGGAGGAAAAGGGGGTGAAATGCTGTGGAAAATCACCTTCTCCCATTTTTCACACAGGCTGGGTACAATTATTAATGGACTCCAATGTAGTGCCCAAGGTAAGGGCAGGAGAACAACACTGGATACACATCCCCAATGACCCTCTTTGTCCTCATTGTTACCCTGTCAAAAACCGATACCCCACAGTACAGCGACAAAGCAATCCTGAACCCTTCCCCTGCTCTGAAAAGCACATACAGGAGTATACACAGGCTCAGGTACCACACCCACATGAACAGACCCACAATATCATGATCAGTGGCTTCATACCTAACATAGCAAATGCTTAGATCAAATTTGTATCCAACTCACTCTGGGCAAATCTGTTGTTAAATCAAAACTTCAAATCCCACACTGGGTGCCAAATAAGGCTGCCATGGTTTAGGAGTGGTATCTCTCAATCTAGTGCTCCCACTAAAACCATGCTGTTACTCTCTCCCCACTCCACTTCCCCTTCCCTCTTCTGGGTGGCTGAAGATAAGAATTGGAGGCACAAAAGGCAAAGATAACAAGCTGAGATAAGAACAATTTACTGAAAAATAGACACAAGGCAAGAACAGGAAGAGTAACAGCAACAATATTAATCATCAAAGTGTACAAAAGAGAGAGATTCACATGCACAAATACTCACCATGGAGCTGGGCCTGACCTCAGCCACTCCACCCCATCACTCCTTCCAGCTCCAGACCAGGACAAGCACTACCCAAACCACCACTCCCCTGGCTCAGCACCACCTCTACCACCACGCATGCTGGACTGGAAGGAACCCCTTTCTCCCCTGTCCCCAGCAATGACATGAGGTGGTATAGCATAACTTCAGGGTCCTGGGTCATGGCCCCTCCTGGCTACTGCAAAACTTAACCCTGTGTTGGCCAAAAACAGGACACAAGCCAAGTGACCTCAGCTGCTCCTCATCATGTGAAGATTTACTCCAAGAGAGTCCAGTGCACCTCTCTGTGGAATGGTTTTAAACATAAGTTCCCATTGCAATGAAAAAAAAAAACCAATTCATTCCTGGATAAACTTACCTAATAGGAAGAATTTATGGGCCATGAAACCCCTTAAGTTTAGCACAAAAGTAGCCTGTAAGACATGAATTGTTCTAGGATATTATCACAAGCAATACTTCAATTTAACACAAACAGCTGCCAGACTCTTGCTGTGTCCCATGCACTTGACATTGCTCCTTCACTGGAACAAAAGCTATTCCAAACTATTTTGTTCCACACACGGATGAAACCCGCTGAGATGTCAGTCTGTAAAGCACAGTGACTGGGTGTCCTAGGGTGGTGTGTATATATTCCATATCTTTGTGTTTTGGCTTGTGAATACCAGTCCTTAGCAACACCAAGGTCGTTTTCTCTCTCTGTCCAGAAGACGAGAAGAAAAAAAAATTCAAAAACTGAGAAGCGGCAGTTGAAGAAAAAAAAATTTCTGGGGGTAGCTCACACAGCGGCAGCAGAGGCAGGGAGCTGGTGGGTGCTCTCTGGCAGCCGTGGTTGTGTGGGGCTGGAGAGGGGCTGCTCTGGTGGGTTTTTCTCCAGCTTTTGGGATAGCCCCATATTTTTTCCTTTTTTCTTGTTCCCTTTTTTTTCTTTTTCCTTTTTCTTTTTTTTTCCCTTTTTTTTTGCTTTTTTTTCTGGGACATATTTTCCTGCTGCACTCCAACCACTGGAAGAGGGGAAGAGGGCCTGCAGTTCCCTTCCCCTGCCCCCGGGGGTTCCTCCTCATCGTCTCTTGGTTTCTCCTGGAGTGCCTACGTCTGGACCCGAGGGATTTCTTCTGGAACTGTCGGCTGGAATCTCATCGAGACCGACAGGACTCTTCACATACAGGACTTTCTACATCACAGGACTCTCCTCATCACCAGATTTGTGGGACATCTCAGGTTTTGTTGTTTAACACTGTTGTATCTTGTCTGTTTACCAAAGTAAATAGTTTATACTTTTCACACTCTTCCTTGGGTTTTTTTTCCCGAACCTGGTGAGGGGGAGGGGTGGTTTATTTTGTTTTTCTTTGGCTCAGCCCCAAATTTGCCTCAAACCCTGACACTGGGACAAGCACTTTCTAGACTTCAGAAAACTCTTAAATCAGAGCAGTGAAAGTGTCAAGCTCAAGTGTGCTCTCACTTGCAAAAGATCTGAAAAACTGCACCCTTCGTGAAAGACCAAATTGAAGAGCTCAGCTGGAAGACCTGGACACTGTAGTCAGGCCAGAGCATATGACCTGCCCCAGAAGCTCCCCCACACACACTCCTCATGCTGCTTTGTAAAACCACTAAGGCCATACATTTATACAGAATTATGCGGGTTGGCTAATATAAGCTGAGCAGAGCCTCCTGAGAACTTCTGCTACAGAACATCACCTCTTTCTGAGACAAGTCCCATGCAGGGAACAGCAGACCAAGTTGTCATCTTTTAAGATTAAAAAAAAAGTTTCTTTTACTAAGTTAAATTATCGTCTCCAGAAACTAAGGAATGAGATAGGGTGTTTGGATTGAGTTATAAGGTCTATCAAGTTTTAACTGCAGAAAGTTTAGGCACTTACTGTCCATTTTCCAGGTCCTTCACGTGGCACACAGATGCTTCCACAATGTCCTTTGGGTTGTGGTAGGGATTGCTGGCAATTGAATGCTCCTCCAGGTGGTAGTGCCGAGCAGTCCCATTGACTTTGTAGATCAGGGGACTGGCTTTCCCATTGGGTGACATCTCCTCCTTGCTTCTCTCCTTCTCAGGTATCACAACTTCTATTTTCACTTCAACTGCAGGAACAAACAGAAACCTTCATTAAAAAGAAGCCAGAGGTTTTGCTGCCATTCTGTCTCCCTCCTCTCCTGAACCTGGAAAGGAGCTGACAAACATCAAAACAGATATTTTTTATTGGCTCCCCTCAAAGATAAAACATTTAACATCAAACTTGTCTTGACTATCTGAGCCCATTATTCTTCTGTTCTTTCTGTGTCAGGCACTTTGCATTCATGAAGTACATATTCTTGCAAGCAGACCATGAGTCATCAGTGCCAAACAACCCCTCGGCCACAGCTCGTCCTGTTTAATGGAAAACATCTTCAGGCTGCTCCATGTGAGGCAAGTCAAGGCCTCTGGGGCTCAGACAGACTTCAAAACCCCTTTAATTGTTTGTAGGTAACGTTAACTGAAAGAGAAAGCCAACGCTGCATGGTGCATAAAACTGTTTCATTAAATGGAGACTAATTAATAAGGAACTAGAAATATCCAAATTTATTTCCACTTGAGGTTTTGAGCGTAGAGTGACTCTACAGTATTAGGTGAGAGAAGCAAGAATAGTCCATTTTTCTCATGTATACACTGAACAGGTCCTGTAATTAACCACCCCTGTCCTGGGGACCCAGGGACACGTGGGAGCACAGGGGCCCTCCCTGGCCACCCAGGTGAGGGCATACAGAATTCACTGTGAGGGTGGGGAGGCCCTGGCACAGGTTGTCCAGAGAAGCTGTGGCTGCCCCATCCCTGGAAGTGTCCAAGGCCAGGTTGGATGAGGCTTGGAGCAACCTGGGATCGTGGAAAGTGTCCCTGCCAATGGCAAGAGGCTGGAACAAGATGAACTTTAAGGCCCCTTCCAACCCACACCATTGTTGAGCTCACCCAACCTCCCCACACCCACTCAGCTGCACCCCCACCCACTGCCACACGCCTGGGGTCGGAACAGAAGCATCAGAGGAGGCCACAGATGAGCTCTCACATCACAAGGCAAACCCATCACTTGATCTCCTATTTCTCTTCATAAAGCTGAAGTCATTAATATTAACAATAACCCCCCGTGAATTCTATAGTGAACCAGAGGGAAGTGATGGAGACACAGGAGGTTGTTGAGCTTTCCTCATCTTATAAATGTCATAAACAGGAAAAGCTGTGCAGAAGATAAAAATTAAAGTTCACAAACTAAACAGGTTAAGCCAAGAAAAGGGTAATACCAAGCCCTGAAGCAACAGAAGGGCACTGGGTCTTCCCAGCCTCATCTGTTGTCACAAAGCTTTTTTCACAAGAACATTTTCAGGACAACAGAAGAACAAGTTAGGGGAAGGTCATTCATTTTGGAAGGGAGAAAAGCAAGTGGCCATGGCCCCCCAGGCACTGGAGGCAGGCGGCTGCCTCAGGAGTCCTGCAAGTTTCTGCTGTTTGTGCCAGCTCAGCAGGGCAAGGGAGGAAGTGGCTTTTTGCCAAAGTGCCAAATCCCTGCACTTACCAGGGCAGGATTCACCAGGTAGATTTATGCAGGAAAGTGATTTTCTGTGTATGAATGCTGAACCAATAGGAAATGTCAACTTCTGTTGTGCTGTTGCAGCTGCAGGAGTTAATGCAAACTAACACCGTGGATATCTATGCCTGGAGCTCTAGAAAAGCAGCCCAGCCACTGCAGGCACTCAGTGAAGAGAAGAGGCTGCTCTCCACAAGCACTGCTTTCCTAGGGCACTGGGAGAAGCAGACATGGATTTTCCATGAAGGATTTAGGAAATATAACAAAAGGCCATTTATGCCAATCCCAGTGAAAAACTTTTGGCCAGAGAAACAGGAGGCTCATGTCATCTGAGTTCAGAGTTAAATCAGACATTTATCTGCAGCATATCTGATATCACAGAATCACAGAATCACAGAAAATTATGAGTTGGAAGGGACCCACAAGGATCATCTAGTCCAACTCACCATCTAATACCCGTACAGCGACCAAGAGCACATCCTAGAGCGTAATACCAACCTAGATGCCTCACAGTCTAGCAGGCCACTCCGAGCCGGAAGGGGCCCAGGGTCATCCAGCCCTACACCCCCCAGCTAGACCATGTCACTAAGCTCCTCGTCCAGTCTTCTCTTAAACACTTCCAGGGATGGCGACTCCACCACCTCCCTGGGCAGCCCATTCCAATATGCAATTACTCTCTCCGTGAAAAACCGCTTCCTAACGTTAAGATTAAACCTCCCCTGGCGTAGCTTGAGGCTGTGCCCTCTCGTTCTGGTGTCGTCAGCCTGGAAGAAGAGGTCTAC
>WEKX01013578.1:166394-178075 GCA_013390025.1 Pitta sordida | reverse complement strand
GAGGAGCGACTGAGAGAGCTGGGATTGTTCAGTCTGGAGAAGAGGGGGCTGAGGGGAGACCTTATTGCTCTCTACAACTACCTGAAAGGGAGGTGTAGCCAGCTGAGTGTTGGTCTCTTCTCTCTGGCTACCAGTGATAGAACAAGAGGACACAGTCTTAAACTGCGTCAGGGGAGATTTAGACTGGACATTAGGAGGAACTTTTTCACAGAGAGGGTGATCTCTCAGTGGAATGGGCTGCCCAAGGAGGTGGTGGAGTCACCGTCCCTAGAGGTGTTTAAGAAAAGGTTGGATGAAGTTCTTGGTGGCATGACCTAGATATTAGGGTAGTGTGTTATAGGTAGGATGGTGTGTTGGTAGTAGGATGGCAACAGGTGAGGTAACAGGTTTGGCTAGATTAGGTAATAGGTGACAGGTTGGACTTGATGATCTCTATGGTCTTTTCCAACCTTACTGATTCTGTGATTCTGTGATTCTGCATCTCTTCCACTGCCCCGTCCTTCTCTTGGGTCAGACCCAAGCCACTCCTGGGGCTGCTGGGGACATAGTTCAGGTTCCCAAGGCTCAGGAACATGACAAGCAGTTGAAGGAAAACAGACAATGACGAATGCTCCCATCCTGCTACTACCAGCAACCAACATCCCCTCTCCCAGGGATCTCAGGATCACGTGCTAAGTCAGCCTTTCGCCTCTCTTGATTTCCAGGCACTACTGCCTGGACTGGCTCGCTCCCCCAGCTGGAAATGCCTGAATGATCTCTGCCATGGGTCAAGCAAACCAGACTCCAAGGACTGTTGTCCTCTCCACACAGGTCTCCACCACAGCTGAGTTCTCTGCTCCCTTTATAGTGCTCTGCAGCAGGAAAGCTCAGGAAATCTGGGGAAAGCCCCAGGAGGAAACCTGGCAGAGCACCAGGAAGATCTTTGAGGAGGCTTTTGAAGAACCACTAAAATTCACAGTGACCAAGGGGGGCATTTAGAACCTGCTCTGTTCCTCAGGAGATGACTTCTGTCCTTCATTGACATCAACAATCTGGAGGAGAAGGGCTGCAGAGCCTGGTCTTTCCTGGTCCATGGAAAGCCAAGGTCCACACAAGTGAGGATGAGGAAGGTCTCTTCTAGGACACACACCAGGATTAAAAAGCAGAGGTCAGCAAGAGATACCTCCCAAGGAATGTATTCTGTCAGAATGAGGAAAGCTTCCCATGGGTTGAGGAAGAGGAAGAATTTCTCAGTATTGGAGGACCAAAGAAAATCACCATGGAGAGGCAGACAGTGTGGGCCCTGGGATGGCTGTTTCCCAAAAAGAGTGGGATCAAAGGGACAAACAAAGAGACATGACAATCCTTGGCAGCTTTTAATGCAGGGAGGGTAACATGGCAGTCCCGATGCAGTTGTGGTCATGACCATGCTGGCTTTCATCTCCCATCAGGGTGGTCCCTCTTGCTCTGCACCTTCTGCCCAGGATCATGGAAGACTTTCAGCTTGAAGAGATCTCTGGTGGCCCTCCAGTCCAATTCCAGCTGTGAGCAGGGTGACACACCCACCTAGACAGAGCCTTAAATGCTGCCTTAAGCGATTCATGACATGACGCAGTAACACCTGAGGATCCTCAAGGGTGCTAGATCTTTTAGATGGGTATCACTGAAAAAGATTCAGTCGTCTACAAAGAACAAAAAAATCCATTCTTGGCATCTGGAGACCAAGCCAGAGCCCCCCATCTGCACTACATTTGCCAGATACAGCACCCGTAAGAAATGGGAAGAGATGATGATGGATTTCACCTCCTCAACACTCTGAAGCATTCATGGTCTCCTGCTGGGAGCGGGAATGACATCTTTGCTCACAGGCATATACATCACTTCTGAAATCTTTTGCCACACTGAGACCCCCTTATTTGCCTCAAGGAGAGGAAGAGAAGGGCCTAGGCTATTGTGCTGGACCAGGGGCTGGGCACAGGGCCAGCTCACACACTCAGGGAACAGCTCATCACCAGTTTGGTGTCAGAAAGTTTTTCCCCTTGGAAATTGGCACAGTTGCCCAGGGGCTTTTCCCTTCCTCTGCAGCTCTGGGCACAGCCTCTAGACAGGGCTCCTCAGGGCAATTTCTGGCCAGGGATTCCCCGCTGTGGCAGGGGCAGGAGTCCAGTTGTGTCTGTGGTCTCTCTGCCTCTCTTCCCCATGGCAGCTTTGTTTTTCTAGTTTTAAGTCACTCGTAGCATGGGTCTACTAAGGCAATGTCCAACTGCTCCGCGCTCAACAGGAGCTGCTGTTTTTTAACTGCCCCTGCATCCAATAAAGTGTTATTTTTATTGCATCTGAGTTCTGTTGTCTGCAAACATTTGCCTGTTTCTACCCTGAGAACTTTGTCCTTCAGAAGCTTTATCAGCTCCTGCAGGTAATTTTTGGACTCAGAGCGATGTTACAGCCATTTGAAGAGCTCAGCACTTTCTTCTTGGGACATCTTTTATGGATCCATGGTCCATGTCAGTCATTTCTTTCCTGCTCTGTATAAAGACTGACCTCCACATCTCCTGGAAGATTTGCAGAGTGAAGGGGATCATGTGCCTGTTCCAGCTGTCAAAGCCCAGCTCAAGCAGGGACACAAGAGAAGGGGGCAGCTGGAGGCTCGGAGAATCCAGTGTCACGGCCCATGCTTACAGGGAAGAGCTGGCTCTAACTCTGATCCCCACGGTGGGAAAAACAACCGCTGATCACAAATCATACCCTCCCCACTGCAGTGCTGCCAATTCTCTGTATGTGCAAAATATTGCCTTTAACACAAGGGCCAGCAGGAGCCATGGAACAGTCCCAGCAGCAGATCCGTTTCGGTCACACCCTACAAGGAGAGTGAAGTACAGACCTCACCACAGCCTCTCCAGTCCATTCTGCAAAGCACAGCCTGTCACATGGGGCTGCCCAGGCTCTGGTTCCTGGGTACAAGGACCCAGCCCACTTGGTCCTGAGCATCACTGGGACCCAGAGCCCTCATTTCCCACCTACCTCCTCACCACACATGATGGCACCCAACAATATACCCCATATCTCAGCCCCACCATCACACTGTGCAGCTCCCTCCCAGCCAGGCACATACCCACCCTGGCCCACCATGCCCCAGACTCCCATTCCTGGTGTGCTCTTACAACAAGGGCTACCTGTTTCTCTCACTTTGCTGAGGATTTGCTCTAGTTTGACTCCCACAGTGATTGCCAGAACTATGCAGTAGGCCACCACTCTAACCAGGTTCCCCTATGCCTGATGCAGAAGCGTTATAAAGACTTAAAGAGTGGTGTCCCTTTGTCCTTGATGAGTACACCCAGACTGTCCTTCTTATCTCCTGAATGTCAGCTCTTGTTTCACTCTTAGTGCCACTATGCAGAGTCTCATGCCCCACCTCTTCTCCGTCTCTGTTCAGTGGGGCAACTCCAGTCAGCAGTGATGTTTTCCACCTGCAACTCAGCCAGTTTCACCTGCTTTGTGAGCAGAAGCCATTAAAAAAAATATATATAAGGTGGACCCCAAGAGTCCTGCAGTCCACTAGGCAGCATCCTTGCCTCAGCCCAGTACCCTCCTGGCCCCCAGTGCCCCAGCACGACTCTCAGTGATGTTGCCAGGGACCAGGCTTCAGCCCAGGAGCATATCAGCAGTCTCTCACAGCTCACAGAATCACCAAAGGCATCAGATTGGAAAAGTCCTCTGAGATCATCAACTCCAACCTATGACCTAAAATCCCTAAGTGCCATGTTTCCTTAAACACCTACAGGGATGGGGACTCCATCACCTCCCTGGGCAGACCATTACAACATTTAACCACCTTTTCTGTGAGGAACTTCTTCCTAATGTCCAGCCTAAACCTCCCTTAGTGCAGTGTAAGACTATGTCCTCTCATCCTTATAATGTCCATTCCTTCCCCCAAAATCAGCCACTCTCCATGGGTCAATGGTGTGGAGTGTAGTTCCAATCCATCTCCACAGAGCCTGTCTGAGCAGGAGCCAGCAGAGACCCCACAGTGGACACAGTGCACTCCCCATGGTGCAGAGTGGGGGTGAAACAGCCATCCCCACCAGGCTAAAGTGAGCAAGACCCCAAAAAATCACAGTACCCAATGGCACAACATCCTGTTGACACCCTGAGCTGCCCACAGTCCCACTCTCTGCTTACCCTGGGGTCCATCCTCCACCCACTGCACCAGCCTAGGTGCCACAGACCATGATATCAAGGAGTAACCCCACTGTTAAGGATCTGGCTCAGCAAAATCAAACTGCCTCATCTCCAGGACAAGCTGGGCTCTGCTGCCAAAAAAAGCCACTCTCTCCTCTGGACACCGGACTCTGAGCACAGTCCAGGCATGGTTGGAGCTCTGGGGGGCCCAAGGCTCTTCCCCCACCCCACAGACCACACTGCGCACTCTGTTATCAAGGCAACATGCAGCAGCCCTGCTCTGACCCCAGAGAGGCACACAGGACTCACCTGCCGAGAGAAAAAGACACAACGGGAAGAGAATCAAGTCACACAGAAGGGAGTGTGAAAAAGTATGATGTTTTTAGGGCAGGGAGAACTTGTATTTTTAAAATAATATGGGGGTGAAAGGATGCGGATCTCAATCCTGAAGTCCACGCTTCTGTCAGGAATCTCATCACAAAGGATGAACATAGAGTTCCACAATCCCTCAGCTGTGGCTCCCAGTGCTCACACAAACCAGCCTCCCAGAATGGGGTGCATAACTGAGAGAATACCTCTGTGTTCATGTCACTGCCTCTTGTCCCTCCATCTCGAGGATGCTGCACCCAGGACACTGTCTCACTGCTTGTGCAGACGGATGTGCTGCTGCCCACCCCCTGCCCACACAGTAGATGAGCTGCTCAAGGGGGCTGGTACACATGAACCTACTTTTCTTCTCTCCCTCTCACCCCAACCTCTTCTTTACCTCTCCAGTTCTTCACCCTACCTCTGATAGGTCTCCAGACAGCTTCCCCTTCCCTCTGCCCAACACTGCTGCTCCCAGTTTCCAGCTATTTCCATACCCATCCCAACCCTCCTGCTTCTTGGGAGCCACCAGGTCCTCTCATCACAGCCCTCCCTGACAAATCTTTCTCTTTCCAGATGTTTCCTGGTGGCATCCAAGATTGGCTTTACATTCACCTGGAAAAAGCAGTGGGTTGGGCTTTGACAGGTGATTTCCTTTTGGATGGTCGAAAGAAACAGATGCACAACTCCCACTGCAAAAGTCTGAGAGCAGCTCATGGCCCCAGTGATGGGCTGCATGGTCCCAGCTCACGAGGAGCAGGGAGGGATGAGTGACATGCCCTGGTGCACTTCACCTTGTCACCAAGACATTGTGTCAGGGGCAAGACAGAGAGCTACAAAGCTGCCAGTTAATGTACCCTGCTGGCTCCTGAAGAAGTGAAGTGTCAGGGCACAATCAGACAGGATTGTTTCCCTGGTTGCTGCTTCAGCAATTTACCGGCTCCAGATAACGGCTCACTCGGCAGCGCTGTCACTGCCACCCCTCCACACATCTTCTCTCTGAGCTCGACTGGAAATCATTAATGAGACGGTTCAGATCGCAAACATTTGCCAATAAAAAGTGCAAATGCTGGAAATTCTCCCCAGGTGCAGAGTGCTTGACGCAAAAATCAAATCACATCAGAGAGTTTTAATTCTCAATTGCTCCACCACAAGCAGCCAAGTCCCTGCGGCGCTGTCACTGCCAGGTCTCCGGGGCACAAGAGCAAACTGTGTTCGCCACAGGGGCTGGAGCTGGGCAAAAGGAGTTTATCCCGGCAATGTTTTCCAAGGTTAGCAGCTACAGCAGAACACCACAGTCCAGCTTCCATCCACCACACTCACAGGTGGATGTTTCCTCTCAAAGGAGATCGTGCAGTTAGTTAATAGAATCATAGAACATCCTGTTTGACAGGGACACACAAGGATCTTGGAATGGTTTGGGCTGTAGGGGACTTTGAAGCTCATCTTATTCCAATGCCTTCCCACGGGCAGGGACACCTTCCACTATCCCAGGTTGCTCCAACCTGGCCTTGAACACTTCCAGGAATGGGGCAGGCACAGCTTGTCTGGGCAACCTGTGCCAGGGCGTCCCCACCCTCACAGGCTAGAATGTTTTCCTAATACGCATTTAATCTAATCTAACTGACCTTCCTTCAGTTTAAAGCCATTCCCCCTTGTCCAGGTGGGATCGTGATCCCCCGAAAGAGGGACAAACAAACTTGGAGAACACGCTGGCGGCTGGACACGACACATGACACAGGAACCCAAACCCGTTTTTTTCCCGCGACCCATTTTTTCACCGATTTGATTTCCTGGGCAGTTGCTGCATCTCGGTCGTGATGCGGAGATACGCGGCGCTCCCGCACCGCCTCCCCTCGGCTCCAGCCCCGGATCCGCCGGCACCTCCGGCTGCAGAGGAGCCCCCGGCACCCCCGATAGTCCCGGTACCCCCGATAGTCCCGGTACGCCCGACAGTCCCCGTACCCGCCCGGGGGGAGCAGCGGCGGCCCCCACCGCCCACTCATCGGGCCGGGATGCAATGCGGTCCTGGGCAGCGCTCTTGCCCCTGGAGCCCCTCTCCCTTCACACCTGCCCGGGGACGGGTCCCCGCCGCCCCCACGTTTACCTGGGCCGCCGTGGCCGAGCCGGCGGAGCNCGGAGCGGGGGGTGCTCGCCAGCCCGGCCCGGCCCCTCCCGCCGCTGGCCCCGAGCGCTTCGGAGCCGTTCGGCTCTGCTCGGACCCGCGCCGCTATTCCTGCCCTTGTGAAACACCCCTTCCTAGCCCTTCCCAGGTCACTTGTTTTACAGTCTCCCTCTGGAATCACATGTCTCTGCTGCCTGGTCGGAGACACTGATCTGCGGCCCCTGTGCCTGGCACGTGTCTGTCCTCCCCAGAAAACTCTTTCCCCATCATGTAGTCTGGCTGTGTCAGCATCTCCCTGTGTCTTTTTCTCTCATATGCCCCAAATTGTCCTTTATTTTCACTCGAGGACTTTTGAGACCATCCTGGGTACAGAGGAAGCTCTTCCTGCACCAGATCGTTTGTCTCAGGTGTCAGCTCTCTTACACCCTGATTGCACAACTCCCTGAGGTTTTGCAGGAAGTTTACTCCTCTTCTATGTCCAACATCAGTTCCCTGCTCCAAATGGGACAAGAGGCTTAACTGGGCTGATCAGCTGCCATTTTCACTGCTGTTAAAAAAATAAAACTACCCACAAATTCAAGTGTGGAAGCTCCAGGGGGCCACATGCCTGGATTGTGGGTCCTCATGGAGCTGCCTCAATTTTAAAGCAGTACAAATGATCCCAGCTCTGCTGCCTGCAGGCCATGGAGCAGGAGCATCCATGCAGGTGGTGCTGTGTCTGGCTAGGGTATGGTGCAGAGCTTATCCCACAGGATGCAGGGACCCTTAGCAGATCCATTACCTCTGTTTCTCTACTTGGCATGCAGCATTTTTGACCTGTGGTGTGAAAAACTGGTCCTATACAGCTGCCAAGCAAACAGTGAGGACTGCGCCTTGGAAGGAGACAGTAAACAACTTTGTGGGGAATTATCCTGACAGCAAGCCTTGTGTGGCCATGCTTTAAGCATGAAGGAGGGTAAAATTAGATGGGATATTTGGAAGAAATCCATGGCTGTGAGGGTGGGGAGGCCCTGGCACAGGTTGCCCAGAAAAGCTGTCGCTCCCCCATCCCTGAAAGTGTCCAAGGCCAGGTTGGACAGGGCTTGGAGCAACGTGGGATAGTGGAAGGTGTCCCTGCCCATGACAGGGGCTGGAACAAGATGAGCTTTAAGGTCCTTTCCAACCTGCACCATTCTGTGATTCTATGCTCAGCTGGCACTCCAAGTCTAGTTTATGGGCCTGAGGACGTTCTAACGGGAGGCAACAATGAGACACCAGCATCACCGTGGAGCTGTGCTGTCCTGGGAACAATGGGAGATGCAGTTCTGTCTGCAGTGGAGTGACAGGGCAGGGCCCTGAAGGGAGGGAGGGAGAGAGGGAGGGAGGGACGGGATGGGAGTCCTCTCTTCCCCAAAAATCCCACAGAGCTGCTGGATAGTGCATCCCCTCTTCATCACCAGCCCTGCAGATGGGATTCCAGTGCTGCCCATTGCCAGCACAGCACTGTGTCGGGTTCCAGGAGATGGTGGGTGCTGCTCTCTGTTCCAGGAGACAGACAAATTCTGATGGCAGGTCAGGTGGGCTGAGCACTCACACAAGCCTGGCTCCATCCTAAGGAACAAGGAGTAGGGCCAGCACCACACTTGCTGCTAGGGATGTTGCTCATGCTCTCAGACATTTCCTCCTGCCTCCAGCAGGTCAGGGCTTTGCTGGTCCTGACAGGGCACTGTCAAATCCAGGGGCACTGGCAGATAAGGGAGAGTGGGACTGATCCTAGCTGTGAGCTGGGGAGTCAGGTGTGCCTTCAGAACCCGTTACTCACAGCAATTCTTCATCATCTGGAAGAGTCCAGTCCCTTTCACTGCACTAAGTCAGCATAGGTTACACCAGTTTTTAACTTCATGGGAAGGCAGATTCCACTTACTCACATGCCTAATTTATTCTCATTAAATATTTCTGCTGTCTGCGGCCACTTTCTTCCCTACCACTACAGCCAAACATAGGGGGAACAGCCAAGGTTTTACTCAGAAGAAAGTACAACAACATTTTCTCTCAGGAAACAGAAACTTTCCTATGTGAAATTCCCACTTGCAAAATACATAAAACGTAAAAATCACTGGGTGAAACACAGCTTGGAGCTCTGGAAACTGTTCTGCATGGCGACTCAATACCTCTCTATTGATGCACGGGGGATACAGGGATGAACTGATGCCTTCCCTCTAGTGGCATTGGCTCTGACCTCCCCGCTGTGCCTGCACACAGCAATCTGTATTAAAGGGATTCTGAAGCTCAGCCATGGCCTGGGCTTGTTTCAGATCCCAGGGCAGAGGAAGTACCAGTCAATGATTTTTTGGCCTATTCACTGATGACAATGATGCTCACAAGGCTCCAAGCTCCCATGCCAAGCTGTGTTAGTGCTTTCCTGTAAATCCCAGCACACCTCTGCAAGTACCACCCTCTGCACAACACCCCATTCAGACCCAAACTGGCCACACATCTCTTGCAGCATTTTCCAGAAGCGACACATAGATAATCCACTTGCCTCCCTGTGTGTGGGGTGTGGCCTTTGCACACAGGACACTGCACGGTACAGTCTGGCAATTTTCATGGTCTTGAGTTGCCACTTTCAGATCTGCAGGTTTCTGAACCTGCAGGAAGGCTGCCAAAGGCCTGCAACAGCCTCTGAATCCCAAAGCCCAGGGCAAGCATGGGACCTAAAGCAGAACACTGAGGGTGTGCCAGAAAGACTTAAGTGAACCTTGTGACCAATCTGTGCTCCACTGAGCACTTTAAATATGGAAAGTTGACCCTGGAGAGACCAATACAATTGATAGCTTGCTTTGCTGTCCTGGAGAATCCAGTTCTTCACTGCTCAGGGTGCTTTGGATAAGGTTAAGTTCAACCTTAAATTCATTCCCTTGGTGCTGTCAATCCAGGTCTTCACCTCTACCTGATCCAAGCAACAACTCAGTGAAATAGGTAAGAGAGGACCTCGTACACGTTGCCCAGAGAAACTGTGGCTGCACATCATCCCTGGAAGTGTTCAAAGCCAGGCTGGACAGGGCTTGGAGCAATCTGGGTTTGTTGAAAGTGTCCCTGCCCATGGCAAGGGGTGAAATGAGATGATCTTTAAGGTCCCCTCCAACCCAAACCATTCTGGGATTCTGCGATTTCCTCTGCTTCTGAAGGACAGTCAGGTCTACCAGCACCCAAATCTTGACCTTTCAATGGTGCAGAGCAGCAATAAGCCTTCTGAGCTGCTCAGTCTCAGCCCTGCCCTGCTTGGATGATTCAGATGTCAGCTGTGGACAGCCAGTGTCACACGTGGTGAGAAGCTGTTGGAACAAGAGACCCTGGTTCCCAATCCAATGCTGATGCCTCAGCACTGGATTGCCCCCCTGAGGAAGTGTCTGCCACTCCAGAGCTGCTTACAAAGACTTGTTCTCATGCACAAGTCAAAACATGTTGACGTGAACCCATCATCAAAACTTCCCCTCATTTCCTTCCAGTTTACCCAAAATGACCAAAATTTGCTGAAGCACAAAATACACTAAAGTAGTAAACAAGCAATCTGACCCTCACAGTAGCCAGGTAACAGAACCAGGAAAATGGCAAAGGTAAGAAAAACATGTTCCTGCATCTTCAGGGAAAGTCCGACTCAACAGCAGCTGCTGCATGTTCAGAAGAAAGCCAGCAGGATATTTTTAAATCCCATTCTTCACATTCACAAAGTCAGTTCCTTTTTGGCCCATGTGAATGCCTTCATTGATCCCAATCTTCTGCTGCTGAACATGCCAGTCAAGCAGGGTGGTCTGCTGTGGTGTCCAGGATCTACAAAGAGAATTTTGGGGTCAACTTCAGGTGAAATTCAGACTTTCCTAAGCAGAAATGGCAACTTTTGGAAGCTCAAAGAAGCTTCTAGGGAATGGTGAGTAATAGAGTCCCCACCACAAGCTCCATGGATTTGTGGGTTGGGAAGAGGCCTCTGCCTTAGGAATTGCATTTTATTTATTCCTTCTCTGAAACACACAAAAAGCAAATCACTGGCTATGGCCAAGGCAGGGCTAATTTTTGCAGTCGCCAGAAGGGGCATAGTCAGAACCCTGAGGTTACTCTGTAACACCTCAGGTCATGTGCAGAGGGCTGGGGAAGGGCTCCCTTCTGGCTTTTTTTGAGTGGTCCAGTAATGCTGGGTTCTGCATGTTGAGCACTCATGTGTGAATCATTCACCTCTCCTGTACACTCTGTTATTAATACTCTTGATGTCACTGTTCGTTTCTTATTTCATTGCGATTTCCACTAAATTGTTCTTCTCTCAACTTCTGATCTTTACCCTCCAATTCTCTCCATTCCATTGCAAGGGGAAGGGGGAAGGAGAGCTGAGACTGAGCGAGTGGTGCTTGATTTGGAGTTTTTCAGTGGGAACACTAAATTTTGGAAACACCATTCCTAAACCACAATACTGGGGAAAGAGGCTATGAGTGTGTCCCTTAAGGCCTGAGGATCTTCAGTGCAACCAGGATGTCTTATTAAAAGGAGGAACATGGGTGGTGTATCACTCATTTCATGACAACAGGGGACAGAGAGCTGACTGCCAGGTGACAAAGGAGATAGTGAAGGGGACACACTAATCCATGGGGAATCCAGAAACCCCACTGGGGTGGCCCTTGCAGGAGGATCAGCCTGGGCTTTGCCACTGCTGAATGTGCGAACTGGGGGAATCCTGGATATGGGGAGAGGAGTGAAAATGGACCCACAGGGATGAGAAGGGGAATGAGGAGAAATAAATACCGGGGGCGTAAACCTGGTCCGGTCACCAGGGAACTTTTATATTTCTTATGAAGTGTTTTAACTACTACTCTGTGTAATCTCTCTGTCCCAAGTGAGTGTGTGCTGCAAGGACACAGTGCCAGCTACTGGTGAGACCTGTGTGCGTCCGAGGATTTGGGGTCACCTACTGCAGAGCGGGGTCCCAGTGCAGCCACTGGAGCGAGTGGAGGGGCTTTAACTTCCAGCCACTGGGGCAGGGGAGCAGTAGGAGGCGAATGGGGGG
>WEKX01013578.1:141316-163751 GCA_013390025.1 Pitta sordida | reverse complement strand
GAGGTGGAGTGTAGGGTCCCGGGAGGGAACCTGCCACCGTCACTCATCCGCTCTCTCCTAGGTGGCCCTGCCCTACAAGCCCTACTTCTACATTGCCACCCAGAAGGTGAGGAGGGGACCCTGTCAGGGATGAAGTCCCCGGGGAAGGAAACAGTGTCCTGAGGGGCTCAAGACCTCCTGGACAGCCTGGTTTGGGATGGTCTCCAGAGGCACAGAGCCACACTGCTCAGCCCCAGCATTTCTTGACAGGGCTGTGAGCAGGAAGTATCCTCTTTCCTCTCCAAGAAGTTCCAAGGAAAGATTGCAAAGCTGGAAACTGTCCCCAAAGAGGACTTGGACCTGGTCTGTATCCCTCTGTGCTCTTAAGCAGTGGGGTTTTTTGAACCTTGCTCTTGAACAGCTCTAGTGATGTAGGAAGGGATAAATAGGGAAGGGAAGCAGCATGCTTGAGTTCAGTCTCCTGGTGCTGCTGTGGTGTCTCAGAAATGTGTTCATTATGGCTAATTGCTTATCAGTGATAACATTCCTCTTGAGCATAGCAGGTGTTTCACAGTGTGTACAGGACATGAGTTGTAGGAATTAAAGTGTTTGGAGGAAGAAGGATACTGTGGGAGGGGAATGCATGCCTGACCCACTCTTCCTTCTCTTCCCCGGGTGAGATGCCTGCACGAGCAGCAGGACTGGCTGGGCCCTTGCTGTGCTGCTCTTGATATACCAACCAGAATCTCTTCTCAGTGCTTTACTCTCCCACCGATCAGCGACACCTTTTTGGCCCATTCTTCCACCTGCATCAGTCTCATTGGCCTTCCCCTGTCTCGTGGTGCCCATCCTTGAGCTTCTGTTCTCTTGCTGCTTTGCAGCCAAACCATTTGGTGGGCCTGAAGAGGAACTACATCAAACTGTCCTTCAATACGGTGGAGGACCTGGTGAAGGTGCGGAAGGAGATCTCTCCTGCTGTGAGGAAAAACAGAGAGCGGGATCAGGCGAATGATGTCTACACATCCATGCTGTCAAGGTGGGAGCTTCCTGCAGGGGAGTCAGTCAGTGCCTTGTGTTAATAATTCATAAAATCATGGAGTGGTCTGGGTTGGAGGCCCTCTACTTTAATCCATGTGCAGTGGGCTGGGACGCCTTCCATTAGACCAGGTTCCTCCAAGCCCTGTCCAGCCTGGCCTTGGACACTTTCAGGGATGGGACAGCCACAGATTCTCTGGGCAACCTGAGCTAGGGCCTCACCACCCACTTAGTAATTAGACTCCTTTGATTATTTCCCAGCTGTCCTCAGAGGTGTTGTTCTGCCTGGGTCTTCCTGACCCCCCATGCTGTGCCTCTCTGCCACCCATCTCTGGGGTGGTCCTTCCGACCCTATGCTGCACATCAAGAGGTCCCAGAACCTCTAGGCATGGCATGTGGTGGTATCTCTGCCTATACATCAAATATTTTGCTTGCTCCCTGTGAAAGGATCTTGAGAAGCACTGGGCTACGTTACTTCTAGTGGTAACCAAAACAGGAAACATCCAGCATTTTCTGTTTCTGTCCTGTCCCTGACTTCTGCTGCCTGTCACCGGTGCCAGTGGCTGTCCCTAGGAGACAGGCACTAGGGTAAGGCAGCTGCTTCCCTCTGCTCTTGCAGTGCTCTGAGCAGAGGCACTGTGAGCACAGATGAGGAAGGAGCCTGCAGAAAAATTGCCAACCAGATGGACAACATTGTGGATATGCGGGAGTATGATGTGCCCTACCACGTTCGCCTCTCCATTGATCTGAAGATCCATGTGGTGAGTAGGGAAGAGCATCGCTCCCTTGTGGTTGTGCTCCTGAAGCACAGGAAGGTTCTTTTCTCTCCCAAGACCTTCACAAAGGTATTGGTGATGATGACTTCTGTATAGAGCTTCATCCTGCGCTGCTGGGTTTCTTCTTGGTTAATGACACGCAGAAAAGATAATTAATTGAAGCACAGCCACTGTTTCAGCCTTTCTTCTGGGCTGCATGTGATTCCTACAGTTCTGTCCCCAGCAGCTGGACAGAGTGCTGTAGGGATCTCACCCTCCAGTGAGGCACTGCCTGCCCTTCTGTCTCCACAGGCTCACTGGTACAACGTGCGATACCGGGGCAACACCAACCCCCCCGAAATCACCCGCCGAGATGACCTTGTGGAGCGACCGGTGAGCACTGGGTGCGCAGATGTGTCCTGATGTGTCCACCTAAGGGACTGGTTTCTGACACACTGCCAATGTTGCACTGTGGTGGTAAAGGGAAAACTGTGTTTCTGGGCTTGGGTAGTGATTTGTGGGTTGATGAACGACTAAAATGATTAGTGGGGAGATTCTGGTTCACTTGCACTGGCGTTGGTGTGAGTCGCTCTTTAATTTCAAGTCAGCTTTGGAATATTTTCTAATGAGTTTGGTCCTGCCCAGGATCCTGTCGTTCTTGCCTTTGACATTGAAACAACCAAACTCCCTTTGAAGTTTCCTGATGCAGAGACAGACCAGATCATGATGATCTCCTATATGATTGATGGGCAGGTAAGGCTAGCAGAGTGATTTCTTCAGGTGGTTTCAGGCCCCAGCAGCGAAACCAGGGAGTGGTCCAGCATTCCCCTTCAGCCCTGCTGGCTGCAGGCTTGCCCTGCTGCCAGCTGTGTGGTGTGAGGCTGTGGAAATGGCATTAGTCTGGGTGAGGCACAAGATCCTGAGTTTCATGGTACCCAGCTCAAGTTGCTGATCCTTCTCTGAGGAAGAGAAATAACACTGGTGTCCCATGTTGTCTCTGCATGGCCTCCTTTTCCTATGGCCAGCAGATGACTCTCGTACAGTTGTTACCCAGTTGTTACCCTCTGGCTTTCAAGAGGAAAACATCCCATTGTTTGGACAGCATTTTTGGATGGCCTGTGAGCCCAGTCCTCACTACCTCCTTATCACCTTCTCAGGGCTACCTGATCACAAACAGGGAGATCGTCTCAGAGGACATTGAAGACTTTGAGTTTACTCCCAAACCAGAGTATGAGGGTCCATTTTGTGTCTTTAATGAACCAGATGAGGTAAGTCTCAGAAGAGTGTTACGTGCTTGGGGTTCTTGTTTGCCGAAGAGCAAACTGCATCACTGTGGAACGCAGGGCTGACTGTGCTTTCATTTCTTGGGAATAAGGATAAGAGAGGTCAGTTTTGGGCTAGTGCAGAGGAGAGGGGAAAGGTGAAGTAAACTATGTGGTATCCACCACTTTTCCATGCAGGTGAAATTTCTTAAAATATGTGTCTTTTCTGATTGACTCCAGGCTCATTTAATCCAGAGGTGGTTTGAACATGTCCAGGAGACCAAACCCACCATCATTGTCACGTACAACGGAGACTTCTTTGACTGGTAAGACCAGGAATGTCAACTAAGCTGGCAAGGTGTCACCTGAGCTGCAAGGCAGGGTCAAGTCCATCCTTGACATCCTTCCTTAGCTCGGACAGTGTGAGATCCATGCAGAATGACCACTTTGTGCACCTCACCAAATCCTGTGCTCATTGACTTGGCAGTAGAGCTTTCTGAAGAGTCCCATCTGCTTGCCTGAGCTGCTTTAAACCTGTGGCAATATGGGATTGTTGGTGTATAGATGAGCCCAGTCTTGGGAGAGCAAGGAGAGGGGCACAGGCCTCTCTCTCAAAAGAGGCCTGGAGGGTACTGGGAGAGGGGCACAGGCAAGCTTTGGGAAGGAAGGAAGAGGGGCCACATGCCTCCACCTCTAGGGGCAGGATACAAGTGAGTAGCTTTGCTTCTTGGGTCATGCTGCAATTCTGTCATAGAGCCACAGAAGAGTTTGTGTTGGAGGGAACCTTAAAGATCATCTCGTTACAACCCCTCTGTCATGAGCAGAGACACCATTCACTGGACCAGGCTGCTCCAAGCCCTGTCCAACGTGGCCTTGGACACTTACAGGGATGATGTCCTGCAGGAACTTTTCCCTATGGCAGGATACACAGACTGATAAATGACAAGAAAAGTCCTTTAGGCAGTTTATAACAAAATGGTTGTAGAACCATTGTTGGAGATGCAGGAAAATGGCTGTTCTGGTCCTTCTCTTCAGGCCCTTTCTTCTCTTTCCTCAGGCCCTTTGTGGAAGCAAGAGCGGCAGCTCATGGAATTAATATGTATCAGGAAATTGGGTTTCAGAAGGACAGCCAGGGAGAGTACAAGGCATCCCAGTGCATTCACATGGACTGTCTGAGGTACCATATATAACCTCTCTTGAGGTTATATAAAATACTTAGGACTGTATTTGAATACTGTTCTCATTCTGTTTGTTGGAAGCTTTTGTGAACCTTCTTCAGCTGTGTGATAATCCATTTCTGTAATTTCTTCCCCTTGGCATGCTGCATCGTGCAGGAGCTGCCAAGTCTTCCACCGAAGGGCCCTCAGGGGAGTTTGATGGCTGATTTGGGAGAGGACAGAGATGGGTGGGTGAAGATCAAGCCAGTGGAGTGGGAAAGGGACTATATCCTCACCTACCAACCTCCTGGCACATCCAGAAAAGGAAAGGACCCACGGGAGAGAGAGAAGTTTGGGGGGTTCCGTCAGTTTTTTCCCCCTGAAGGAGTCTGGGCTCTGGAGTGCAGCTGGGGGCCCTTGCAGTCCTGCTGGGTCTTTTCTAGTGGTGAAAGTCACTGAGGAAAATGGAAGGTGGAAATTATGAGCAGTGAGGAGGGGATGGACAGTGGGGTTTGTCATGGTTGGGATGGCTAAAGTTGCACAGCCTCATACCCTACTGTGCTTGGAGACTGGGCTGTGAGAGATTCCCATGGCATTCGAGGGCCCTGTGGTAATCCATGTCCCCTTGGCAACCCTGGGATGATTTTAAAGGTCAGGGCTGGTTTCTCTCCACAAACTGAAATTTTCATGACTCTGTCCAGGTGGGTTAAGAGAGACAGTTACCTCCCAGTAGGAAGTCACAACCTGAAAGCAGCAGCTAAAGCAAAACTGGGCTACGATCCTGTAGAACTGGACCCTGAGGAGATGTGCCGGATGGCAACAGAAGAACCTCAGGTATTCTCTCCCTGTGCCCTATGGGAAAACAAGCCTAGAGCAGTATGACTGAATCTGTAAGTTAAAGTGGATTTTGAGAAACGAACTCGGTCTATTCCCCCAAACTGCCAATGCCTTAGAGCTCACTGGGAGCAGGAACAAGATCCCTTTGAAGTTTTCCAGCCCTGGTACTGCACTGTGCATTCTCTGTATTTATTTACATCAGTGTGAGGTGAGAGGCACCACCAAAATCAGAGACACCATGAATTGCTGAGACCTGCTGGAGGGAGAGAAGAGGGTTAGTGCTGCAGGTGTCATGGGCAGGGGGTTCTGCTGAGCCCTGGAACTGCTTCCTGAGTCTCAGACTGGGTGGATTCTGTGCCTTCAGCCATCCTCCCTGTTCCTTCCCGGTCAAAGCTGACATGTCTCTGTGTGATTAGAGCTAGAGCAGGATGGCTTTGAAAGTAGCACATTATTCTTTACAACTTAGGCTACGGAGAAATACACCTTTCCATTCTTCCTGCTGATATGAGCACGTCCAGTGGGAAGTAATGAAAGATGATGGTCACTGAGCTGCTCTATTGTGGGATTGGGATTAATTTGCCTTTCTCCTTCCTTGACAGACCCTGGCCACCTACTCCGTGTCTGATGCTGTTGCTACCTATTACATGTATATGAAGTATGTGCATCCCTTCATTTTTGCCTTATGTACCATCATTCCCATGGAACCTGATGAGGTGAGTGCTTTCCCAAAATGATTTCTTTGCCAGGTGAAGAGCCAATCTCTGCACATGCTGCAGTTGTGCTCTGGCCACAGATCTGATTCCCACTACATGGACCCTTTGCACCTGTGGCGGGGGGAAGGGAGGGTGGATTTAAAGGCTACTCCTTTCTGCCACAAACCTTGGGGTGTTTGGGGAGAGGTATCTGCAAGAAAACACTCAAGGGTTGGCAGTGCAGGGCTGAAGCTTGACAGTGGAGTAGTGTTGCACATATGTCACCAGCTGAAACTGTCTGCCTCACTGTAAGGCTGTAAGGCCAGTCTGGTCCCACCAGTGCTAGGACAGCACTTCTGCTGAATCACAGACTGGTTTGGGTTGGAAGGCACCTTAAAGATCATCTCATTCCAAGCCCCCTGGGCTTCCACTATCCCAGGTTGCTCCAAGCCCCGTCCAACCTGGCCTTGGACACTTCCAGGGATGGGACAGCCACAACTTCTCTGGGCAACCTGTGCCAGGGCCTCACCACCCTCACAGCCGAGAATTCCTTCCTAATATCTAAGTCTACTTTTTTTGAGTTTCAGGCTGGCTTTGGTTTTTCTTCTGCAGGTGTTAAGAAAAGGATCAGGAACACTGTGCGAGGCGCTGCTGATGGTTCAAGCCTATCATGCCAACATCATCTTCCCCAACAAGCAGGAGCAGGAATTTAACAAACTTACAGAAGATGGACATGTGCTGGACTCAGAGACGTATGTGGGAGGCCACGTGGAAGCACTGGAATCAGGGGTGTTCCGCAGTGACATTCCCTGCCGCTTCAAAATGGTGAGGGCCCAGCAGCCATCCCGGCCTGGTGGGGCAGCTGGGGAGGGATGGCCCCTCCACCCGTGCTGGCATCCCCTGCTGGCCTTGGGCAGCACTTAAAATCACAGGAGCATAAGGTTGGAAAAAGCTTTCTGATGTCATCAAGTCCAACCACTAACCCAGCATAGCCAAGGCCACCACTAAACTATGTCCCCAAGTGCCACACCAGGGATGGAGATTTCACCAGTGGCCTGGACAGCCTGTTCCAGTGCTTGACAACCTCCAGGAGACTCTGGGCCCATAAAGCTGGGCTGGGAAGGGAAGAGAGAAGGCCTCCAAAATGGCCATCTGTGTTTCACTGGGAAAGCAGGTGTCACATGTCACATACTGGGAGCAAGCAGTGAGTGCTGAAGTGGGGTTTTAGGTTAGTTTTTGAGCCAGTGGTTCTTGGAAGTTATGCCTTTGTCCCTTGGGTTCCTGTCCTCCATCCGTCCTTCTGCCTCCCAAACTAAGCTTCTAAACCCTTCCTGGGAGTCTTTTACCCATTTCTGGATCAGGCTGCTCCCTCCATCACCCACCCCCATGCCTCAGTATGTCCCTGACAGCTTACGGCTCTCCAAGCCAGGGAGGAACAGGGGTGCAGGGCAGGAGCTGCCAGCCTGCAGCCAGGGACAGCTGCCCATGGCCTCACTGCCATCCCCATGTCCTGCAGAATCCTGCTGCCTTCGACTTCCTGGTGCAGCATGTGGAGAAGACACTGCGGCACGCCATCGAGGAGGAGGAGGGTCTGCCCTTGGATCAGGTCACCAACTTCCAGGAGGTACAGCACCCACAGCACAGCTGAGCTGGGTGGGAGGGCTGGGGCTGCAGCTATGAAGTGCTTTTTTGAGGTTGGGTTGTTCTTTACAGAGGGAGACCAAGAAGCCCATCTGTAGGCTGAATCCATGGGCATCCTCTTCCCCAGCTACTGGAGCCCAGGTCTTTGCCCCACCTGAGGGATGCAGTTACTGCTTTCCTCTCTGCAGGTTCAACCAGGAGCAAAGCTCTGAGAGAGCTGGAAAGGAATTTAGAGAGAAGGCAGACTGCTCAGATATCCAAAAGACTCATGTTCATCTTGTTCCCCACTTCTTATCAGCTACAAAGTGCAAGTTGCCCCTCTCCAAACTGAAGTCCAGAGTTTCTTGGAGGGCAGCACCAGACTGGGGCCTTCTGGTCTTTGCTTTGTCTCCATTAACCCATTGGCACTGAGAAGGTCCTTGTGAAGTCACATTTAAGAAGCAGCTCCTCCCACCTGCTGAGTACCCCTACAGAAAATCTCACCTTGGAGGTCCAAACCAAAACCTAAAGCACTGGTGGCTGAGGATTTCCTGATCTGCTCCTTTTGTCCTTTAGATTCATCCACAGAGCCCATGGCACCTGTCCCCTGTGAAGACTAAAGGATCAAATTCAACAATTATTTGACTCATTAACTCCTTCCTGGCTGAGTTTCACTTCTCTTTGTCTCACCACAGGTTTGTGATGAAATCAAGGTCAAACTGAATTCCCTGAAGGATGTTCCCAACAGAATTGAGTGTCCCCTTATCTACCATCTGGATGTGGGGGCCATGTACCCCAACATCATTCTGACTAACAGGTTGCAGGTGGGTAACATCAGTCTTCTGTTTCTTGATCTGATTTCCAGGTGACCTTGGTGGTCGCTCTAGATCCCCTTAACATTAAGGGTTGAACTTTCTGCCCAGGGCAGGGGAAGCAGATAAGGTTGAGTGAGAAATTCCATCAAGCTGCCATGGAATTACAGGATCATTTTGGTAGAAAAAGCCCTCTAAGGCTGCTGAGTGCAACCATTGACCCAGCATTGCCATAACCACCAATAATCCGTGTCCCCAAGAGGGACAAGCACATGGCTTTTAAATCCCTTCAGAGATCATGACTCCACCACCACACTGGGCAGCCTGTACCAGTGTCTGACCCCTCTTTCAGTGGAGAGATTTTCCCTAATATCCAGCCTAAACCTCCCCTGGCGCAAATTGAGGCCCTTTGCTCACTTGTTCCGTGGGATCAGAGCCCAACACACACCTGGCTCCCCCCCTGCTGTTGGAGAGTTGTAGTGAGCAAGGTCCCCCCTGAGGCTCCTTTTCTCCAATCTGAGCTCCCCCAGCGGCTCCTCATCAGACTTGTGCTCCACACCTCCCACAGCTGTTTTCCTTCTCTGGATGCCAGGTCTGTGGAGACTGAGCTAGTACTCTCCCCGAAAAAACATCTCCGCCTTTTATGTTCCTGAAAGGCTCCAGGAAGGAGAACTCACTGAGTACCATTTCTGATGTTCACACCTGTGCTCTCTTACCCCCCAGCCCTTGTTCTGGCATGAGTTGTCACTTGGGCACCTGTCCTCTCTAACATCTGTGTGTCTGTTATTGCATCCAGCCCTCGGCCATGGTGGATGAGGCCACATGTGCTGCCTGTGACTTCAACAAGCCAGGTGCCAACTGCCAGCGCCGGATGACATGGCAGTGGAGAGGAGAATTCAGTAAGTACAGGAAGGACAGTGCAGTCCAGCCTATGGAGAGGGATCCAAGTTCCTGCTTCTCCCCTGATCACTGGGGACTGATCAGTGCCCTCCTGCAGTGCCTGCCAGCCGCAGTGAGTACCACCGCATCCAGCAGCAGCTGGAGTCAGAGAAGTTCCCTCCACTGTCCCCCGATGGAGCACCCCGTGCCTTCCACGAGCTGTCCCGGGAAGAACAGGCCAAGTATGAGAAAAAGCGCCTGGCAGGTAAAAAAACCAATATCAAGGTCATGATCTGGACAGTTTTGCAACCTGGATTGTGAACAGTGTTCAGCATTACTGATCCCTCTTAGGGCTTTGGGGTGAGGTCAGACTGAGGCTGGCCTCAGAACCTTTTCAGGATTTAGACAGATTTCTGTGTGTTTACAAAGAGGAGCCATCAGTGTTTCTTTTTGTCTGTGAAGAGCCATGGATTTGAGCTGAAATATAAAGACCTCTGGTGTTTTGTAAGGTTTCTAATTCAAGCCAATTAATAAAAAGGTAATATCAAGGTTATCCCACCACCTGGGGGGACTGCCCAGCAGAACAATTCAGCTGGCTGGGGGCAGAGCCTCCAGAGTTTGTGAGTGGGCATGCAATTAGTTTCTGCCCTTGTCCTTGCATCTCCATAATGAGGTGCTGCTTCTCTCCATGCTGGGATCTTCCTCTGCCTTTGCAATAATGACTGTTGGCAGGGAATGACTGTCCCTTGCTTTCCAATGCCTGATGCTTAGCTGTCTTCCTGTCCCTGCTGCACCTGACCCTCTGTGGCAGGGCACATATCCCTTTGTTTCCTCTCTTTGTTTCTTCCCTTGTCCAGATTACTGCCGCAAGGCATACAAGAAGATCCATGTCACCAAGGTGGAGGAGCGAGTCACCACCATCTGCCAGAGAGAGAACTCCTTCTACGTGGACACAGTGCGAGCATTCCGGGACCGTCGCTACGAGTTCAAGGGGCTGCACAAGGTACTGAGCTTGGGGGCTGGGCAAACTTGTCTTGGTAAGGCCAGGAACCTCTGGTATCTTGCTGAAAACCTCAAAGGTTTTACTCCATTGGCTCCCCACTGACGGCGGCCAGGGTTGCATTAGTTATTGGGAAGAAATTCTTGGCTGTGAGGGTGGGGAGGACCTGGCATGGGTTGCCCAGAGCAGCTGTGGCTGCTCCATCCCTGGAAGTGTCCAAGGCCAGGTTGGATGGGGCTTGGAGCAACATGGGATAGTGGAAGGTGTCCCTGCCCAGGGGGCTTGGAATGAGATGATCTTTAAGGTCCCTCCTAACCCAAAGCATTTTAGGAGACCCTGGGTCTCTACCTCTGGCAGAGTTATTAATAAGCCAATTGATTTGCAGTTCCCCCCAGATGCCTTTTCTGCCATGAATCACGGGACTGGCAGAGAGGCTTTTCTTGAATCGGTTTTGCTGTTAGTCAGACATCATGGACTGGTGCAGGCAGTGTAATGGATTCTTTCCTGTGCACATGCTGGTTGAATTCTGATGGATGGTGGGAGCTGCAGGCCCTTCCCTCTGAGTGACAAAGTGCCTCTGGCAAACAGCCCCTGTGCTGCAAAAGAAAACTGGCATGTTTAACTTATGTTACTGATCTTTAGCAAAGATACTCCTCTAGAAATGCAATGCTATTCTGGGGCTGAGTGGGAGCCAGTTGAGTGGTGATCTGTGGGGTCATCCTGACTCTGCAGGTGTGGAAGAAGAAGCTGTCTGCAGCAGTGGAGACAGGAGATGCCTCTGAAGTGAAACGTTGCAAGAACATGGAGATCCTCTATGACTCCCTGCAGCTGGCCCACAAGTGCATCCTCAACTCCTTCTATGGATATGTCATGCGGAAAGGGTGAGTCTCCCATCTGGGATCCTCAGGAGAGGACCCTTGGAAACCAGGAATTGTCTTGATGAGGTGTTCACCCACTTCACCTGCTCCTCAAGCAACAATATGAGGGTGGGTTCTGCCTGTAACAATCTGCTCTTACTTCTCTTCTCTTGCTTCTACCTATGACTTCTCTTCCTGGAGACTCTTGCCAGACATTAAATGATGGGAATCTTGTCTGTTAGTGGGTTTCCAGCTTTTCTGGAGCATCATAAGTAGAGAACTATAGGAGAACAATATTAGAAGGGCCTGTGTCAACCTGTTTCTTACCCTCCTTTCCCTGAAGCTCCTCCTGCCCTTCTATAGATGGGTTTAGGAGAGAGCATACCATGCTCTTCACTGTGACTCCTCTGCTCACAGAGCTCGCTGGTACTCCATGGAAATGGCTGGCATCGTCTGCTTCACAGGGGCAAACATCATCACCCAGGCCCGAGAGCTGATTGAGCAGATTGGGTGAGTGTGTGCTGAGCTGGAGAAGGTTCATGTGCATCTAGAACAGATGAGGGAGCACGTTAAACACCCAGGCTTTCAGAGGGATGGAACCTCTTTCCTATGAGGAGAGGCTGAGAAAGCTGGCAGGAGTCAGTCTGGAGAAGAGAATGCTCCAAGAAGACCTTGGAGGCCCTTCCAGAGCCTAAAGGGGCTCCAAGAGCTGGAGAGGGACTTGGGCAAGGGCCAAGAGTGACAGGGCAAGGGAAATGGCTTCACAGTGAAAGAGGGCAGGGTTAGATGGGATATTAATAAGAAATTCTTCGCTGAGAGGGTGGTGAGGCCCTGGCACAGGTTCCCCAGAGCAGCTGTGGCTGCTTCATCCCTGGAAGTGTCCAAGACCAGGTTGGGTGGGCTTGGAGCAACCTGGGGTAGTGGAAGGTGTCCCTGTCCATGGCAAGGGGTAGAATGAGATGAGGTGAGATGAGCTTTGAGGTCCCTTCCAACCCAAACCAGTCTGTGATTCCGTGAACGTTCAGATTCCTGACACTGCTGTGGTTATTCTGTTGTATTTGAGAGTTTGCTTTACAGAAGGGAACAGAGAGTGGGTGCAACAGGCCGCTGCTGATTTTATGGGGGACACAAAGCTGATCCTCGCATCTCTTCCACTCTGCTCCTGACAGTGGCTTTCCTTCCTTCTTTAGGAGACCTCTGGAACTGGATACCGATGGGATTTGGTGTGTCCTCCCCAACAGCTTCCCAGAGAACTTTGTCATCAAATCAACAAATGCCAAGAAGCCAAAGGTGACCATCTCTTACCCAGGTGCCATGCTGAACATCCTGGTGAAGGTGAGTCTGGCACCTCTCCAGGCCAGTTCTGCAGCAAAAGAAGAGGGGTGGAGAGCTGATGAGAGAGCCCCTCTCCCTGCTCCTTGTGTAGCAAGTGAGAGGTCAGGACTGATGGCCCTGGAGAGCATCTGAGTGGATGGAGAGGCTCGATGACCCCCAGAGGGTTCTGTAAGAGGCCAGGTCTGGTGCATGCTCACCTGTGCAGGAGTCCAGAGCAAGGTTTAAACACATCATCTGCTCACTCCAGCCTCTCTAAGACAAAACAATATCATTTTAGGGCCCAAAGCATTTTTCTTCTCAGACAGATCAGATGTTTTGATTTTGGATCCCAGAGGGATCTTTTGGGCAGGATGTGTCCCAGGGTCATCCCCTGGTGTGACCAGCCAGCTGTGGAGTGAAGCTGTTCTCCTGGGACTCTGCCCACAGGAAGGCTTCACCAATGACCAGTACCAGGAGCTGCAGGACCCAGCCTCACTCACCTACGTCACACGCTCGGAGAACAGCATCTTTTTTGAAGTGGATGGTCCATACCTGGCCATGATCCTCCCAGCTTCCAAAGAGGAGGGCAAGAAGCTGAAGAAAAGGTGAGATTTCAAAGCTTGAGTCTCTTTCCCTGAGTAACAGGGTGAGGATCTCATTCCCTTTGTGCATGTGGTGCATGTTGGTCCTTGCCTCCAGAGCCAGCAGCATGCTTGACTCACTGGATTTACATCACCATCTCCTCACATCAGCTCATCTTTGAATCCAGCTGTGCACTTGCTTCCAGTGCCAGGCTATGGCAGTAAATTTTAGCAGATAACAGCAAAATTACATTTCTCCAACCTGGTGGCCAGACATCTCCCTCTTTGACTTCCCTTCTGAGGTTTTCTGGTACTGCTTGTATTCAACCTAATCTGTTTAAACTCAGCAATTCCTGCAGTCCTATCTCTCAGGAGTTCACAGACCTCCAGCAACACTTGTCCTAGGTGTTTCCCCTTCCTTCTACATCTGCAAGAAGGACCGTGTCCCACCATTACTGTCACATTATAGGACAGTTGTGCCCAAACTTCGCTGATTTCTCTGACACCTCCTAACCAAGAACATGAACTAGGGCAGTAGCACCTACTGTTTCAGGGAGCAGCCCACAGACCTGGGTCTGGCTCCAAAAAATGCTGTTGTTGACCTCAGCACCCTCTGTCCTCACAATTACGTACTTCTTTGTGCTTAATCCCCCATGGGACGAGCTCCAGCACACACCATCACTTGTCAGTGCCCCTCCCCAAGAAGTCAGTTCCCACTGCAAGGGTCAAGGAAATGCCCAGCTCTGAGCTGGTCATGGAACTCCTGTCAGGGCCTCTGGTTTCTGATAGTTTGAGTATGTTAGAAACCACATGTATATCCTGGTCGCTTTCCAAGCAAAACAGCCTGGAGGTGGAGGAAGGAAAGGCTGTGTCCATTTGAATGGTGGGAGAAGGGCTGGCCAAACCATTTAGGTGTTAATATCCCCTCTCCTTGCTGATAGTTCCCATAAGGTGGTTTGGGTTTATATGAGACAGACAGACAGAATTGCCAGGGCTGTGAAAGGCAAAACAATGCAAGAGAAGAGGCAAGAGAGATGAGTGTTCCTTAGGTGTGTCACAGCTGCATCCAGTTTCCTCTGAATCCCACTGCCACCAAAAGGACTTTACAGTTTCCTTCTTCTCTCTAACCATCTTCCTAATATCTTCATTTCCTCACCTGGCCACTCACCTCCCATCCTTGTGTGCAATTAAGATCATTCTCTACCACTTAATGTCACTCCATACCCACAGTGCTGCACCCAGGTTTTGAGGTGCTCAGCACAAGAAACGTGGAGCTGCTGGAAGAGGTCCAGAGGAAGCCATAAAGATGCTCTGAGGGCTGAAACCTCTGTGCTCAGGAGACAGGCTGGGAAGAAAAGGCTTCAGGGAGACCTTAGAGCCCCTTCCAGTGCCTACAGGGGCTCCAAGAGAGCTGTAGTCGGATGGGCCTGGAGTGAGAGGACAGGGGGAATGACTTCTGACTGCCAGAGGGCAGGGTTAGATGGGATATTGGTAATAAATCCTTGCCTGCAAGGGTAAGGAGGCCCTGGCACAGGTTGCTCATGAAAGCTGTGGCCACCTCATCCCTGAGAGTGTCCAAGGCCAGATTAGGGCAACCTGAGACAGTGGAAGATGTCCCCATCCACAGCAGGGGGGTGGGACAGGATGAGCTTTAAGGTCTGTTTCACTGTGGTTCTATGAATCTGTGTGAATGAGCTGGGACAAGAACTGGCATGTTTTTCCAGACCAAGTTGAAATGGTTGCTGTTGATACTTGAGACAATCCAGGTGCCACCATGGCTCTTTTGAATGTGCTGGATGATGGCACAACAGCATGGGGAAAAGAGCCCTGGCAGGAGGCTCACCAGCAGGATGGTGACGTGGGCCTTGGTGCAGGCCAGGTTTGCTCATGGTCTCTCTCCCAGGTACGCGGTGTTCAACGAGGATGGGTCCCTGGCTGAGCTGAAGGGGTTTGAGGTGAAGCGCCGGGGAGAGCTGCAGCTGGTGAAGATATTCCAGTCATCTGTGTTTGAAGCTTTTCTGAAAGGCAGCACACTAGAGGAGGTGTATGCATCAGTGGCCAAGGTGGCGGATTACTGGCTGGACGTGCTCTACAGCAAGGTAGGCACAGCTCAGCATGTCTGTGCTCCAAGGTGGAGGCTGCAAAGTCGTGTCCAGGCTGATTGAACGCTGGGGAGGATGGACTTTACTTGTACAGAGGTGGTGGTCCCCTGTTCCTCTTTCACCCTCAGTTGACAGATGACACTGAGGCTGGGCAGAAGTGGTTCACAAGTTCACAGGTTATTCTGAGTTGGAAGGGACCCTCAGGATCATTGAGTCCAACTCCCAAGCAAACACCCACCCAGGGATGGAACCCACAACCCCAGAGCCACGGGCACCACGCTCCATCCATCCAAGCCTCTCACCATCCAGACCATGTCACTGAGCTCCTCATCCAGTCTGACCTTAAACACCTCCAGGGATGGCAACTCCACCACCTCCCTGGGCAGACCATTCCACTGAGGGATCACTCTCTCTGGGAAAAAAACTCTTCCTAACATCCAGTCTAAACCTCCCCTGGCACAGCTTAATGCCATGTCCTCTTGTTCTGGTGTTGTCAGCCTGAGAGAAGAGATTCACACCCACCCGACTGCAACCTCCCCTCAGGGAGTTGTAACCAGCACTGAGGTGACCTCTGAGCCTCCTCTTTCCAGGCTGAACAACCCCAGTTCCCACAGTCACTCCCCATAGTGGTTGTCCTCCAGTCCTTTCACCATCCTTGTCACTCTTCTCTGGACCCTCAAGCAGCTCAACATCCTTCTGAAACTGGGGAACCCAGAACTGGACACAGCACTCAAGATGTGTCTGACCAGCGCCGAGTACAGGGGAAGGAGAACTTCCCTAGTCCCACTGACCACACTGTTCCTGATGCAGGCCAGGACGCCATTGACCCTCTGAGCCACCTGGGCACACTGCTGGCTCATATTAAGTTTTCTGTCAATCATTACTCCTAAATCCCTCTCCATTTCACCACTCTCCAGCCACTCCTCCCCCAGTCGATAGCGATGCAGAGGGTTGTTATGTCCAAAGTAAAGAACCCGGCACTTCGACTTGTTAAATCTCATATTATTGGAGTCTGCCCATTTGTCTGGCCTGTCAAGGTCCCTCTGAAGGGCCCTTCTACCCTCTGGCAGTTCAACATTTGCCCCCAGCTTGGTATCATCTGCAAACTTGCTGATGGTGGACTCAATTCCCTCACCATATTGTCAATAAAGATATTAAACAGTGCTGAGCCAAGCACTGATCCCTGTGGGACTCTACTGGTGACTGGCTGCCAGCTGGATGTGACACCATTCACCAACACTCCCTGAGCTCGTCCATCCAACCAGTTCCTAACCCAACATAAAATGCTTCTATCCGGTCCATGCTCTAAGACTTCTCCTGAAGCTTATTATGGGAAACTGTGTCAAAGGCTTTGCTAAGATGCAAGTACACAGCATCCATGGCCTTTTTATCGTCAACCTGATCAAGGGCAGGAAGGCTCTGCAGAGGGATCTGGACAGACTGGATCCACGGGATAAGGCCAGTGGTGTGAGGTTGACACATGGCCAGGTGCCTGGTTCTGCATTTGGGTCACAACAACCCCATGGCTGGGGGCAGAGGGACTGGAAAGGCGCCCGTCAGGACAGGCCCTGAGGGTGCTGATTGACAGCAGCGAAACAGGAGCTCAGGTGTGCACGTCCAGGTGGGCAAGAACCCAATGGCACCTGGCCTGTATCAACCATGGATTGGCAGCAAGACCAGGGCAGTGACTGTGCCCTGTGCTGGCACTGCTGAGGCATC
Source organism: Pitta sordida (assembly GCA_013390025.1). Classification (NCBI taxonomy): domain Eukaryota; kingdom Metazoa; phylum Chordata; class Aves; order Passeriformes; family Pittidae; genus Pitta; species Pitta sordida. The sequence goes on along the minus strand of WEKX01013578.1, from coordinate 147,150 downwards.
TTCAATTCTGGGGTCAGTTTTGGGCCCCTCACAACAAGACACTGAGGTGCTGGAGTGTGTCTGGAGATGGGAACAGAGCTGAGGAAGAATCTGGAGCACAAGTCTGAAGAGGAGCAGCTGGAGGAGCTCAGGCTGGAGAAAAGGAGTCTCAGGGGGGACCTTCTTGCTCCCTACAACTCACTGACAGGAGGGTGGAGCCCATGTGGGGGTCAGGCTCTGCTCTCAGGGAACAAGTGACAGGATGAGGGGAAATGGCCTCAAGTTGACCAGGGCAGGTTTAGGTTGAATAACAGAGACAATTTCATCCCAGGGCTGCCCAGGGCAGTGGGGGACTTCAATAAGTTCACAACTCCCACAACAAACTCCTCCAAAAGTGCTGGCTCACAATCACAATACAACACCAATATTCAAGGGTGGTGGCTAAAAACACACAACACACATCACACAAGCCTCCCACTCCCACAACAGCGTTCAGTACAGAGTATGGACTAGAATAGGATAGCTGTGCTTTTCTCAGGCAAAGCAAGGGAAGAAAACAAAGAATGTCACCAGTCCTTAGATCTCGCCTTGGTCCTGCCACATGGATGGTCCGGAGCTGGGGCAAACAATGAGACAAAGAAAGAAGAGAGGATAAAGAGAAAAGAAAAAAGAGAAAGAGGGGGCCTGATATCCTCTCTTTTATAGTTAATCTTACATGAAATAGACTTGTGCCATATTGTTCATGCATGCAACAGCCAGGCCTTTGAGCCCTCTTCCAGGAAGTGATTTGGAAGAGGTGATTGAGCATAAGTCTCAAGATTGAGCAGGAAGTTCACAGAATCACAGATTATTTGGAGTTGGAAGGCACCCACAAGGATCATCAAGTCCAACTCTTTAAGTGAATGGCCCATACAGGGATCAACCTGTGACTTTGCCATTACTGGCACCATGCTCTAACCAACTGAATCTTCTGAGTATTGTATATGATAATTGCATACAACACAATAAATTGCCTCAGAACACACTGCTCCAGATCCATGGTACCCTCTCTCCTGATCATAGATTTCCTGTAGCAATACTTAGAATGTTTGAGACAAATGCTTGGATCTGGTCCTCTGTAGTCCTTCACTTTGTGATGACGTACAACAAGCTCTTGGTGATCCCAGTTTTGTGTGTACAACACAAAGCCATGCTGTCACAGTGCAGCCATGGCACAAACTAGTGCCAGCCTCAAACCCATGCTTCCCTTTACTACAGGTCCTACTGGCAGCTGCAACAGGGGGCGAATCTCGAGCTCCATGTAAAGAGACACAGATCTACAGCTGTGCAGATGCTGTAGGTGCACCACGAGGTGCTCCCTGACCAGCAGCAAGGTTTGTTAGGTTCTTGCTAACCTGAGGTTTTTCTTTCCCTTTCAGGCTGCCAACATGCCTGATTCAGAGCTGTTTGAGCTCATCTCAGAGAACCGGTCCATGTCACGCAAGCTTGAAGACTATGGGGAGCAGAAATCCACTTCCATCAGCACTGCCAGACGCCTGGCAGAGTTTCTGGGGGACCAGATGGTGAAGGATGCAGGCCTGAGCTGTCGCTTCATCATTTCTAAAAAACCAGAAGGGTCTCCAGTCACTGAGAGGTGTGTGGGAGCAGCCAAGAGGGGACAGCTGGTATGCTGTGGCCAGGTGATCACCTGAGTCTGGCACAGACCACGAGCGGGGCAATGGGTAACACCATCCAGCCCAGTGGCCTCTCAGGGGTGAGAGGAGAAGCCTGGAGGGTCTCCACAGGCTGGCAGGGGGGATTGTGGAGTGCTAGGACATTGCTCCCCTGCCTTCTCTAGGGCCATCCCCCTTGCCATCTTCCAAGCTGAGCCCAGCGTGCGCAAACACTACCTCCGAAAATGGCTGAAGAGCCCTTCACTGCAGGACTTCAACATTCGTGCGGTGAGTCCCTGCAGATGGCCTCGGACTTGTGACAGGCGCAGCCTGGTCAGTGACTTTTGTGCTCGAAAAGCAGGGTGCTGGGGTGGGGGTCCTACAGGAATGTTTAATTCTGCATCTGGTGGCCTTTCCGCTTGGCTTTCTCCACTGCCCAAGCTCTGCTCTCTTCCCAGATCCTGGACTGGGACTACTATATTGAGAGACTGGGCAGCACCATCCAGAAAATCATCACCATTCCTGCGGCCTTGCAGCAGGTACAGAGCAGTGGGGGAGTGCGCAGGAGAGGGGCTTTGGGTGAGGGACCTGGTCTGATTTGGAGCTGCTCTCCAGGTGAAGAACCCAGTGCCACGGGTCCGGCACCCAGACTGGCTCCACAGGAAACTCCTGGAGAAGAATGATGTGTACAAACAGAAAAAAATCAATGAGCTTTTCGTTTTGGAAGGCAAGAAACGGGTAAAGAGTGAGGGGAAGGTGCTGGCTGTGCTGGTGAGCTTGTCTCCTGCAGCCCCCATTCTCCTGTTGTCCTTGTTCCCTCAGGTTCTTGCCAACCAGCCTGCAGAAGGGACACCCAGCTCACAGGTTGGTGACATAGAGGACTTGGGGACTGTCAAGGTCACTCAGCCACTGCTTCCCATTACAAATAAGCGGAAGCGGATCCCTGCAGCAGAGGAAAGCCAACAGCTGTCCCAGGATCTGGAGCTCTCCCAGTCTTGGCGGGAGATCTTGGGCCCACCTCCACCCCTGGGCACTACCAAGGTAGGTGCCTCAGGACTGTTCTTGTCCATTGAAGCAGTTTGGGTGCTGCCAGGAGCAAGCTGTGGGTCTCCCAAAACCCTCTGCACATACGTGACTCAGGAATACAAGGAGAAATATAACCAGAAGACAGAAATACAACCACTGATTAAGGGTGGGAGGTGGCTCCACAGCAGGGGCAGGAACACGGTATGGGCCATGGGGCTGGAGGGTTGGGCCATGGTGGTCTGGAAAGCCTGTGCTGGTTTATTGCATGCTGTCAACCCCCTCAGGAAGAGCGGCTGGTCTGGCTGCGCTTCCACCAGAAGAAGTGGGAGCTGCAGGCTCGGCAGCGGCGGGAGCGGCGGAAGAGGCGGCGGCTGGAGGACGGCGGGGCCGTGGCAGGTGGAGGAGTGGTGCGAGATGCCCTCTCCAAGGGGCTTAGCAGCTTTCTGCGACGAACAGCACGCAGCATCCTGGACTTGCCCTGGCAGATCGTGCAGGTACTAGGGAGGGGTCCTGCCACAGACCAGTTCAGGGTACACCCTCACATTTACACTCTCTGTGGTCAAGCAGTAAAGTTCAGGAACCCTGACCCCCATGCCAGGCAAATGTTAGCCCTCAGGAGCCCAGATGGGGTTGCAGAGCCTCAGGCTCGTGCACATCTGAATGAAAACAGTCACCCACAGGGTCGTGCTTGGTGAATCTGAATCTGGCATGTGTCTATGGATCTGCCAGTGGAGAGGCTCTGGGTAGTCACAGAACCACAAAAACAGCTGAGACTGGAGGCAGCTCTGGGGCCCCTCTGGTCACACTGTCTTCTCAGGCAGGGCCACCCAGAGCCAGGGGCCCAGGATAGGGAGTGCACACCTGCCCTGCCAACCTGGGCCACAGCTCTGTCACCTTCACAGGAAAAAAAGTGTTTTGGGCATGCAGAGGGACCCTCCTGCATTACAGTCTGTGCCCATGGCCTCTGATCCTGCTATTGGGCACAGAGTCGGGCTCTATCCCCTCTGCACTTCCCATTAGGTTTATACATGGATGAGATCCCCCTGAGCTTCCTCTCCTCAGGGATGGACAGTCTCAGTTCTCCCAGCCTTTCTTCATATGAAAGGCGCTCCAGTCCCTTCTTCATCCTTGTAGCTCTCACTATTCAGTATGTCTGTGTCCAGTTCTGAGGTGCCCAGCACTGGGCACAGGATTCCAGTGGTGCCTGGCAGCAGCCAACATACAAATGAGAAGGTGGAGTGGTGCCACACGGGTGTTTTCACAAACTTTCGTTATGCATCAGCCCCTGTCACCCACTTCCTCCAGAAAGGCCTCAGAGCTGCAGGTCCAGCACCTCAAAGTGAATTGGGTGACATCACACCCTGGAGTTTGTTGGCCAGCCTGAGGCAGAATTTTCATGGTACCCTGTGACAGTAGCAGGACATGGGGACTCTGGAGCTGAGAGTGATGACTCTAAGCCCCCCATCTGTTTTTGGCCACCAGCTGACCATGTTAATATTCAGAGTGCTCTGCAGCACAGATGTGAGCACTGATGGCATGTTGGACCTCCCACTAATGCTGACCTCGTGCCCGTGTCCCGCAGATCGCCGAGACCAGCCAGCCTGGGCTGTTCCGGCTGTGGGCAGTGATAGGGAGCGACCTGCACTGCATCAAGCTGAGCATCCCACGTGTCTTCTACGTCAACCAGCGTGTCCCAAAGCCAGAGGAGGGAACAGCCTACAGGAAGGTGAGGACCTGCTGCTTCTGGAAGGGAGGTGGCCACTTGCATTGAGATGAGGCGCTTCACCTCCCCTGCAAGCAAGTACTACAAGCATTTGCCTTGCAACCCCTCACTGTCCCACTCCATGGATATCCCTCATCCAGGCCCTAGTCCCCCTGCTGATCCTGGCATGCCTGGAAAGCAGGTTCTCTGTTACAGGAATTTGTAATGTGCCTGAGCATAACGCACTGATTTCCTTACAAAAGAGGAGTACCAGGAGCTGGGCTCAGAGCCTGTCTCCTGGCAGTGGTGCCATGTGATGAGATGTGTCCCGATAATCTTGTCCCTTACCTTGGCAGGTGAACAGAATCCTCCCCCGCTCAAACTTGGTTTACAACCTGTATGAATACTCTGTCTCTGAAGACATGTACCAAGAGCACATCAATGAAATCAACGCAGACCTCTCTGCTCCAGACATTGAGGGAGTATATGAGACACAGGTAACTCCTCTAGGTGCTCATTGTTAAGGATTGCTGGGTAGTAGCTCATCAGTCTGAGTGCCAGTGGTTGGGCACCAAATCCAAGACCCTGGACAGCAGAGAACTGGGGGATATATACATGCTCATATGGACTGAGTGTCAGCATTATGAGTTCATGGTGTGTCAGGGAAAGGGGCTTCATTTTATTCAGAGTTACTTTGGAGAAACAAGATGTCTAATGAGCAGAAATTACGTTTTTCCTCTAAATTAATCCAGAACCAGCCTGCTTGCATTGGAAGCAGGAAAGAGAAGCGGTATTTAGAATAAAGCTGGGCAAAAAAGGTAGGCCATGCTATTGCAAGAGTGACTGGAAGTTGGCGAATGTGACCCCCATACACAAAAAGGGTCGTAAGGATGATCCAGGAAACTACAGACCTGTTAGCCTCACCTCGGTCCCAGGAAAAGTTATGGAGCAGATAGTGCTGAGCGCTATCCTGCAACACCTGCAGGGTGGACAAGAGATCAGGCCCAGCCAACATGGGTTTGGAAGGGGTAGGTCTTGCTTGACCAACATGATCTCTTTTTATGATCAAGTAACTCGCCTAGTGGATGAGAGGAAGGCTGTGGACGTGGTGTATCTGGACTTCAGTAAAGCATTTGACACAGTCTCCCATGATATACTCCGGGGGAAGATAGCAGCAAGGGGTTTCGATAGGAATATTCTCTGCTGGGTCAGGAACTGGTTGGAGGCCAGGGCCCAGAGAGTGGTGGTCAATGGTGTCTCATCTAATTGGCAACCGGTTACTAGTGGTGTCCCCCAAGGGTTGGTGCTGGGTCCGGTCCTGTTTAACATTTTCATTGATGATAGAGATGATGGCATTGAGGCCATCATGAGTAAATTCGTGGATGACACCAAGCTTGGAGCGCGTTTTGATCTGTTAGAGAGTAGGAAGGCCCTGCAGAGAGACCTGGACAGACTGGAGAGATGGGCAGACTCCA
>WEKX01013578.1:113200-141262 GCA_013390025.1 Pitta sordida | reverse complement strand
GGGAGGCTGGATGCGGTACCGAGTGATATGATCTAGATGTAGATGCTGGGTTAGTTGGATTATAGGTTGGACTAGATGATCTTCAAGGTCCTTTCCAGCCTTATCTATACTGTGATACTTTGTGATAAAGGGTGGTGAATTTGATAGTCAAATGCACTGTAGGATTATTATGGATCAAAAGTCTTTGCCTGAGTAGGACAAGCTTGACCTGGGAGTGTTGGTTGATAGAANCTGTCCCTAGAGGTGTTTAAGAAAAGGTTGGATGATGTCCTTGGTGGCATGACCTAGATATTAGGGTAGTGTGTTATAGGTAGGATGGTGTGTTGGTAGCAGGATGGCAACAGGTTAGGTAACGGGTTTGGCTAGGTTAAGTAATAGGTGATAGGTTGGACTTGATGATCACTATGGTCTTTTCCAACCTTACTGATTCTGTGATTCTGTGATGTGAGCAGAGTTGCCACTGACTATTAAATCCTATCTGAGGTGCACAAGTCTGCAAAGGCAAACAGCTCACCATGGAGTTTGGAGACTTGAGCTACTGAAGTTACTGGTATAACCTGGGAAGTGTTCCAGTGGGACATGGTGAAAGAAACGATTTTTAGGCACCTTCAATTTCTGCTTTTGGAAAATTTGGGAAAAGGTCCCACAAGGCACGACACAACTCTCAATGATTACGTGGAACCTGTAAAATCCTGTGGTGATGATAAAGATTGAACCACATATGGCATCAGTAATTGAAAATGGTGCCTACCAAACCTTACTGAGGTTTAGTAAGCAGGACCCCAAACTCTGCTGAAGTGAGTAGCATGCACCCAAATTCATCATACCTGTAGACCTCCCTCTAGAAAACCAAGTCCTCTCCACTCCCATAGTATTTAGTAAGTGGGAAGGGGAAAAAAAAAAAAGAAAATAAGGGGAAATCAAAATGAGCAGCTGAAGTAAAACAAGGAGCATGGAGGAGTTCTAAAGATATGAAGGAAATGAAATTAGCGTGGCAGGCAGCAGCAATGGTTGTGTGAGGGGAGGCTGAGTGAGCTGGACTGTGCAGCCAGGAGAAGAGGCTCAGGGAACCTGCTCAATGGGAAGAGTGGAGGAGAGGAACAAGAAAGGATCTACTCTGGAGTCCAGGAGAGGACAGGAGGCAGTGGGCACAACCTGAAATATGGAAAATTCGGTGTTAATTCTGCAAGAAAAGACTAATCTTCCAAGGATGGTCAAGCAGGTTGCCCAGAGGGTTGTGGAGCTTCCATCCTCAGAGACGCAAACATAACCCAGCTGGACACAGACCTGGGCAAGGAAAGATCTGTCTTGATCTTTAAACGTCTTCAGTGCAATTTTGAGCGTGATCCCCAAAAATGTATCAGGAATGACACAGGAGGATGCAAGAAAGGGAACAGTTTCCCTGCAGGGATGAAGCTTAGATGGGAATGTACTAGGGGTCTGTACAACTGAAACTGGCCTGAGGGAAGAGGAATCAGGCAAGAAATGTCTATTGCTTCTCACTGGTTTGGGACCAGGTCCCTCAGCAAGCCATCCAGGAGGAGTCTTCTGCAGTGGTGGAGTTGACTGCTACAGGGTTAATAAAATAGGGTGGATCTGTGACTATTATCTGGAGGCTCATATGGAGCCTCTGCCTCAGGGTGCCAAACCACAAGTTGCAGAGCTGCAGGATTGCCCAAATATTGCTCCACATGTCCTCCAAAATGCCTTGATGGTGGGATCTGGGACTAGATAGGAACACATGGATTTTAAGGTACCTGTTCTGTACCTCCAACACTGGCGAAGGTGATAATACCAAATTCATGACAAAGGCACCTCAGGTATGTCATACCTGTGATTTTGAAGCTTGGTTGTTCTAGGTCTGCAGCCCCCAAGAGGAATTTATTAACACAATGTTGTTCCATCACATCTCTCCCCATCATTCAGGTGCCGCTGCTCTTCCGTGCCCTGACCCAGCTGGGCTGTGTGTGCATGGTCAGCAGGCAGCTTGTCCAGCACCTGGCAGGGCGAGAGGCTGAAACCTTCGACATTGAGCACCTGGAGATGCGCTCGCTGGCCCAGTTCAGTTACCTGGAGCCAGGTGAGGCATCTCAGGAGTGGGGCTCCTGGGGCAGCCAGGACCTCGCACCCTGGGTACCACTGATGCTCTGTGCTCTGTGTCCTCAGGAAGCATTCGCCACATCTACCTCTACCACTGCTCCCAGGGCAGCAAGGCACTCCTGGGCCTCTTCATCCCGTCACAGCGCAAGGCTTCCGTCTTCGTGCTGGACAAGGTAAGGGGGGATTTGGAGGAGGAGGGATCTGGGGTGCTGGTGGGTGAAATGCTGGATGTGCTCTGGCCATGTGCTGATATTCTTGGCTGATCCCACAGCATGGGCAACAGGGGAGGCGGGGACTCTGCTCCTCTGTACTGCTCAGGTGAGACCCCACCTGCAGTGCTGCCTCCAGCTCTGGAGCCCCCAAAATAGGAAGGACATGGCACTGTTGAAGCAAGCTCAGAGAATGCCATGGAGATGCTCTAAGGACTGGAGCCCCTCTGCTCTGGAGACAGGCTGGGAGAGCTGGGGGTGCTTACCTGGAGAAGAGAAGTCTCCAGGGAGACCTTGGAGCCCCTTCCAGAGCCTAAAGGGGCTCCAAGAGAGCTGGAGAGAGACTTGGGACTAGGGTCTGGAGTGACAGGACAAGAGAGAATGACTTCTGACTGCCAGAGAGCAGGGTAAGATGGGATATTAGGAAGAAATTGTTCCCTATGAGGGTGGTGAGGCTCTGACATAGGATACTGAGAGCAGCTGTGGCTGCCCCATCCCTGGAAGTGTTCAAGACCAGGTTAGACGGGGCTTGGAGCAACCTGGGATAGTTGACCTCCAGTTGTGCCAGGAGGGGTTTACATTGCATATCAGGAAAAACTTCACAGAAAGGGTTGTCAAGTCCTGTAACTCACTGCCAAGAGCAAGTGGTGAAGTCACCATCCCTGAAAGGAGTTAAAAGCCCTGTAGATGTGGCAGTTGGGGACAGGGGTTAATGATGGCCTTGGCAGTGCTGGGTGAACAGCTGGACTTAATTTTAAAGGTCTTTTCCAACTTAAACAATTCTGTATTATGTATATGGTGTCCCTGCCCATGGCAGGGGTTTGGACTAGATGACTTTTAAAGTCCCTTCCACTCCAAACCATCACTTGGTAGGCTCAGGCAGCGGGAGGTTTCTCCATGCATTGCCCCTGGAATCTCCCACTGCCCTGACCCATTACTCCTCATACCCAGGTACGCAGCAACCAGATGCCAAATCTCACCACCCTGTTCTCAGCGGAGCGCAAAGCTCTGCTGGAAAAGGTGGGCGAGGAGCTGATGCCCCCAGACAAGCACACCTTTGAGGTGCGTGCTGAGACTGAAGCCAAGGCTGTCTTCAGAGGTGTCCAGCGGCTGCTGCTGGGCTACAAGGTGAGATGAAGGTGGGAGGAAGGTCTCCATGGAACTGCAGTGACTAAGGGTTGGATGCTGTGGAAAGCACTGGTGCACAAGTTCCAATAGCACCTGCACTTAACTTCTGGTCCCAAGGTCAAGGGTAGAAGTGGGTGCAATGTTTTGCTTGGGGGAACTTAACCTGGAGCAGTGCGAGCAGCCAGGCTACCTCCATCCTTGCACTCGTCTGGAAAGCTGGTGGCATGGAGGTGTGTGGGCACTTTGGGAATGCAGGGGTGTACTGTCTCCACCATGGGGACAAGACACCTGACACTACCAGCTTCCTGCTGAGCAGGTGCACCAGGACATGTCCATTTCTCCTTGGCACAGGATGAGCGCCGAGGCCCCACACTGGTGGCTGTGCAGTCCAACTGGGACCTGAAACAGCTGGCAAGTGGGATCCCCATCATCGAGGAGTTCCCCTTAGTCCCCATCCAGCTGGTAGATGACATCAGATACTCAGTCCTGGACTGGCAGCGCCACGCCGCTCGCCGCATGATCCGCCACTACCTCAACTTGGACACCTGCCTCTCCCAGGCTTTTGAGATGAGCAGGTGCCATGGGTGGACATGTTCCCCTGAGGCTGCTGTGCCCTGAATGGGACACAGGAACTGCCTTGTCCCTTGAGGGGAGAGGCATGGTTCCTGTTTTCCCTGCAGCTGTGCTCACTCCAATGACCGCTCACGTCTCTGTGCCCCAGGTACTACCACATCCCCATTGGGAACCTCCCTGAGGATATCTCCACTTTCGGCTCTGACCTGTTCTTCTCGCGCCACCTCCGTCGTCACAACCACCTGCTGTGGCTGTCCCCCACAACCCGCCCTGACCTGGGGGGGAAGGAGGCTGATGACAACCGCCTGGTTATGGAGTTTGATGAGAGAGCCTCAGTGGAGATCAACAACCCTGGCTGCTACTCCACAGGTGAGGAGGGAAAAGAGAGGTAGCACTGGGGAGGGGGCAGAGCTGGATCCTGCCTTGTGAGCTTTGAGAGGAGTGGATTTGATCCCCAAAGAGTCTGTGGTGACAGTTGTCACCAGCAGCTTTCGGGTTTCAGCATCAGTCTGGGCAAGGTGGATGCTGAGGGCATGTCCTGGGGCAGGGGAGGGTTAGCTATAACATGCACGTGTCAAAATATGGATTATTTACCAATGAGCACTTGACAGACAACCTGCAACATGTCAGCCCATGGACAAGACTAGCTCACCCAGTCATCCCTGGTGACCCTGGGACAGGTCTCTTGTAGGCAGAGGCAGCTTGAGTGTATTCAGCTCCACTTCGGAAGCTTTCTGGAAAAACTAGTGGTCCCCAGAGCTTCAGTAGGTCCAAGTCTTGTTGGAAGACAGAGTGTGGTTGAGGTAGTCATGTCTATGAAAACATCTCCCCCCTTGGTGCAGTAGCACCTATAGATTACCCTGTACCTGTGACAAGCACTTCTGGCAGAGGTGAGGGGGGTGTCCCTGGTCCTTTCCCTGCTGACAGTTGTGTCTGCTCTTAGTGTGTCTGGAGCTGGACATCCAGAGCCTGGCTGTGAACACCGTGTTGCAGTCCCACCACGTGAATGACATGGAAGGAGGCTCCAGCATGAGCATCAGCTTTGATGTGATTCAGCAGGCATCCCTAGAGGACATGGTGACAGGGAACCAAGCTGCCAGCATTCCAGCTAGCTATGATGAGACTGCCCTCTGCTCCAACACTTTCAGGTACAGCTTGAGAAGCAGCACGAGGTGGAGCAGGTGGTCTCCATTCTGGCAGGTCCCTTAGGGTTCTACCTCATTCCCTCCTGGCTTTACCTTTTCCCCAGCAATAAGGCTTCTGGGGTGTTCTAAGTATAAATCCAAGTCTCAAGTGCAGGGCAGGCACACACTGTAAGATCCCGAGCTCAGAGCTGCCTGGTGCCTCAGGCAGCAGATGTGTTGGTGAAGACTGCCCTTTCCTGTTTCTTCACGCGTCACTGGGTTATAGAGGCATTTATTTACCCTGTGGCTCACATGACAAGGGCTGGGCAAGAGAGTTCCTATTCTAAATCCTCCAGTGTATCTGAAAACATGTCCCTGTCAGGAAGGGGGTGGGAGTTGCTGGTGGCTGGTGGGATGATGATGCTCTCTGCTTGCTGGCAGGATCCTGAAGAGCATGGTGGTGAGCTGGGTGAAGGAGATCACACAGTACCACAATGTCTATGCAGACAACCAGGTTATTCACTTTTACCGGTGGCTCCGCTCTCCTTCCTCCCTGCTCTACGACCCGGCACTGCACCGCACACTCCACAACATGATGAAGAAGCTTTTCCTGCAGTAAGTGAGGCCTGGAATGTGCCAGGCTGGTGCGTGGGAAAGGGAAAGGCATGACGTTAGTGACCAGGAAGCTAGTGCCCACAGTGATCCTCCAAGGAGCTGTGCAGTGGACTGGAGTGCACCTTTTGTCTGCTTTGGGTGATCTCCCCGAGTGGTGTTGCTGCATGCTGACTGAGGGGATCAGGATGTGCTCTGTGGGTTGCCTCTGCCCCTCAGGCATTGCTTTCCCGCCCACTTAGCCCTGCCCTGTCCCCTGCTGCAGGCTGGTGGCCGAGTTCAAGCGCCTGGGCTCCTCTGTGGTCTATGCCAACTTCAACCGCATCATCCTGTGCACCAAGAAGCGGCACATTGAGGACGCCATCAGCTACATGGAGTACATAATCAACAGGTGGGATGCACCTGGAGATGGGGGTCCCAGGTGGTGAGGCTGGGGTAAGGCTCAGGGTCAGGAAGGAGAATGCTGATTTTTTTGCCTTCTGATGAGCCTCAGATACTTTTTTTGGCAAAGCTACTGAAGGGACAAGGCTTCCCAGTTCTCTTACTAGGGATCTGTCCCTAGCTGTCCTCTATAGTCAGTATTCCAAGAATACTTGTAGGATTTAATACAGAAGAGACCTTCAGGAGAACCTGAGATGCCCAGCAATTCAGCCCCTGGCTGGTTAAAATCCACTTTAGTACAGTGGTGAGTGTCCCCCCTTGTCATGTGGGAGACTGGGGGTTCAATTCCTGCCAGGGAGGCAGCGGTGCCATTTAAGAGTTGGACTCAATGATCCTTGTGGGTCTCTTCCAACTGAGAATATTCTGTGATTCTGTGGTTGTCAACATCCCAGCTGTGGTACAGGCACCTTATCACAGCACTAGGGAGCCAGGTGTCCTTGGGCAAAACTTCCACTGAGATCTATTGTGGGAAAGGTGACACCCCTCTCTCCTGGTCAGCACTGCCTGCCCACAGTGTTCCATGGAGAAGGACCATGCCAACATAGGGACTAACTGTAGTCTCTTCCATCCAGCATCCACTCCAAGGAAATCTTCCATTCTCTGACCATCTCCTTCTCCCGCTGCTGGGAGTTTCTTCTCTGGATGGACCCAGCAAATTATGGAGGTATCAAGGGAAAAGTGGATTCTCGTATCCACTATGGGGAGGTAAGAGATAGGAAGCACCCAGTCCCCTGGGAGCAGGGTGCTGGGGTTGCGCCGCAGTAGGGAGGTGTTGGCTGGGCATGAGGAACCACTGCAGCATCACTGGCTCCCCAAGAAGGACACCAGCAAGAGGCAGGCATTGGAAGAGGAGGACAGCGAGGAGGAAGAGGAGGAGGTGGCAAGGGAAGAAGAGGAGGAGGAAGGGGAGCCAGACATGGAGGAGCTGCTGGAGAACAACTGGAACATCGCACAGTTCCTGCCCCAGGCCGCCTCCTGCCAGAGCTACTTCCTGATGATCGTGTCAGGTGAGTGGTCACGGGGAGGGGATGAGGTCATTGTACCCCCTGGTGCCAGCTTCAGGCAGGAACTGCAGCCTGGCCCATGTGTCCCCAGCCTATATCGTGGCCGTGTACCACAGCATGAAGGAGGAGCTGCGGCGCAACACTCCTGGGAGCACCCCCATCAAGAGGAGGAGCACCAGCCAGGTGTCCCAGGAGGCTCTGGGGGACCTGGGGGCCATGCCTGGTGAGTACTGAGCCCCAGGATAGTCCAGCTGCACGCAAAGAGCCAGCCACATCACTGTCCCCATTTGCCACCAACTGGCTCAAGTGCCCTGTGCTTCATCCTTCTAGGCATGATCACCTTCTCACAGGATTATGTAGCCAATGAGCTCACACAGAGCTTCTTTACCATCACCCAGAAGATCCAAAAGAAGATGGCTGGTTCCCGCAATGCTACAGAGCCCTCAGACATGTTCCCTGTTTTGCCTGGCTCCTACCTGCCACTCAACAACCCAGCCCTGGAGTTCATCAAATATGTTTGCAAGGTTAGCCAGTTGGGGCAGGCCCAACTGGAAGTTTTGATTGAAGTTTTGGGGTCCAGGTGCAAATTCGTTGTGCATGGCTCGGATTGTCTGCAGCTTTCCCCTGCGAGGGATCTGCAATCACTTTGCCTTGCCTTGCATCCATGAGGTCGCAAGGATATGAGCTGTCCTGCTGAGGACACTCTCTGCTGGTAGGCTCACCTGGCTCTTACCCTTGCAGGTCCTTTCCCTGGATGCCAACATAACCAACCAGGTGAACAAACTGCGCCGGGACCTGCTGCGCCTCATCGAGGTGGGCGAGTTCTCAGAAGCAGCCCAGTTTCAGGACCCCTGCCGCTCCTATGTGCTTCCAGAAGTCATCTGCAGGAACTGCAACTTCTGCAGGGACCTGGACCTGTGCAAGGACCCTGCCCTCTCCCAGGTGTAACTTCTTTCCAGCAGTCCATCACTTTAGACATTTTACCCCTGAATCCCTTTGCTTTGCAACTCTGCTTGCTGCTCATGATCACCCTCACATAAAGCAAATTTTCTGTTCTAGCTGCATGTGAGGTGTCTGAGCATCCCTGTGCTTTGGCTTCGGTTTTTTTCCTCTCCAGAAAACAGTACCACCCTCCCAGTGCATGAGAATTGTGATGCTAATCTCCCTGTCTTTGGCCCTAGGATGGATTGGTGCTTCCCAGCTGGGTCTGCTCCAACTGCCAGGGGCAGTATGATACTGATGCCATTGAGATGGCATTGGTGGAAGCCCTGCAGAAGAAGCTGATGGCCTTTGTGCTGCAGGACCTGGTGAGTGCAGGGATCCACCACTCTTCCTATTTCTATCTGAGGCTGGATACCTTCACTCTGCCCCGGCAGAGGAGCTTGGCCTCATCTCCTGGCCCACCTGAACCTCCTTGGCCTCCAGGTGTGCAAGAAGTGTCATGGTGTGAAGGAGACGCACATGCCCGTGTACTGTAGCTGTGCTGGAGACTTTGCCCTCACCATCTCCTCCCAGGTACTTCAGCACCTGCCCAGCCCAGCCTCAGGCCAGCAGTTCAGTGAGGGATTGGAGCCCTACAGTGCCCTGTGCTGTAGCTGCATATTCCCTGGTATCTGCTGAGCTGCCCTCTTTCCCAGCAGCCCTGCTCAGCCACCCCCTCAGAGCCCCCTCTGCCTGGGGTGATGGGCAGCCTCCCTCCCTCCCTGCTTCCTTCTCCCCAGACCTTCATGGACCACATCAACATCTTCCAGAACATCGCCCGGCACTACGGCATGGCTTACCTGCTGGAAACCATTGAATGGCTGCTGCACACCAACCCCCAGCTCCAGCAGTGACAGCTGGGCTGCTCCTCCTGCCTGTTTCAGGCAGCAAAAGAGGGGAAGCAGAGCTGTGCCTGGGACCAGGCTGTCCTGCCCTCAGGTGTCTACTGGGGACCTGGAGTTCCACACCTCTGTGCCAGCCCTCAGGTGTGGTTTTAATGTTGAGTTTATGTAAATAAATGGGTTGTAGAAGGCAGGTGTGGTTTTGGGGGCGCAGGGAAGCAAAGGCTGTGGCCTGTCCCTGCAGTTGGGGGGAGTGAGCCATGTCCTTGCTGGGCAGGACCAACCAGGGACCTGTCCCTGTCTGATCCCTCCCTGCCTCCTTGGGGGCAGGGAAGCTGCAGCCTGTCTGTGCCCTCTCACTGTCCCCCTCCAGCTCCAGGGAAAGGGGCTGCAGCCCTGGCCCCTACTGTGACAGTGGCTCCCTGCCAGGGCGTGTGTATCTGGTGTATCCTGCCACTCTGGTACCTGTCTTTGGGCTGGCTCTGCCTCCTGCTCCTGCCCTCCAGGGGGAACAAGTCCCTAGGGCTGCAGCCAGAGCTCCTCCTGTACTTTCAGGGTCTTGGCTCTGCTCTCTGGAGGATGCCAAGATGCAGTCAGGGCTGACCTCTGGCAGTGGCGCTGACCTCTGGCAGTGGCACTGCCCTAGGATGGCAGTGCCTCTCAAACCAAGGCAGGGGAGCCTAGCAGGTCACTCCTGCTCGCCCCAGCAGGCCCCTGCCTATCCCAGGTTCTGCAGGCAGCCGGGAAGCAGGAATGGGGTCCGTGGGGTGCTGGGCATACCCTCTCCTGTTCCCACATTCCTGCAGCAGGACAAGCAGCCCCAGGTCCTCACCGTGGAGCTGTGCCAGGGGAGGTTTAGGCAGGATATTAGGAAAAGCTTCCTCCCCGAGGGTGGACAGGCACTGAAACGGGCTCCCCAGGGCAGGGAACGGGGACGGGAACGGGAACGGGAACAGGGCGGCAGCACCGGCGGCTGCAGAAGCCGTGCCGCCCACAAGGGGCGCTGCAGGCAGGATCGGTTGGGCTCGGCTGCGTTCGGCTGGGCTCGGCGGCGTTCGGCAGGGCTCGACTGCGTTCGGCCGGGCTCGGCTGCGGGGATTGGCCACAGCAAGAGTCCTCCCATGCATTTCTCAGAATGTTTTTACTAATAAAGACCTGACATCCCAGGAAACGGCTCCAAGAAAGCTACCTGAGATGATTTTTCACTTTTTGAGGGAATTGTATTTTCCAGGATCCACCCAAGTCTCCTACCAGGCATCTCCCAGATTTCTCACCTCTGAGAACCTAGGCAGCAGCCCCAAATTCACCAAGGAAGCTACCTGAGATGATTTTCCTCCTTTCAAGGAAAACATATCCTCTGGGATCTACCCAAGATCTTCCCAAAAGAATCTCTTGGAGTCTTTTAACTTTATCCAGATTGTCAATAAAGACTTTAAGAAAACCTGGCCACAATCCTGAGACCTGGGGAACCCCAGCTGGATGTAACCCCATTCCCCATCCACCTTCTGGGCCCAACCATCGGCCAGTTCTTACCAGCAAACAACACACCCATCCACACCATGGGAGCCAGTTTATCCAGGAGAATCCCCTGGGAAACAGTGCCAAAGTCACTGAAATCAGGGTAGAGACACCCACAACTTTCCACTCATCCAGGGAGTGGATTGCTTTGTCATGGAAGGAGATCAGGTTGGTCAGGCAGGACCTGCCTTTCCTAAGCCCATCTGGGCTGAGCCTGATCCCCTGGTTGTCCTGTCCTTGCTGCTCAGGATGATCTCATGGTCTTCCCTCCAGGCACTGAGGTCAGGCTGACAGGACTTTCATTCCCCAGGTCCTCCCTATGTCCTTCTTGTGAGTGGATATCACATTTCCCAACCCCTCAGTGAGCCAGGACTGCTGGTAGATGGTAAATTAAAAAAAAACAAAAAGACTACTTGCTTAAAGGACAAGATGCTTTCTCAAAGTTAAAAGAATGCTTATGCTAATCAACACAAAAATGTGAAAAATGCATTCCCTATTTGAAATAATTTGTTCAGGGACTAAAATTGGTGGAGCAAAGATTTTATTTACAGCACTGAGTGCCTGCCTTAATAGACACTAAACTTTTCTCTCACAGTTTTTGTAGAGGTTTACATTTATGTATTCACTTAAGCTTTTACATATTCATGTAAATTCTACTAAGCCCTGCATTCCAGTCTTGTGAGAACAATCCTGAAATGTCTTCTCTTCAATCTTTTGGCTATCTCTACACCTCTCCATTTGTTACAACTCATCTTCAAACATCTGATCATCTTTCACACCTCCCATTCTGCAATATACCATTCTTATCCTCAAGGACTTTGTTATACTTCCTTTTCTGCAATACAGTATACACTTATTTTCAAGGACTTGGTCATCTGTTACAATCCTTCACCTGTAGCAAAATTATATCCATATTTCACTACTTCTCACAAAAATAGTTTTCTTTAGCTTTAATTAAATTATTTTCTTTATCACATAAAATTGTTTTCCACAATGGATGCACAGGATTGCCCATAATTCTGCAATGGCATTTCCAGACTAAGAAATTCAAATATCTCCATGTGCACACTGTGGTTTCAGACAGCTTTGTCCTCCTCCACTGCCCTCACAATGACACTATCACGTCTCTCTGTTAACGATTCATCAGCCACTTTTTCTCTTTCTGAGGTCTATCTCATCTTGGGTTTGTCTAATCCGTGGCCAGGTTTCCTGTGTTTATTCTTAACTGTAATTCAGGCCATCTATCTGTCCATGTTCACATGTCCCTGTCTGTCTGTTTCTCTTGATTGTATGTTCACTTACAACAGGATGGTTTACAAATACAGTTTACAATTGGGTGAAAACATTGAATTTTGAGTTGGGTTTTTAATACATGGTATGCCCAGGTGATGATTTCTCCTGTTCCTGCATCATTTTTTAGGAATGGTATTCTCCAATTCAGCACTCCCACTAAAACCACATCCCACATCCCCCCCTCCCCCCCCTCCTCCTCCAAGATCATGGGTTGAGGTAAGAACAATTTACTGGAGGTCAGGTACAGCTTAGTCCTTGGTGTCTGAGCAGGAAAATAACCAGCTCCAGGCTGCCCAGAAAGTGTGCGGCCTCAGGGACTGTGGTGCTGCCTCATGTGGGACAGTGCTGGATTCTCCAGCAGAGGCTGGCAGGGATTACACTCCTTTGAAGCAGACCAACTTAACTTCTTAGGCTTCTTGCACTCATTAAAGCTGTAATGCCTCGAGTTCTCCCCAGAGGACAACCCCTCCTTCCAGCCAGGCTCTGGCTGTGTGACGAATCTCGGGCAATAACGAGCTCATCATGGTTCCTGCACTCTACAGCTTCCTTGGGGGTAAGTCACACACCATGCAGAGAATAAGGTGTGGTGAGGATGGTTTAATAGCGTCTGCTCAGAGCTGATGGTGATGAAGCTGTTTTAGGACACCAGAGTGTCCCTGTGGGCTCGTTAGAACAGAAAACCAGAGGTACAAAGTTCAGGATGACAAGGAATGGAGACAGACAGGGATAGACTAGGGTCAGGTGCCAGGCCCATCCCTGAAGGGTGACCCTTTCTGCCACCCCCAGCCAGAGGGTCCCTCTGGTCAGCACAAATGTGGTGGGCACCTGGGGTGGCACTGACCCAGCACCAAAGGAGCCCCGGCAGTGCTCAGTTGGCAGCACAGAGCTGCAGTGCTCACACTGCCAGACCCTGGGCACATTCCTGGGGGCTCTGGGCACTGGCGCCACCTGCAGGTGGGGAGGGAGGATGTGTCAGGATGGGTTGGGATGGGATGTGGCACAGAGCACCCCAGTGATCCCAGGTCTGCAGGCTTTTCCCCTGAGGGGCAGCACATGCTGTTGGGGCTGGAGGTGGCCAGGGTTGTGCTGCTGAGTTGGCATCATGGGTGTGGAGGAGGCTCCAGGAGACATCAGATCTGCCACAAGGGAGTCTAGGGGTCCATCCTCAGCTGCTACAGCTGGAGAAAAGGTGTTTGCAGCCCAGAAAAGCCTCTGGTGAAGAAAGGTTTAGGGGTAAACAGGACAGGTGTCAGGGATTTCCAGCTGAGAGGCACATGTGCTCTGTCTCTGGGCCTTGCTCCATGAATTGCTCCTCTGTGTAACTACTCTGCTCTGTCACTGCTGACAAGCTTTAACAGCCTCAGGCACAGCTGGCCTCATCCTGTTGCTGGTCAACATCTGCAAAGGTGTGGTGTGGCTGTTCCTGAGGATTGCCCCCTGTAGAAATTGCTGGAATTGTGTGCCTGTGTGTGTCCCTATGCTGGACCTACAAATGGGAGCTGCCACAGCCATTTCATCAGACTGAGCCAGGAGAAACCCACAGTCTGGTTGCACCAGATTCAGCTCCAGTGGGAAGGAAAAATTGCCTGGGGCCAAGGCCAACTGAATTTGGCTACTTCCTTTACCAGAAACAGGGAAACACTTTATCAAGAAAGAATCCTTATGTTTTTAACCTTGTCCTGCATTCGTACCCTTTTGCTTTGTATGATGATGTGGATGTAGTGTGGATGCTGCAGGCCAGGGTGGACAGGCTGCAGCTCTGCAAGCTTCCCTGGGGATGCAATGCTTGGGATGGCCCTGGCTCTGACCAACTGGGACTAGCACACGCATTCACATGCAGTGGCTTGATTGCCCAACTCTGCAGTAAATGATTCACTCAGCACCACACCCACTTCCCACTTGTGGGCACCCAAACCTCCCCAGAAGTTGTTACAGTCAGAGCTCAGCCACATACATCATACAAAATGGGAAGCAACTGAAGCATGTGAGAATTTTTTCTCTGGTCAAGACGCTTTGGTTCCTTCACCTCATTTCCAAAGAGGTGAAAATATCAGCCCACAGTTTTCCTTGGACACTGAAAGAAAGCAGACAGTGTTTTCTAGAAATGCCCCAACCTCATGACCTTTCCTCTTCCCAGCCTGCCAACCCACGGCTCCTGCCAAGACCCCACACAGTCCGGCAAGTGGGTCCCTGCTTTGAGCTACTGCTGCTCCTCCTGCTCTTGGTAAACTCAAGTTTCTGCTGACTTATCACTTGACTGACCTTCACCTGGAGTACAGAGATATGGGCTACTCAGTTGCTACTCCTCCTTGCAGAGCTGCTTCCCCCTAGGTAGGTCCCATAAATTTAAAGGGAGGCATTAACTGGTGCAGTAAAACCAGGTGCTCACAAGTTCACAATGACACAAAGAATTGCCTGGGGGTCAAGGGAAAACAGAAAATGGTAGGAATTTTCCCCAAGCATCAGTACCTAAACTCTTACAAGGAACAATGAACCCCCTCGGGGTGGGGGGGGGCGGGAGGCGGGGGCAGGGGGTGTTTCTTCTTCTCTTTCCTTACATCTTGAGGCTTTCTGTGTTTTCATACAGGCATGGCTGGTTATTTGTTGCTGGAAGCCACTCCAGACCCCAAGCACACTGCCTTGCTGAGAGTGGAGTCCCTGGCTCAAGCAAGGTCATCCAGACCAGGTTGCCCAGGGCCTTCAGGGTGCTCTTTGACCCTTGGAAAAGGCCTTGAGGAGGCTGCAGCCCCAGCTGAGTACCAGTGGCAGGAGACACTTCCTGTGAACTGCAGGACCCAGAGGTATCCACAGAGCCTGATCATCCCCATCATCTCTGCAGCCCAGACTTGTACTAAAAACAGCTGAGAATCTGGCAAGAGAGAAGAAAATATTGTCTCTTGAGGCACTTCCTCCATAAACCCATATAGAGAGAGCTCTTTCGTTAAGGGACTCCAAGCGGATGCTCCATGGTGACCCAGGGCCTGGGGCAGGCACGTGGATGGTCCTTGCCTAAGGTGGGCTGAGCACCCATGGGCACCAGTGCCACCCAAGCCTGAAACGATGCTCCCCTAGAGCCAGGGCGCCAGGGTACAGCTGAGCTAAGCCTACCATCCCAGCCTGTGATCCCAGAGAGCAGCCAGAGAGCAGGCAGATGCAGAAAAAGCAGCAAAAGGGCCTGATTCCCACCACATGCCAGTTACATCAACTGATGGAAAGTCTGAGTGGCCTGATGCAGTGGGCTGGGGCACTGCTGGCAGCTGTGTGCTGAGGGTGTGTACACAAGGGCAGCCCTGCCGTGGCCCCAAAGGAGGTGAACCAGGTGGGACAAAGATGTCACATGGAACCAAAGCTTGGACCAGGCTCTCCTAGGCAGAGACAGGTGACAGACATGGGGGCACCCAGGTGGAAGTTATGTTGGCTGCTGGCTTGGAGAGTGCAAAACTATCCTGTCCAGCAGGGGATGGAGGGACTTATGGGTACATGGCAGAGGCCCCAGGAGGCCTCTCCTGGGTCTGCAAGCTGCTTGAACTTCAGCTCAGTTGTGAAATAACTTCACCATACCTGTGTTCATTCCAACTCTTATATTGGCCTTCAACCTTCACAAGAGATGTCCTTGCACGAACTTGTTTCCCAGCTCTAACTTCTGTGTCCAGAGTCAAGGATGCCCTGGACACCCTATTGCACAGGACGGACACATGTTCATCCTTCCTCCACAAAGCTCTCAGTTCTATCTTAGTGAGTAGAAAACAGAGGTTGCAGCAATTCCCCATGTAATTCCAATCCTGCAGCAATTCCCCATGTAATTCCAATCCTGCAGCAATTCCCCATGTAATACCATCCTGGGAGCCCCACATGAAGGGTAGTGTCCCATGATGGTCCTTGAGCTGCTGGTGTTTACATTCCGGACCTGCTTCTAGGGAGAGGAGCCAGGGAAAACTCAAGGCTACTCTGGCTGTGCCCTGAGCAGGGTGACAGCCTCTTTTCCAGAAGGGAGAGCTGTGTGTCCCCACCAATGGGGCCTGTCCCATGAGGACATGAGCAGGATGTAGCCAGCAGCATGCACAGCACACACGTGGTGGGGAGCCGGAACTGCCAGGTGGTTGGGGCAAAGGGCAAAAATTTGACATGGGGACAGCCAGGGGTGTGTCAGCACTGAGACACACTTGAGGCCCCAGGTCTGGCAGCCACTCACACAGTCTGGACATCCAGCCCCTGCCTGCAGGATGTCCCCATGGGAGGCATCACCCTGATGCCTGTGCTGGCCTGGCAATTGCAAAAAGAGAAGGGACAAACCCTGCTGTGAGTCAGAGTTCAGTAGAGATAAAGTCCAGCTTGTCTTTTCCTTCAGCCCAAGTAAGCACAGCTCCAGTCCTGACCAGGTCAGAAACCTTCACCAGCCTCATTCCAGTATGGGATCTTTCTTGTTCTGGGGAGCCCAATAGAACATGGCATGCAGAGAAGGGGGAAAAGAATTGCTCCATCAGCCCATTCCTGCATTCCTGCTGACCCAGTCTGGGACTTTCTGGCCTCCCTTGCTGCGTGGACTGTTGCTGTGGGCATCTCCACCACAGCTCAGTGATTCCCATCTGTGGGCTCAGTAGTGCCCTAAGCCCTTGGTAACTCAGCCCTCTGCTGGCCTTGTCGGCAGCCTTGAGCCATGTCAGTGTAGCCGAGCACAGGGCTGGCAGAGCTGTCTGTCGGGGCGGGTAGCGCAGGGCTCAGCGCCAAGCCCCGGTTTGGGGACACCAGCCTCACACCAGCAGCTGGCAGCAGAGCAGGAGCTGCACGGTTACATAACGGGGAGTTCTGTAGCAGGGGCCAGCCTGTCCTTTGCTGACTCCTTGGACAGTGAAGGTCGGAGCACCAGGCATCCCTGCTTATCCCATTATCCTGTAGACAAAACCAAAGTGAGTCCCTGACATACTCACACTCTCGTTAGCTAAAGCTGTACCATGCTGCCCAATAGAGCCCTCCCTGGAGGGCCCCACGGAGCTGTGAACACAGCCTGGACACGGGACAGGATCAGTGGCATCGGATGTGCAGGAGTGCAGTCCGGGCACGGACCAGCCCTGGGGGTGAGGGGCACAACTCACACACAGGGCGGCCCAGGGGATGCAGAGACAGGACAGGAGCACAGCACAGTGTGGCAGAGCTCACAGCAGCAGGGGTCTGTGGATTTCCACATAGTGGCAGAATACCGGTTCACTCAGGGTTGGAGTACCCGTGGGCAGAGTCCTTCCCCAGTAACTGGCATGCCTGCTAGCCCTCATCCAGCTTGGCAAACTTGGACCCGGGGAGGGGGCAGCCAGCATCCCTCTGGAATGCAGCGGTAATCAGCAGGATGGGAGTTGCCAGACATACCAACCACTCTGAGCTCTCACCTGCAGCTCAGCTTCCCTCCCAGGCTATTTCCAGGAGAGGGAGATATCCTGCTTCCCAGGTGGATATTGTACTAGCATAGGCTGAGCCACCACCTGGAAAACAGCTCCACAGAGATAGACCTTGGGATCCTCCTGGGTTCCTTGGCAGGAGCCAAGGCAGCATGGCAGCAGCCTCTGCTGCACTAGACAGAGCTGGGCAGGGAGCGCTGCTGCAGCCGGGACCACCCAGGAAAGGCATAGACACGTTGAGGTTTGTCCAGCAAGGGTTGTGATTGTGGTGGAAGAACTGGAGCCCTCGTCCTGTGGAGAGCGGCTGAGGGAACGGGCTCTGCTCAGCCTGGAGCCGAGGAAGTTTGAGGGATCTTGTTAACACACAGCCAGGATGGGTGTAAAGAAACAACAGTTCATCTCTTCCCAGTGGTGCCCAATGCCAGAATAAAGTGCAATGGGCACAAACTGAGATACAGGAGGTTCCTTTGAACATCAGGAAACACCTTCCTACTATAAAGGTCAAATAGTAGCTGGTGGCACACCCAGGGAGGCTGTGGAGGCTCCATCCTCCAGAATCCTCAAGTCTCGAAGCACACTGTTGGGCCAAGGGCAGCAGAGTGCTCTGCGACTTGACTGCACACAGAGTCCAGGGGCAGGGACGTGCTTAGAGCCCGTGGGGGGCAGGCACATGGCTGGGCATGCAGGGCACACGGGTACTCACACACATGCACGTATGGCAAACATGCAGGGTGTGCACATATCTGCACCCACAGTCATGCACGTGAGCGCAAACACACACGTGCCCAGGGAGAGCCTGTGGGGTCCCTGTAGCAGCGGGTGCCAGCGACGAGAGACGTGTGTGCCGGGAAAGCGCTTCAGAGCGGGGCGGGACCCGGGATGGGCGAGGTGCCCGGGACAAGGGGGTCCGAGTTGCGGGCGGTGCTCCGGGGAGGGGCGGGGCCTACGCGGCTCAGGCCAATCAGCGCAGCCCCCGCCGCCGCGCGCGGGTTTAAAGCCGGGCCGGGGNGGGGACTCGGCGGGGAACTGGAGCGAGCTGGGTAAGGGGCGGCGGGAGCGGCGCGGACACCCGGGCTCTGTGCCGGGCAGCGCTCACCGGCGTCTCTGCAGGGCTGTTCCGCGGCCCTGACCGCTGCTGCCGGGAGCACGACCAGTGCTGGGCGCAGATCGCGGCGCTGCAGTTCAACTACGGCATCCGCAACTACCGCCTGCACACCGTGTCTCACTGCGACTGCGACGCCAGGTGCGCCCGGGGCCCGAGCAGGGGCATCGGGAGCGCTGGGCACACCCGCCCCGCTCACCGTTCCCTGCCTGCAGATTCCGGCAGTGCCTGCTCGCCATCAACGACACCGTCTCCAATATCATCGGCGTTACCTTTTTCAACCTGCTGGAGGTGCCGTGCTTCGTGCTGGCAGAGAGCGAGGAGTGCGTCCAGTGGCACTGGTGGGGGGGGTGAGTGCCCGGGGATGCCGCGGCCTGGCAGCCACCACTGGGCAGGACTTGGCTGCGCTGGTGTGCGGAGCCTCACGGCATGTGGTGTTCCCAGGTGTGAGCGTTACGGTGTAGTGCCCCTGGCCAGGATCGTGCAGCAGAGTCAGTACCACCCCAGCCTGCCCGTGGAGGGGACAGGAAGCCCTGCTGCGCAGCCCCGGGGCAAGGGAAAGAATTCCTCTCGAGCAGGGCGCAAGCGATTCCGAAAGAAACTGAGGTCAAAGCCGGGGTGCTGCCAGGCATGGGGACCTGAGACAGCCCAGCAGGGCCTAGGCACCCCTGCATTGACCAGGGACACGGCTGAGCCCACAGCCAGGCACCAAGCAGTGCAGCAGGGGTTGGAGCCTGGCCCTTCAACAGCAGTGACTGTGCTGGGACAGGATCCAGCTGGAGCAAGGAGCACACCAGGAGGAGCAGAGCAAGGAGCTGGGGGCTCAGCATGCCCTTGGGATGGCAGCGTTGGCCCCAGCCCAACCGCCGTGCAGTGTGGGCCCACACCAGTGCCTGCTGTGGAGGTGTGCAGGCAGCAGGGTGAGCTGGTGCCTTGGGCAGAGCATAAGCCACAGTTGGGGTGGCCCAAGTCCTCAGTCTACAGGGGGCTCATGTGCTGGGGGTGCCCTTCACCTCCCTGCTATCCTCAGGCCCAGGCAAGGTGTGCAGGTGCTACAAGCACCTGGATAAATGTAGGCACCAGATTGCGCCCCACGAGGTGAGGTACCAGCTGCACAATGTGAAGAGCCGGACACTCTTCCACTGCAACTGCACTCACAGGTGTGTGTCCAGGAGGAAAAGGGCAGTGGGTGCAAACAGTTTGGGATCAGAGGAGGGGGGATGTCAGCCCTGGCCTGCACCTGCTGACCACTGCCCTCCTGTGCTCGCAGGCTTATGTGGTGCCTGCACAAGGCGAGGAACCATGGTGACTTGGACGTGGCTGTCTTGGCTCACCGCATTGCCAGAGGCTGCTTTGTTTTGGAGCAGCCTGCTGCCTGCATCTCAGGCAGAAGATCACAGCAGAGGTAAGTGCTGTAAGGGGCTGTGGCCTGTGTGGGGCATCAAATCAGCAGTACAAGCACTAGCCCCTGCTCTGCCAGGCTACAAGCAGGCTGTGGGGCAGGGAGTGGATATCAGTGCTGAGGGGTTACACTGACACTCCCAGCTTTGCTTCTCCAGCAACTGTACCACAGTGACCAGGGCTGTGCTTTTACCTGCACGGCAGTTCAAAAAGACCCTGAGGCGCTGGGGTCCTCTTCGTGTGAGCTCCAAGGCCAAGCATCTAGACTGAAAGTCACAGGTCAGGGGAGGCACCCTCTGCGAGCAGTGCCTGGCCCTGGAGCAGATGCCACGTGCTTGGTCCCATATGGTGCCCTGCTGATGCCTCAGGAAGGAAGGAGAGGGGTATGTGCTGTGCAGGAGCTGTAGCTTGGAGCTGCTTGGTTTCTGGTCCACAAGACAAAGGATGGCACTGAGCATGGCTACTGGCATGACTGCATGGAACTGGGGACTGCAACCAGAGGGACTGAGGACACTCCAGCTGTGGCTGCCATCCATGAGCAGCAAAAGAAGGGGAAACCATCAGCTTCCTGCCTTGTTCCAGGGGCCAAGGGGGTGGCAAGTCCTCCCCCCTTCCCCCCCCCCAAGACTGGTGAACCTTCAACTGGTGGGGCATGTGCAGTGAGGTGTGGTTCTGACCCCCTTGCCCAGGCAAGGTAGGAAGGCTGGGGTCAGTCCCTGCATTCAGCAGAAGATAAATAAAGGCTGGTCAGAGCGTGGTATATGGTGCCAGGGCTGAGCCTGTTGCCCTAATTCATCATGTGGCCCCCATCCTCAGGGCTGATCTTGCCCTGCAGCAGTGACCACAGTGCAGCTGGGGTGGGCAGGATTGTTTATTTTGTCACTTGCACTATGTCCAGGCTGAGGCACACTGTGGTAGAGCAGGGAAGGAGCAAGCATTGATCTCCAGGGGTGCCTGGGGTGGTCCTTGCTCTGTGCCCATCACCATTCCTGCCAGAGCCCTGCCCCAGCCTCCCCTGCCACCTCAGGTGTATGGCAAGCACTCCTGTCCTTGAACTCATGAGTCCTGCACTTTAAAGTTCATGGTGGGCTCCCCAAACGACACTAGACCAGCTCTGCTCACCCTCCCATGTCACCTCCCAGCTCTGCCCAGAGCAGCAGCTTGAGCTGGAGGGAGCAGAGGAGCACCCCTACCTGCCAGGCACACAACAAGGGTAAGGAGTCACTGCAATAAATAAGGGAGGGGGTGTCTTAGCAGGAAAGTGGCAGAGGAGAGCACACAGCAAGCGCACTAGGGGAGGAGGGAGTGGGCCACTGCATCAGTGGCCCATGGCACAGCTATGGCTCTCTAGTTCCTGGGGACTGCACCCCTCCTTTGGGGAGGCACCACAGCCTGGGGGACTGGTGGGGCTCCTTCTCCGGCAGGGATAATAGCCCTGGTGTGCACTCTCCCGCCGCCAGCCCAGGGCCTGGTCAATCATCTCCAGGCGAAGTGCAGGCAGCAGGCCCAGGTTCCGGGGGTCAGCCCTGGCCAGGGGGCTGTCAGTGGAGACACACCGGGGGCCACACTTCTCCTGTACAGTCTTGCAGAAAGAGCTGCCCTCTGGACTGTTGGTTGCCTGCCCCAGCTCCTTGCCTTTGGCTCCATGGCACCCCAGCTCTTCCTGGGGCAAGTGGATGGTGGGGATATCCCTGGGGAGGCCACGGTGGCTCTGGGGTGAGGGGCTGCGGCTTGTACCCCTGTCCCGGCTTGATGGCCGCAGGATGAGGCCCTGGAACTTGGCCAAGCTGGGGCTTCGGCTCCGGTGCCGTTTCATCTTGCCTGGGCTAGGGCTACGGGACTTGGGAGCCAGCAGGACAAGTGTACTGTCATCCTCTTCTGAGCTGCTGCCCGAGCTGTCTGTGGGGCTGCTGCCCTCCTCTGACCTGGGCAGGGAAATCTGCACCCCTGCATCAGCACTGCTGGCTGACCCTAACAGGGGTCTGTGGGGTACCACAGCAGCTGGCCTCCCCCAGCCAGGGACCCCCATACACACCTCCTGCCTCCCCCAGCCTCTCACCCTCATCTTTTGGCTGTGCTTACCTGGAAAGGCTCAGTCACACCAGCGATGCTACTGGAGTTGTTGCTGTAGTATCCAAGGATGTACTCGCCATTCCCCTTGGGGAGCGCTTCCTCAGAGAACATCACCTGCCACCCACAGACACCTGGTGGGCACCAGGGCTGGGCACAGGGGTGCCTCCTCCCACCTCCAGCCCCAGCCAAAAGCACAGTCCTTGCTGCCAGCACCATGGGCCTGCTCAAGGCTCAGCACAAAGCAATAAGGAGGTGCCCTCCTCCCCCATTCAGGGGCATGAAGGGGCCATTGTTCCCCCACAGTGGACAGCAGAGCTGGCATCAGCTTACCTGTACACACAACTGCTTCTCCAGGCAGTGCTCCCCATCATCGCTCCTGGCCCAGATGTAGGACACATAGTCTTTAGGGTGCCGAAAGCCCACCTGTGTCACAGAGAACACAAGTAGAGGAACATCAGTCCCACTTGGTACCATCAGCTGTGCCCGGTCTTCGCTGTCCTCTTGCTCAGCTCCCTCTGCTTACATAGGGAGACCCAGAGATGCTTTGCAGTCCCCCAGGTATACCAGGACCCTGTGGGACCCACAGAGCAGGAGGAAGAGGGACCTGCTAGACCTTAGCCTTCTGAAGCAGGGCCACATCATGCTGCCAGGCGAAGAGAGAGCACAGCTCCAGACCATGCACCCACGCTCAGTGGCGGGAATTAGCTCAGAAGGGACCCCGCAGTGCTGTGCGGTGCTCCCCACTCCCTCCAGCCCCAGCAGCCCCCAAGCCCCTACCCGGTAGAGTCCTATCCAGTCCCAGGAGCTCCGGTGGAAGTCAACAGCCATCTTGTACCTGACAACTGCTTGCTCAGGCCTGCTCCACTCGTCAGCCACATAAATCTCAACTGGAGGCTTGTCCACCTTGGAAACAAACTGTCAGAGACACGTACTCGGTCAGCAAGGGCGTGGCAAAGAGCTGCTGCTGATGCCCAGAGGCACCTCTCTGGGGTTGAGCCCCCATGAAATAAAAAAACCCAAAGAAACAAAGTAAGCCACTACGCCATGCACAAGTTGGGCATCCCATCCCTGCAGTTCCTGCCTGCATTCCCAGCACCTCTGGAGAATGCTCACCTGCACAGCAAAGATGGCAGCTACTGGCTTGTGATCGCTGACCATGTACTCCATGTGGCTGCAGTAGCAGAGCTGGCTCACCGACAGTACGCCCTGGCTGGGCTGGTGTCTGCCTGCCCCCAGCCTTGTGCTAGGGGATTTGATCTTCCACAGGATGCGGTCAGTCCAGGCAGGTTTTCGCTTCTTGGCACTGCAGGGCACAGAGGGCCATCTCTTGCCTGGCAGGGGCAGTGGGCTCTGACCCAAACTGCCTCCCCTGGCATTATGGAACGTGTGAGCAGGGGGTGCAGTTCATCTCAGCACTCAGTGTGGCTGCAGGGACAGACCTGCACTGGCACCAGCACTGCAGTCACGTCCCAGTCCAGTCCATGCCCACCCCAGCACAGCTGCTCCCCCTACCCATCCACGCAAGCATCTGTGTCCCTTAGCTCGGAGCCATGCTGGTTCTCCACCCCTCACCCCTAGCTCATGCCCAGGTTTGCTCTCCTACCTGCTGTCATACTTGTTGGTACCCACATCAAACTTAAAGGTAGGGGGGAAGTTCAGGGGTCCCTCCTGAAAGCCTCTGAGAACGGGCCAGGTACTTTTGGCAATGTTCAGCTGAGGAAGAGAGGAGGTAAAGAAGCACACCAGCCCCCATGGCGAGACCCTTCCACAAGCCCCCTGAGATCTCTCCACCCTCACAGAGTCCTATTTGTGTCCCATTCCTGCCAGCTCTCACAGATCTCAGGGTTTGTCCATCCATGCCAGCAGCCAGTTCATAGACCTTCCTCAGCTCTTCACACGCTGGTAAGGGTGTGCCCAGCTCCATCCAGTCTGACCTGGGACTCTGCTGCCCCTTCCCCACACAGACAGGAGAGCCAGAGCCCTTCATGCCCTATAGGCTCCGTGGGGACATACCTGTCCCACAGCTGCACAGGCAGTTTTGAGGAGAGTCAAACACTGCTTGGGGCCCAGTGGAGGCTGGCAATATGCCTGTCCCTCACCTGGTCCTTCTCCCAGAGCTGGCTCAGGACGTTGCTGTCAATGGCATACTTCACAAAGCAGATGTCCAAGCTCTCGATGCGGAAATTGAGGTCCCCAAACCAGAACACGAGGCTGTAGATGGGAGGGAGGGCAAGGGGCTGAAAGGACTGAGGCTACTGGAGCTGGGGACAGCAGGGTAAAGCCATCCACAATCTGTGTGCAGCCTCAGCCAGCAGTATAGGTCAGTGCTCAGCTGCAGCCTTGCCAGCTGCCAGGATTCTGCAAGGTAGGAGCAGGCACTATTAACTGAACAGGCCAGACTTCCCCAAGCTGAAACTGAGTGGAAATTTCCAGAGTGAGACACTCACCAGTTAGACCTCACAGCCAGAACACCAGGGCAAAGCTGGGCCCTCCACCTCACCAGTCCCAAAGTGCAACAGTGCTAGTATGGCAGGAGCTGCACCAAGCTTGAATGGGCCTTATGGGAGGCCAAGGCCCCCTCTAAATACCTGCCCCACCATGCCAAGTTCCCACTGGGCCAATAGGACAATTCTGCATCTCTTCAGGCAAGACCTGATCTTCAAGCTATGCTGGGATGAAGAGGAGAGACCCCAGACCCTACATGGAGGGAATTAAGGACCAGGGCTGGCATTAGAGTCCAGACCAGGGAGCAGAGTGCTGGAGTACGTACTCGTGGTCCAGGATGCCGTTGGCCACACGCCCCTCAAACTGCTGCATGTGCAGGATGGTGGCAAAGTCCTCCTTGCGCTGCTCCGCCTTCTCCAGGTGTGCTGGCAGATGGCAGTTCAGGAAGCAGACCATGTGGCCGAAGATGGAAAGACGAACACTCACTCCACCCTTGTTGCCCTGCACCAAGAGAATCCCATGACTCCTCGGAAGCCATTCCCTTGACACCTCCTTCCCAGGGCCACACTCACCCAATAGCCCCCCAGCCCTGTCCTGGTGCAGTCTGTCTGAATGTCCTGCAGGAAGGGCAGGTGGTAGTACTTGGCAAACACCAGCAGGATCACACCTTGCATCCGCACTGTGCTGACCTGGAATGGGAACAAGGCTGCAGCAGGACAGTAGAGACCCCATGGCAACCATAAGCCAGCGCCTCCACCCTTTGTGTGCCCACCTCCATCCTGCAGGTGACTAACAGCACATTCAGTTCAGAGATCTGTGTGCACCCTCCTGAACACTGACAGTCGAGTCTAAGTCTCAGAGATGCCGGGCTTATACATATACTCTGGGGTGAGTGCCTCAGGGAGCTGAACCTGCACTAGGGAGCTGAACCTTGCCCAGGGCCCACAGACTGCTGCTAGCAGCACAAGCCAGTTTTCACACTCATCTTCACGCTCTGGGGCCACTCCTTGTTGCCCACTGTGTCAAACCAAAGCACCACAGGGGAAGCATAAGCACGGAACAGGCGCAAAGTGGCACAAGCCAGACAGCTCTCCAGTAAGGTGCAGCACTGGCCCCCACACATGGATCGATGGCTCCAGGCAGCTCTCCTACCATACCTCCCTCTGCACTAGTCCAACTCTCTCTCCCTGTGGCACACCTGCCTGGCAGGCACACCAACTGCCAGCTCCTTCAGGACTCCTTACCAGGATGAAGTGGAAGGGGCTCAGCACATCCATGAAGAGCTCACTCCACTGATCTGTGAAGAGGGCATCCTTCAGGCGCTTGTTTATCTTGGAGTTCACCTCCTGCAGCCTGGGAGGAAAGGAATAGGTCCTTCAGCCACATCAGGAAAGCATCTGTGTCCCAGCTAGTGAGAAATCCTTGGGAGGCCTGCCAAAGCACAGTACTGGGGAGCAGAAGAGGGTGGGAAGTTCAAGGGAAGACCTTGAGTTAAGAGCACAAACCAGCCACGTCCTTGCTCCAGCAATGCTGGGCCATGTGCTGGCAGGAGGCCCCTGAACCCAAGTAGGCCTTGGCCCTTTCTAAAGCAGAAACAGTTCAGCTGCACAGGGCTGGGCACCAGCCTAAAGCCCATCTCAGGGTGCAAGAGGGGCTAACAGGGGCGTTTCAGCTGAATCAGTCTCTATAGAGAAGTCAAGTCTCACCAGCACAGGGTGTCGAGATGCATTTGAGCCGCCCAGCTTGGAGCGGTAACAACCAGAATGTTAATAGCGCTCCTCCCAGCTCAGCAACTAGTGAAGAGAGGGAATAACATCCGCAGAGAACGGCAGAATCAGGAAGTGTCTTCTCCCAAAATATTGGGTGCTTGGTGCACAATGACACAGGTTAGATGAAGGACACAGCCAAACAGATGCTGTGAAGTGGGGAGTAGCAGAATACCCTGCTCTGGCTCAAACACAGTCCCAGCAGGTCCCTTGCTGTCAGCTATACCTTCCACCCCATCTATCCAACTCAGGTTGATATCCACAGCCCACACAGTCCCATTCCACTGGTCCATAAGGCCAAGGGGACTGGGAAACTGGCTCCAACACCATGTTGTAGTTCTAGCAGCCTCAGCTTTACACCACTATCCGCAGGGTTGGGAGCTTCCTGGAAGCAGATCCAGCTCTCCCACATCACACCTGCAGGCAGAGGCTGCCTTCCCCTCTCCATACAAAGACAATGCAGCCCTGGCTTTAGCAGGAATCCACATACCACCACAAACCTTGAGGGACCAGTCTGCAATCAGCTGCTGGCAAACTCACCTTGCCAGCCTCACCACAGCATCGTGGCGCGGCCTTGCCAGCAGCTCTGTGTAGCAGAGGCACAGAGCCAATCCAGCTGTGGGAGTACAGCAGAGCTATGCCCTTGAGACCTGCATATCACACACAAAAGCAGAGAGAAGGAAAATGCTCCCAGAGGACTCAGGCAGGTAAGTTTAATGCCTCAACACACTTGACCCCAGGTCACAGAAAGAGTGGGGCTCACTTGGCCTGCCACAGGCTTATCAGATTCAAGTCTAATCAGTACTCAAGGGTTTTGGTTCCTCTCAGCACTCACATTTCCCTTCTTCTGATACACTACTGCTTGCAGTGCACATCCCACCCCACTGCCCATGCCCCAGGGAGGCTAGGGCTGCAGCTCTCCCATTCCTCATGTCCCAGGGCTGTGGAGGTTCCCTGAAAAGGGATATGGCAGAGCAGGGGATGGGGCCCTGCATCTCACCCTCTTACCCAATGGCGATCATGTCCACATCATTTGTCTCGCCTGTGTCGAGGTGCAGCAGGGACGTCACATCACTGGGGGGCATGGCTGTGCCCACGTTCCACGTGACCACTGTGATGCTTGGGAGGACAAAGGAAGAACAGGCTAACACTGGGGCTCAGCGGGGTTCCTGTCCCCCTGTTCAGTCCCCAACTATACCATCTGTTGTTCCGCTGGCAACAGAAGTAGCCAATGCTGAAGCTTAGTCAGAGCACATACACCAGGTCCTTAACTCCAATTTGATGTGGAAAGGACCCTGCTTTCAAATTCACTCATGTTCTGCAACTGAAATTCTAGAAACCAGCACAAAGAGCCCTCATTTTCATCACCACCAGCTGACACAGGCAGGCTGGCACAGTAGGCAGCCCACAAGACGGGCTCTGGAAAATTGCTTCCCCTCCTGTCCACAAGAATCACGCATTTCTCAGACTCCTCGACCCCGATCTCAATCCTCAGCCCCTGCCAGAACCAAAAGCCAGGGCAGCGCATATGACAGCCGTGCTGCAGCCCCCGCAGTGGTGTCCTTCACCAGCACAAAGCCACATCTGTCACAACACATCAATGCCACTGCGCAACGGGCACCAGCAAAGGGCCCACGGGCCGTTCTGACAGCACCAGAGGAGCCTCAGTCACAGGGGACATGTTTCAACTGGGAGGGATGGCAGTGTCCACGCAACCCCCAGCGCAAGGGGACGAGGGGGGCAGGGAAGTTCTCGCTCCACCGCTGGTGCCTCTGTCCCGATATCCCGCACGGGCAGCGGGCACCAGGGATTCTCCCCGCGAGATCCTGCCTGACTGCAGCCCCGCACCTCAAATCCGCCAGCTGAACCCCCCGAACACCCCCCTGCGGGAGCAGAGGCGCAGGTCCCGCTCTTCCTGGCACTGCGTCCCTCGAACGCCCGCTCACCGGAACGCGCCGTCCTGCGGGGTCCGTCCCGGGCAGCCTGGCAGCGGATCGCTAGCGTCGATGGGGCCCGGCCGGCCTTGCGGTCGCCCGCCCAGGAGCAGCTCGCCCGCCTCC
>WEKX01013578.1:69888-113095 GCA_013390025.1 Pitta sordida | reverse complement strand
CCTGTCCCTGTCCCTGTCCCTGTCCCTGTCCCTGTCCTTGTCCTTGTCCTTGTCCTTGTCCTTGTCCTTGCACAGGGACACACCTGTCCGTGCACAGGGAAACGACACACCCGTCCTTGCACGGGTGTACACCCGTACATGCACAGGGGCACCTGTCTGCTCCTGTACAGGAATGTCTGCTCTGTTGCATTACTGTGAGTTTGGCTGTGCTCACCACTGTGGCTGTTATGTCAGTGTGTGCCGGGTGTGGCTGTGGTTTGTGGTGTGGGTACCACACACCCTTGGGGCAGCTGTGAATGTCTGCTGCTGTTTGTGTGTGGCTGCATGTGCAGCTACTGTGCAGCTGTTGGGCAGGTGTGTATGTGGCTGTTTGCATGCAGCCCTGTGTGCCGCTGTGTGTGGCTCTGTGTGTGAAGCCGTGTGCACAGCTGTCTGTGGCTGTGTCTCTGTGGGTGCTGCTGTGCCTGTGCACAGCAGTACTCCAGTGCAGCACAGGCAGATATGAACACCTACACTTGGGATGCACACACACACAGAGATGTGTGTGTGTGTGTCTGGAGGGAATGGGGGACTGGGTGACAAGTCCTGCCCTCATCTTGTACTTGCCAGCCCCCAGGGAGGGCTTGAGCTTGAGGAGAAGGATCCTGGTAAGGTATGGAGTGAGGTAGAGGAGGATCCTGGTAGGAGAGGACAAGGCCCCTGGGTCCCTATAGGGTAGACTCACAAACATCAAGGTGGAGGTGGCTCCTGCAGTCACCGAGGCACTGGCAATAACCTGTGATCAATGATGGCAACTGGGACAGTTGCCAAGAAAGAGAGCCAATCCATATCACTGCTGGCTTCTGAAGAGATGTAAAGGAGACCTGGGGACTCCTAGTCCAGACTCCTGGTCTGCTTCACCTCCATCCTGGGAAGGTGACAGAGCAGCGCGTCCTGGGAACCATGCCAGGCACACGAATGAACAACTCCTTAAGGGCTCAGACCGGCTTCTCCAAGGGGAGGTGCTGCTTGGCCACCTGCCCTGCTTCCGTGATGGAATGAGCAGACAGTGGATGTGGACAGCAAGGGACAGTGTTCANCGCGTGGGGGAAGGGAAAGCTTTGGTTTTTATGTTCCCCACTGTTGATATCAGTTGCACACAAATTACTTTCCCATCTTATATTCCCCTGTTCTTTTTTTTTTTTCCTCTTGTAAATAAATCCTGTTACATCTCTAACGATCTCTCGTCCAAGGAGTGGTAAATAACCCTTTACTGGTCTTAAACCAAGACACCTGCACTGCAGGGAGGCCTTAGACACTGCCTCCCATCTGCTCCTCCTAGGGAAGCTGTTGGTGTACAGGCTGGGTACGTAGAGGCTGAGGCAGGATGGCTGGATCCAGCAGTGGTAGTCAGTGGCACAGGGTCTCATGGGAGGGCAGTCTGTGCTGGGTCCTGGCCTGTTTGACATCCTCATCCCCTGGATGGTGGGACAGGGCACCCGCAGCAAATGTGCAGGTGACAGTAAATCATGAAGAATAGCTGACAAATCAGCATCCATCCAGAGGGATCTGCACTGGCAGAAGTGGGCTGGCAGGAATCTTGAGGTTCAACTAGGAGACATGCAGAGTCCTGTTCCTGAGGAGAAACAACCCCGGACCATTGCCTCTGCCCTGGGGTGGCGACACATGAACACCGGCAAGGGAGGAGCAGTAGGGCTTGGCTTGGCTTCGTTTGGTTTGGTTTTTCATCGTCAGTAATTACCTGATGGAAGGGAATACTTGGGACAGGGCTCTTTGTCTGCACTCCTTTGTTTGACTGGTGGCTTTTGAAGGCTCCTGTGGCTGTGTGAGGGCTGCCGTGCTTAGTGAGGATGGGTTCCCGGGGCTAAGCTGGTGATGGATCTCGGTACCCGGCACTGCGGATGATCGGCTTGCAGATCTGAGTTGGGAGAGACCCACAGGATCATCGAGTCCAACTCCCAAGTGAACGCCCACCCGGGGATCAAACCCACAACCCTGGAGCCATGGGCTCCATCCATCCAAGCCTCCCATCACCCAGACCATGTCACTGAGCTCCTCATCGAGTCTTCTCTTAAACACCTCCAGGGATGGCGACTCTACCACCTCCCTGGGCAGACCATTCCAATGAGAGATCACTCTCTCTGTGAAAAACCTCTTCCTAACATCAAACCTCTTCCTAACCATCAGCTCACTGTGCTCTCAGGGCAAAGCAGGTAAATGTCGTCCTGGGCTCCATTGAAGGTTTTGTCACCAGGTCACAGGAAGTCATGGAAGTGGCTGTGAGGCCACTGCTGGAGTGCTGTGTGCAATGCTGAGCTCCCAAGAACATTCAGGAGACATGGACTTGCTCGAGGGAGGCCAGTGAAGGGCCCAAGGAGGATAGGCTTAAGCATCTTTCATACAATGAGAAGCTGCAAGAGGTGGGACCGTTCATCCTGGGGCACAGGAAGCTCAAGCAGATCTCATCCATATACATATAGAAATATCTGAGGAGAAGTGCAGAAGACAGAGCCTGGTGAATACAAGAACTATCACTTTTATATTTTGTAAAAGTATATAAGGCTTTATTAGTAACATAGAAGTCTCATTATATTAGTGTGGATATATATATCACTTTTGTATTTTGTAGAAGCATATAACACTTTGTTGGTAACATAGAAGTTTAAGTATATTAGTGTGGTTAGAACTAATGAAAACGTTTTTATCACAGTATCACAGTATAGAAAAGGATGGAAAGGACCTTGAAGATCATCTAGTCCAACCTATAATCCAACTAACCTATCCTCTACATCTAGATCATATCACTCAGTACCTCATCTAGCCTCCCCTTGAACACATCCAGGGTTGGTGACTCAACCACCTCTGTGGGCAACCCATTCCGCATCCGGATCACNTGGATGCCTGTAATGTTAGTTGTTAGGCGGGTAAGGAAAATTTTTCCTCCGATCTCGCAACGTTGCTATTAAAGACATGCCTACTCTAAAACTCTTTGGCTTCTTGGGGTTTGTTCAGTAAATCACTGGCTCTTTCCAGTGGTGCCCAGTGGCAGGACCAGAGGCTGCAGGCATAAACTGGAACACAGGAAGATCCCTTTGCACAACAGGAAACACATTTTCCCTGGCTCATGTTACCCGAGGACATACAGTTGGCCCGAGAGCAAGTTTGGTTTTAAAATCGTGAGGGGGCTGGATTTCTTTAATGTGTTGTGGGTAAATGTTATGGTCTTTCATGCTGTATAAGGAGTTTGGTGTTGCAAAGTGGCTGATTTTCCTCAGCTCAGACCCTCTTCCACTTTGCACCCCCCAGATAGCAGCTTCACATCTTCGCTGCGTGATTTTTCAGAGATTTAAGGAGGCCCATTTTGGGACTGCACATGCGTGACCTGACAGACATGAATATTCAAAGTAGGTACTCATGAATATGCAAATCCATCCCCGCCCCCCGCCCATGCCAGCAGTGCCCCAGGAGAGACAGCGGGGCTGGCTTGGCCACTGACTGTGCCAGCGCCGTTCCCACGGTGATGGGCTGGCCAGGCGCAGCCAGCCGCTCACTCTCCTCTGCCTGAGCAGGAGGGCCGAGCACGGGGCAGGCTGTGTTTAAACATGAGCTCATGAGCGCAGTCCCAGCCCGCCCCAGTGTGGCAAAAAACCCTCCAAACAAACCAAAAAATCCCCTTCAAATTCCTGCTTGCTAAATAAAAAAAAAACCCAGCACAACCTACAGCCCCGCGGTGCCTCCGCCCGCTGCAGCTGCTCCACGGGTGCATGTTGATGAGCTGCCACTCAACGCGACAGAGGGGCACCTGGTATAGGAGGCCCGACTGTATTTAGTCTCTGTCCCCAGACATCTGCGAAACTGGCCTAGACACTGTCGTGAGCCCCTGGGTCCGGGTGGCCCTGAGCAGGGGGTGGGACCCAGAGCTGCCTCCAGGCTCAGCTGGTCCAACACCGCAGGCCGCGTGTCGGGGATGTGGCTGTGTGCGGGTGTTTGTGTGCAGCCGCAGTGTGCGGAGTGTGCGCGCTGGTTTACACACGCAGAGCCAGGGTTGTGTACGTGTACAGTGGGGCGTATGTGCACGTGTGACAGCCGGGGCGGGTGTCCGTGCACTGCCACGTGTGCGGATATGTCCGCGCACGGGCACGGCTGGGAGCAGCTGCCGGGGAGGTCGCAGTGCGCGTCTGCGCGTACCCGCGCGCTCCTGGGAGACTGTGCGGAGCCGTGTGCGCGCACCCCCAGTGTCACCCTGCACGAGCTGTGTGCGCCTGTCTGTGCGTGCGCGTGCCCGGGCCGGGCCGGAGGTAGCGGGGGCGATGCGGGTGCTGTCGCCGGGGCNGGGGGGCCGGGGCCGCCCCGCACTGAGCCGGGCCGGGCGCTCTCCGCAGGTGAAGGCGTTCGTCACCCAGGACATCCCGCTCTAGTACCCGCCGGCGGCGGCGACAGCGCTGAGGCCTCTGCCCGAGGGGATGGGACGGGACGGGACAGGACAGGGTATGAGGGGCTGGAGGATGGGAGAGTCTGGAAGATGGCACAGGCTGAGGGTTCGGATACAGGGATGGGGGACGGGATGGTTGCGGGATGGGATGGGTCATAGCAGGGTAGGATTTGATAGAGAATGAGATGATGTGACGGGGACAGAACAGATGGGATGGGAGAGAATGGAAAGTGACATAAGGGATGTAGCACTGTATAGGATGGGCAGAAATGGGATGTGATGGATGATGGGGTATGATATGGATGGATGGACGATAGGGGCTGCATGGGCCTGTCCAGTGCTGTCTGCTCCTTGACACATCACCCAGCCATAACCTGGAGATGAAACATCTGCCTGGTGCTGACCCTGAACTTGTGCTCCTCAGCCATCGGTACGAGGAACTGGAGGTGAGTGGGCAGCATGGCACCTGCCACCACGGGGCCTGGGATGGTCAGTGCCTCACGGGTGCCAGGCTGCAGCCCCTGTCTGGGTGCAGAGAATCCCCCTGAGTGACATGACCCGGGAAGAGATCAACCGGCTGGTGCAGGAGCTGGGCTTTTACCGCAAGGAGACGTCTGATGCCCCCGTGCCCGAGGAGTTCCAGTTTGCCCCTGCCAAGCCTCTGCCCACACTGCCGCCTCCCCAAGCACCTGTCACTGACAGCAAGACCCCACCCAAATATGACAAGGGAGAACACCCAGACCTCTAGCGAGGAGTGCTATACTTGGGATTGGGTGCTGCAGCCAGTCCCCAGCATAGGGAGTGAGGGTATTATAGCAGCTGGGGATAGTGCCGTGGGGTGGCAAAGGTGCCCCTGCTGCTCTTGCTTGGTGCTGCGCAGCCTCTACCCCAAGGATGTCTTAGGTAGCTCCAGCCTGAAGCAGGAGCTTCCTGGGCACTGTGGGCATCCCAAGCATCCTGTGTGCTGGTTGTTGCCTTCCTGCCCCTGCAGCCTGTTTTTCCCAGCTGGTTGGGAGGAGCAGCATACCTTGCACTCCCTTGCTGTGCCTTGTTACCTGCTCCCAGAACTGGGCTGCAGTATCGCACCTGTATGGGACAGAATGAAACCCTCAGCAGAAAGCACTAGGTGCTAAGGGTAGATGTACTGAGTCCCAGAGGTGGGAGAGCTGCCCAGGGGAGAGGGCTTTACTGACTAGTAGGGTTGTCCTGTATCCAGCCCCCAGTAAAGCCTTTACATACAGTTGGCTGCACTGTGTCATCTTTTCAGGGTGGGCTTGATGAGGTGCATCCTACACTGCTCTGTGCTAAGGGGAGCTGGGTGCCCTAGAGCTGCTCAGTCACAGGAGAGGATGGCAGGGTGACAGCGACTGCCGGTGAGCCACAAACCAACCTGTGGACCAAGGGTGCTCTTCCTGTGCCATCCCCTCTGGCACAATAGAGGGAAGAGGGTGGGCACCACAGTGTAGGATGAACCGCTCTCACAAGGCACAGGAGGATGGGCACAAGCCCATGGCTGCACTGGCCCAGTGGAGAGAGCTGGCCCTCATCCAGGGAAGGAGGCAGGGTACAGCCAGACCTGAGGGTGATGGGTGGGGGCAGCAAACCAACAGCCCTGGTCAGGGGAGGGATATTGAGGGTGCCCCTCATCTCTGGACATCATCAATGAATGGAGGAGTAGTATGCGTCCTGTGCCACTCCAGGCTGGGTGAGGAGTGGGGCTGCAGGCAGGGAAGCCAGGAGTGGCCAGACTGCCAGGCAGTGTGGTGGGCGCAGTGCCACTGGGACAAGGACCTGAGACAGACACAATGCCCTAAGTAAACCTTTATTGGCTGGCTGGTGTCGGTATACGTGTCAGCGCAGGTGTAGAGATGTGATGGAGGGGTGAGTACCGCTGAGCACGTGGTGCCCTGAGCAGGGGAGGGGAGCAGGGGGTGCCATCCTGGCTTGCTCCTTCAGCCTCATGCTCCCCTGGGACACCCTCACCCCTGCCCGCTCCCTGGCCTACAGGTGCTGCAGCCCCCGCTGTGAAAGTGCCCCAGGTGCATGTGGTCGTGGGAAGCAGGGTGTTGGCACAGCTGCAGAGCTGTCCCCAGGGAGGTGATACCAAGCAGGGCCTGTGGTGGGCAAAGGGGCTTCCTCACAGGGAGCTAGGGGAACCACTGACAGGTGCTGCCTGGAGAATGCATTGTGACCCTGGCTAGGCTACATAGTCCTGCGCAGCCACTGACCTACGCCATGCCCCAGGCCCAAAGATGCAGCTGTGTCTGGACCACCCCAAGGACATAGGGATCCTGCCCACATGGCAAACAATTCTTGGAGAACAAATAACAGGCCCGGAGCATCCCCAGCAGCGCCTGCCTGGCCCTGCCCATGAAGCCACCCCACAGCTGGCAGAACAGAGGCAGCTCTGGCAAGGCAGAGGCATGGGGATGCCCAGGTGGCAGAGTTTCCCTGTCACCAGCACCAGACCTGTGGCCCCCCCACACCATTTTGGGGCAGGCAGCTTCCCTGCTCACTGGCAGCCCAGGGGGCAAGGGCAGTGGGTGGCAGTGGGCAGGGCAGGCTCTAGCACTCTTTCTGCCGCATGCGCAACTCATGGCGACGCAGGTGGTTGTAGAGGGACTGCACGTAGGTGAAAACGCACTTGGCGTCGGGCTTCTTCCCCATGATCATCATGTCTTCGACCTCCACCAGCGGCACGCAGTCCACCAGTGTCCTGTGGAGATGAAGCCCTCAGGCAAGCTGCCCCATGTAGGGCTTGGACAGGAACCCCACAATGCCCAAGGCCTGCTGGCATTGGGCACTGCTGCTCTCAACTCCTGCGTGCCCGCCAGTACCCACAGTCCTGCTGCTCCTGACACTGGGAAGAGCATGGGCTGTCTGCACCCCTTGCCCCCCTTGTGCTCTCTGCCCCATTTCTTGGTGCTGGCAGTCACCCCCTGCTCAGGCTGTTTCCACCCTCTTCCAGCAGCTGCTGGTGCCCCAGAGGGAGAGCCCTGCCTGCGTGCAGGTGTCTGCAGCCTCGAGACTCACCACCTGGTCCCGGTAAAATGGAGAGAGGTCAGGCCTCGGTCACATGCTGCCCCTCACTCCTGCTTCAAGTCCTTGCCCTGCTCTTCTGCCTCTCACCAGCCTAGCTCTCACCCTTGCCAAAGTCTGGAACCCAGAGGCTGTCTGCTCCAGGCCCAGCACACCCCACTGTTGGGGTGGGCACTGCCCTGCTTCAGTGAGCTGAACCTGGCCTGTGCCTACTGCTTACTCTCCTAGCCCCAGTATGGTGCAGGGGTCGATGCAGGACCCTAAACCAGGAGCTACCAGCCTTGAGGAGCCCTGGCAGATCAGCTGTGGCTGTACCCCCATCCCCACAGCCTTAGGGCTCTATTGCTGCCTCTCTGGTGGGGTGGCCAACCTGTCCTCGCCACCCATCTAGCTCCCTGGGCCATCTCTGTCCCCAGACTGGGGGTCCCTGAGTGCTCAAGGGGGCGGACAGCAGACTGACACTGACAACCAGGCAGGGCATAGAGGTGATCCAGCCACCTCCATCCTACAGTCTTTCTCCTGGAGGAGTAGGCAGTGGGGAGGCACATAAGCATCATTGGCACTCCCCTACCCCCAGACCTGCCCAGGCCCCTGCACCCCTGCCAGGCGTTGTCCCCTTCTGGACAGAGTGCTGGAACATCCTGGGCTACTGCTGCTGCTGGAGCAGGGGCTGCACCAGCACAAACTGCAGCTCCTGCTGCTGCCATGGCTGGCTCAGCTGCTCTAGCCCTGGGCCACTCTCCAGCAGGGTTTTACCCCAAGGACAGGATGCACAAAGAAGGTTCAAACCCCATGCTGCTACCTACCACAACACCCTCACCTCCCAGCCCTGTCTCCCTCTTACCTCCCTGCTACAGTAGCCCCACTCCACACTTTGACCGTCCAGAACAGCTCCCCCCTTCCTCCCCCTTGATGATGGACTTCCAGCTGGTGCCAGCCTCTGGGGAGCACCAGGGCCTAGTAGAGCCCCCACCCTGGATTCTACAGTCCCAGCTTTCCCATGGGGCCTTTGCTGCACTGGTCACTGGGCTCTGAATCCATGGCCAGGCTGGCACCAGCCCCACCTCATGTTTTGGCTGCTGTGGGGATGGGGGACATGCTCTGGGCCTTAGGAAAGCCCCCACCACTGCCAGCCTGGCTTGGGGCGTGATGGTGGAGCAATGGCAGCACACAGAGAGTGCAGTTCTGCCCTTATAAAGCCATTGTTTGGGCTCCGGTGTGCTAGTGTTGTACCGAGCCAAGGGAGCTGCGGCTCCAGCACCAGCAGGGATGCCCCAAGACAAGCACAAACACTGCAGGATGAGGCAGGACCTGAGCCCTGAGTCACACTTTCCACACTCCTGCTCTTGCCCATATATGAGCAGGCAGCACCTCGGGGCCAGGCATGCACCCTGGGGCAGGGGGAGGAGGCAGCAAGTGCAATCAGTGATGCTGCAGCGGCCCAAAGGGGTCACCCATACTCGGGCAATGCCACAGAGAGCACACCCTGTGCCATCCCCAGCAGCTGAGGGAGGG
This sequence comes from Pitta sordida, assembly GCA_013390025.1. Classification (NCBI taxonomy): domain Eukaryota; kingdom Metazoa; phylum Chordata; class Aves; order Passeriformes; family Pittidae; genus Pitta; species Pitta sordida. The sequence goes on along the minus strand of WEKX01013578.1, from coordinate 104,109 downwards.
CTCTGTTTTCACAACAGCTCCCCAAAGTGAGACAGTCTCCCATGCCCAAACCCCCCTGGGTGCTACTCCAGAAGGCCTGAGGCCAGCCACCTGCCTCTGCCCATTTCCTGGCAGCAGCTGGCCCTGCCTGGCACCACCAGAACTTGCCCCTTGCCCACTGGCATCCCCCAGCCTTGTCCCCAGCCATGGCAGCTGCTTCCCAGCTGAGCCCTGGTGGTGGTGGGGCATGGGCAGATACTTGGTAGGGGAAGGTTCTCACCATTGGTCCTGGGGGGGGTGACAATGGGCTACGACTTTTTGGTTTTTACCAGCCCCTTCTGGACCAGGCAGCGATAGAATTCCTGAATGTATGTGTACACACACTTCCAATCCGGCTCGCGCATCCGGACCATGTCCTCCACATCCAGCAACTGCGGACAGTCTGCGTGCTTCCTGGGTGCAGGGAGAGAGAGAGGCAAGCCAGTGACCGCAGCCCAGTCAGGGAGGGGAGGAAGAGAAAACAAGACACAGATCAGTGCAGTTCCCATCCCCCTGGCAGCTGCTCCGCTCTGGCATGCTCTGGGGGTGCACGATGCAGGGGCAGAAGGGCTCTGGACACTTCGTGCCAAGGCCATTCAGTGAGACTGGGGGGGCACAAGCAAGGGGGAAGGGACGGCAGGTGTACAGCGTGGAGAGGTGTGAGCTCCAGAGGGAAGGACAAAGAGAGGAGGAGGAGTGAGGTGTTCTGGTGTGCCAGGTGCTCGGGGGGAGCGGGTTCCAGAGTGGAGCGACACTCTATATAGCTCCTATATAGGCCTGTCAGGAGGATAGCAGGGCAAGCCCAGCCCTCCTGCCCAGCTCCACTTGGAACCGAGCAGCACAGCCCTGGTGCAGGAAGCTTGGGAGAGGATGCTCACAAGAACTGGAGGAGGAGGAAGGACGAGAGGCCACCTGGCTTCCAGGCCGGAGAGATGATGGCTCTCTCAAGTCCGTGCACCGGTTTCCCAATTAAGGCAAAAAGTCTATTATAAGGAGCGCCAAGATCCAGGCCTGCAGCTCCCTTCTCGCTCCACCAAACAGCACCACAGCACCCACGGAGTTTGTGGGAGCCCCCAGCTCACTCCACTGCCCCAGACACCAGCAGGATGGGACCCGCACCCCTGGTCCTGCCCCCAGGCAGGGTGCTGGAGGAGAGGAGTGGATGGGTGGGAGAGACAGAAGGAAGGAGAGAGGGGCTGGCTGCCAGCCCTCCAGCTGGGTGCACTCCCATCTCTCAGCACCCAGGAAAACCAGAAGCAAAAGGGGAAGGGAAGAGACTGAAGAAGCTGCAATGGCATTTGAGCCTCTACGACTGTGAAAGGAGGCACCTGGCATGGGCAAACCCTGCTCCCCACGGACTGCAGTCCCACACCTGGCACCCCAGATGGGATGTACTGCCTGCAGCCAGGCAGGCTTGGGGGACTGCCTGCCCTGCCCCACGCCCAGGAACCCAGAACCCCACACCCACTCTCACCACCAGACTGGGCTGCACGAGCCTCTTGTGACTCTGCCCAGGCAGCCCCCTGCTTTCCCACCCAGAACTCAACCTTGCTGCATGACATGGGGGGGGACCAACACATACGGGCACCCACCTCCAGCACCATCACCCCATGTGTTCCCCCTTGCCCCAGCAACAAGCAGGAGAGCTGCCCCAGGCCACCCCAAACTCATATGACAGCATAACGGTACGTACTCTGCAGAAGAGAAAGCCACCTCGAAGTTGTGGCGGCGGTTCTGGGGTGTCAGCTTACTGTAGTCAAATGCATCAGGGAAGAAGTTGTGGACCAAGGCACAGAAGGCCATGCCATCACTCCAGCTGGATGAGAAGTTCTGGATGTCCACGTGCTGAGAGGGCAAGAGAGTTACCAAGGGAGAGGCTGACCAGCCCTGGGATGGGAGGAGAAGGTGACACCCACCTCGTAGCCCCGGGTCTTGGCTCTGCACCAGTCCAGCAACATCTGCTTGATGCTGTTGGCGTTGGGCACACCAAAGCTGGAGGAGCGCTGCACAGTGGTCTGTGATGCTGCAGGGTTTGGTGAGCTATGGCAAGGGAACATGGGGTGTTATCCATGCGGTGTTAGCTGCAGGATGTTATCCGCATAGCACTCACTGCCCCAACCAGCCCACCCTAAGCCCAGCCTCACCTCCCGCCTTCCTTCTGCAGCTTCTCCATCATGGCCTTGCGTGCCTGTGAGGCCGATGTCTTGGGCAGGCTCTGAGCCTTCATTAGTTCCTTCTTCTTCTCTGCCTGACGCCGCTCCAGTGCGGCCAGGCTGCTCTGCCGGGAGGCACTCTCATCTTCACGGTCGAAGATGCTGGGAGAGAGATGAACAATGTGAAGGAGGCAGTGGGCAGCCCAGGGAAGGGCAAGTGGTGGCCTCAGCCCATTGCCAGCCCTAGAACTTCAGAGACTTCCATGTCCCTGGGACAGAAGAGGGTAGCTTAAGGTCTCCAGCTGGAAGACGTGTCTCCATGCCCACAGAGGGACTCATGAAGTCCTCTGAAGACAGTGTATAGCCCAAGGATCACGAGGCTTTGAGGACACCCTTGTGTGTGGACATCACAAGCAGGGTAGAAGGTCTGTGAAAGGAGATGAGTGACAGGGACACTGTGTGGGGCTGTCCCTGCAACCACCACCACTCACCTGCCAGTCTTCTTGGATGAAGAACTGTAGGATGATTTGGTTTGAACGAAAGTGCTGTTGCCACCTGCAAAGAGAGAAGAAGGAGAGGGGCCCTGGGCAGGAGCTGAGGGGAGCTGTGCCGCACAGGTGGGACTCGCTCTGCGCTGGGGCAGTGATGGTTCAGTAGCAGCAATACCTCAGGGTTACACCCTGACAATGCCATGGGAAAAGGCAGGAAAAGCTCTTACTGTCCAATCTCTTCACATAACTTGACTCCATGGTTGTGGTACGGGAGGTCTTGGTGCCATCACCTGTAGGGACAAAGCAATGGGATCAGCTGGGCTGGGAGCAACAGCATCTACAGACACTCACTGCTGCCAAGCACCCTTGCACCCAGGCAGTGCAATGGGGAGAAGTCCCAGGTGGTAAAGCCACTGGCAGGGCAGGCAGAGGGCACACGCCCCCCAGGCAGAGCTAAGAGGCCAATACAAAGCAGCAGGGAGCTGTGGCATCCCTCAGCCTCTTGCAGCCACTTGGCTTGAGCCACCCCGGGGCTGGGAAAACAAGGTGTGGAGGACAGGAGACGGACTGAAGGTGCAGACAAGGTCATGCCAGCTGGTCCATACTAGACTGGATGAGACGCTCAGTCTTGGTGACAGTGCTGCGTGCCAAACCATCGGCTGACTGAGAGCTCTGCGTGGTGGTGGTCTCGGTGGCATGACTAGCTCTTCCTCCCATAGCCTGGCTCTTGGCCTCCTGCAGCCGCTGGTCCCGCTCTTTCTCCCGCTGGTCTGCAAATAAAGGTGAGAGCCAGCATTAGCAGTGAGCGGCAAGGTAAAAGGCACGCTCCACGCCACACCAGGGGTCCTACAGCTGCTGTTGGCTGACAGCCAGCTCACGGGAAGGATGACATCCTCGGCCCAGCACAGCCAGGGGGCAACAGAGGACCCAGCATGTGCCCTCCTGCTTCCCCGTGGCTGGACAGCCCCACTCCAGCACTCTATATTGCCATCACCACCCCCCCAACCCCAGGGGGTGTCACTGCCTGCATACCCCGCTTGCGCTGGCGCAGCTCTCGCATGGCATTTCGGATCAGCCGTCGCTCCTCAAAGTCTGTTGTTCGATCCAGCTGTAGGAGGGGGAGGTCAACATCACTCCTCTGCCATCAGATTGGGGTGCTTTCACCTTTCCCCCAGGGCCCAAGTCACAGGAAGAGGTACCATCTTATCCAGAACATCCTCATCTTCAATCCTGCTAAGCTCCTCAACATTCAGCTTGCTTCTTCTCTCCACCTCCCTCACTTGCACTTTCTCCATCCCATTGGGCACCTCTGGCTCCAGCTTCGGCGCCTGGGGCTGCTCCGCCACCTCCGGCTCCATCTGCAAGGACACCACCATGCAGCTGAGCCCCTGCCAGCTTGGCCACCCCACCACCCCTGCCCAGGATCCAGGCCCCCATCACCCTGACACCTGCCCAGTGCCACAGGCAGTGAGGACTCTGGCACATGTGCCATAAGAGCCCTCAAGTGGTGGGACACCGCAGGCATTTGCAGCACCCAAGGCACCCAAGGCAGACAGGGGAGCATGACACCCCTCTGGGGCAACTGCTGCCCCAGGAGGGCCCGGCAGTCCCTGACCTCCTCAGACTCTGGCTGCCAAAATATTTCCAAATACTCCCTGCTCCCTGTCAGGAGGCAGCCAGGCCCCCCAGCAGGCAGGGGTTGCCCAGGGCTCCAGGCTAGGCAGTGCCTGGTGCCCAGCAGAAAATAAGGTGCTGGCAAGGCCAGTGTGCGCCATTAGCAGCACAAGGGATTTCCATGGAATTAAGGGATTTAGTGTAGAGAAGAGCTTGTGCAGGAGATCAACAGCCTCCCCCACATTCCTGCCAGCTCGGCCCCTACTCGAGCACAGCCAGAATGCCAAGTCCCTTTCAGCATGACACCCCAGCAATGCACAGCAGGCAATGGGCCAGGCTCGGAATAGGGCATGGAGGCAGCAGGAATGCCGGAGGTGGCCTGGAGCAGCCATGCACACACCTGGCCCTATCCTGCATCCTGCAGCCCCACACCTGGCCCATGGCAAAGTCACCATCGGGAGCTGACCCTGGCCACATGCACCCATGCCATCACCTGCGTCAGGCACTGTGGTGGCAGCAGGACAGCTGCCCATGGCTTCCCACCCGGCATGGCAGAGCAGGTGGGCACTGCAACCCTGCCACAGTGAGCCCAAGGGGTGAGAGATCCCCGTGGTGCAATTTCCCCATGCACCATGGCCACAGTCGTGCCTCATGCCAGGGCTCTGGACATTCCCAGGAACCCTGGGGGCGAGTGTCCCCTCCCACCCCCCACTGTGGGGTAGGTCTGCCTACACTCACGCTGCTGTTGGTCCGGGAAAGGTGCAGGACTGATTGCTGGCGTGTGCTGGAGAAAGTGGGTGGATGGGCCACGGGGCCGCTGGGCTCCTCGGTGCCCTCAAAGTGGGCGCAAGGATCCTGTGCTTCCAGAAAGAGGGTGCTGATGTCCTCCCCAGGGAGTTCCTGCAGCCCTGGTGCCAGCATGTCAAGGCGGCGGCCCAGGCGCCCCAGCTCTGCCCATAGTTCCAGGTGCTCCTGCTCCAGTGTCTGCAGTGCTCGTGCCATAGTCTGCACCCGCTGCATCGTCTGGGCCAGCTGCCCTTCTGCTGCCCCCCGGAATTCCACCAGCTCCTGACGCAGCTTGGCCAGCTCACCCATCCCTGCCTGCACCAGTCCCTCCAAGCTGATCCCTGGCATGGTGGTGGTGCAGGCACGGCAGCAAGTCCCGATTAGCTCTCTGCTGCCCTTTTATAGGGGAGCAGGGGCACCCCCCAGCTGGAGGCCAGCCCACTCTCTGTCTGTGGGCTATTCTGGTCCCAGCAGCTGGGAGTCCCGTGCAAGGGTGCTGAGGCAGGCGCCACACTTGGCAGCATGTACAGCTCTGGGACCAGGTGGCTTGGCAAGTGAAGCCCTGTAAGTGGCCCCCCCTGCTCTGCAGCTGCCAGGGACAGATACCAGCCTGGGTGCTGTGGGACACAGCAGTGGGAACCAGCACCAACCACGGCTGTGCTGGGTGAGTGACAGGGTCAACCTGTGCCCTTTTGCCTGAGCACCCTCCCACTCTGAGCCAACATCACCCACAGCACACAGACACATCCAGCCCCAGGCCGACACCAGTTCAACGCCCTCAGCCAGAGAGAGGATTTTTGGAGGCTGCCGCACCTTCATGCTGCCTGATGCCTGCACCAGGAGGAGCAGGTCCCTGCACGATGGGCAGAGGCAGAACCCCAGTGGAAGGACATGACACAGTGGCTACTGCCCCCAGGTCCCTGCAGCCCACTGGTCCCTTCAGCAGAACCCTACCTGGCAGGGCTGCCAGCACTGCTGCCTTCTCCTCCTCCTCCTCCCTGCCCACCAGGAACACCCCTGGAGGCTGTGTCTCCTACCAGGCAGCCAGGGAGCAGATGGGTCTCAGTCCCCCACCCCACCGGGCAGCCCCACTAATACTTTAATGAGAGCTGACGGGAGCCCAAGCGCATTAGCATGGGGAAGTCACCCCGCTGCAGGCAGGACCTGCTGGCAGGTGTGGGCAGCAGAGGGAAGCCCTGCCAGTCTGCCTGCCTCGTGCTGGTGAGGGCTGGGCTGAGGATGGGGTGAGCCAGGGGTGCCACAGACACCAGTGTGCCCCAGGCTGCTGGTGGTAGCACAGACCACAGGCAGGACCACAGGCCACCAGCCGTGCTGTTCCCGCAGAGGCAGCTGGGCGTGCACAGGGCCCTGAGCGAGGCAGAGCCGTGTTTGACATCCTGGCTCCTGCCAAGGCAGCACACAGGCGCCTTACATTACCCTAGATGGGCAGGAACAGATAAAAGCACTTGAAGGGCTGCATGTGGGGCTGTCTCTATGCACCCAGCCCCAGGGTGGCCACAGCCCACTCTCTCCCCAGAACACTGCAGAATGGTCGGGTTTTTTTTCCAGTTACATCCAAGAATCCCTCCTGGGCCAGGTGGGGTGGGACTGCCATGCTGCTCTCCATATAAGATTGCAGAGGAGGAGCAAGCAAGACCCCAACCCCACAGGTCCAGGTTACAGATCTTCAGGGAGCCCAGCCCCAAGGCAGGCTCCCCAGTGCCATAGCCAAGGTCCATCCCCAGGAGGGAAAACAGGAGTAGCTGGCAATAGGTTTCTCCCCCCCGAGCTGCTGCCATCCTTAATGGTGTCTAAAACAGAGGGAGACTCACAAAAGTCTCCCAGCTCACTTTCCCCCGGCCTCCCCAAGGGTACAGGGTGGGACAGCACAGAGGGCTTATATGGGACTGTGCCACCACAGGCAAAGCCCAAGGTCTCTTAGTGAAAAAAACCAACTACCAAAACAAAACAAAAGCACCAAATAAAACCAGACAAAGCCTCTGGAACCTGCTGCCAACACCAACACACCTCCAGAGTCTCTGGTCTCCACCTTAAGGCCCTGAGCTACCAGGCAATGCCCGGGTGGGGCATGACCCCACAGCACCAAGCCCTCCTGGGCACTTACCCTGGTGACATTGCTGCTGACATTGCTGATGTTGCAGATGCTGCTGACACTGCTGGGGATGGTGGTGATTCGGATGGGGGTGCTCCGCAGCCCAAGGGTCACCTCTGCAAGGGGAGCAAGAGGCATATGAGGTGTGCCCCAGCCCAACAGGCTCAGTCCCACAGCTGTGGTGTGGTTCCCACTGGGCTGCCCAGCCACCTGATACATCCTGCCCTGGCAGCATGCACCAAGCTCTGGCACAGGGAAGTGACTCTAGGGACAGGCAAGAGATAGGGAAGCCACGCTCCCCTTGCCACTCTGGCTTTTTCTCCTCCCCAAGGAAAAGATTTTTATGCAGTGCTCCAGCTGGAGCCAAGACTCTGGTGCAAGGGATGGCCACAGGAGCATCCTGAGCCAGTCACCTGGGCAAGCAGGCAGGGTTTGGGCAGTGCTGGCGCAAACATGGCACAGCAGAGGGACAAGACAGAACAGGACAGCATGGGCTCCCCTGAGTCAGCAGGTCAGTGGGAACAGAGGATGCAGGAAAGCTGAAGGGGTGAGGCAGGGAATGGGAATGATCCCAAGCATGAACATGGCAGGACAGTGGGGCTGGGGACAGGCTGCAAGGCCAGTTTCCCTGGACCAAGATGCCCTGAGCAGGCCAAGTGTGCCTGCCAAGGGGTGAGGGATGCCAGGCAAGATCTGGTCTTCTGGCACCATCCCTACTCAGATTCCAGGCTGCCAGCACACAAATGCTATTGCTGCTGCCGATCAGTACCAGCCTGGCCTAGCACTGCCCACCCACCTCCACCTGTCCATTATTGTTCTCCATCTGTCAATGCCTGGCTCCCCACTGGCACCCACTTGCGCTACTGCCAAGCTGTGCACATAGTCCCATTGGGAGCATGGTCCTTACAGCCCTGCTGCTCCTTATTCTGCTGTGGCACCCACCTTCCCGACAGTAGTCTGGCTTTCCCACTCACACCTCCCTGCATGACGCCCACCATTCCCATCACCCCTCCGGTGTCCAGCCTCCCGCTAGATGCCACCTGCCCGCTCAACCTTTTCTGCTCACCCCATACCCCAGCAGTGCCCACCTGCCCGCTGGCTGCCGGGGGCGGCCGTGATGCGGGGCCCCAGGGGCTGCACACGCCCATCCTTGATCTCGATGGTGAAGAAGGTCTTCATGGCNCCCACCACACATGCAGCCCCTGCAAATGCCCTGCAACATGCACCACCCTCCGAGATGGCTGCAGCCCCTCAATGTCTCTACCCCCTCCCTCCACTCCTGCCGGAGCAAGGTGAGTGTGCACATGGATGGGAGGGAGGGAAGGAGGGATGCTGCTCAGGGAGCAAAAGAGCAGGTGGGCAGCCAGCCGCACTCTTGTACTGTGGAGCTCCACTCCTTCCCAGGCTCCCCCAGGGACCTCCTGCCACCAGGAAGGACAGAGGCAGCTACCACCAGCATCTTACCCGTGGGACAAGCTGAGCACACGGCAGAGGGTACCTGCTCCCCCTGGTGAGTGTTCAGGCAAGCCAAGGTCCCTGCTACATCCTGGGTGGACACTGATGCTTGGAAAGAGACAGGCCAGATAGGGAAGGAACAGGACAAAGGGGCCATCCCCACACCTCGGGGTCCCCTTTACCCATCCCTCCACTCTTCCCAGGGCATAGTGCCAATATCTGCCAGCACATGTAGGCTGCCCCACACCCCAGGCATGGGCTCTGCACTGCAGTGCCAAACCACATCACAGAAGGGGGCAGGACCTGTGCACAGCAGGGCTGTGGGGCAGTGCAGGCAGGACTCTGCACTGGGGCTGGAGTCACCGATGACCGTGGAGCCAGAGCAGGGGGGTGGAGCTCAGCCTCTTCACAGAATCCAGGTCTGAGCCCCCTGAGAGGCAAGAGGTGGTCACGTCCTGCACACTTCCCTGTGCCCCATGGCTGTGCCATGCTGCACCCAGCATCTTTCTATGGTTTCTGCCTTCCCAGGAGACAGCAGCCCCTAGGGGCTCCTTGGCGGGAGGAGACTTCCGCCTGCAAGGCCAGCTCCAAGTGGAAACTCTGACCCTCAGTACTGAGCTGCTTTTTGGTTTTTCTGTTTCCTCCTGGCACAGCCATGGGGACAGTTTTCCCAGCAGTAGGAAGAGGGCAGCTACTGGCCACCAGAATCCCTCAGGGATGCAAGAAGGCCCCAGAGGGTGCTAGGCCCAGAGAAGGGGGGGGGGGGGGGGGGGGCGGGCGGGGGGGGGGGGGGGGGGGGGGGCTGGTCAGAGCGAGCTGCGCACAGCTCAGCCTTATTGGGACAAAGAATGCAAAAAGCCGGGGTTTGCTGCCGGCACAAATTCCCTTTCATGGCCCTGTGGCCGCCCGGCCAGAGAGGGGGGCCTGGTAAACAGCCCATCTGGAACCCAACTCCCTGGCCAGGATGGGCACTGCCACTGCTCGGCTGGGCAGCAATCAGCCTCCAGCTAGGGGTGGCCCTTGACCTGGTCATGTCCTGCACTCACATTCCTTCTTCAGCATGCGTGGGTTGGAGTCACATCCCTAGGCCTGCCTGGGATGTGCATACTGCAGGGCAGGGGAGCGTGTTTTGGGGGGGGCAGGGGGCTCTGTGGCAGCACTGCCCTGCCAGCAGGGGGGCACAAGCATCATGTCCCCGCCACTCAGGGCTGTACTTACTCACTGGTGGCCTCCCGTGTTTCCCATCTGGTCCCAAAGCCTGGCAGTTCACCTCAACATGGACCTGTGGGAGAAGAGGGACAGAGTGCTCAGCTAAGGGTTGCATGCAGTTCCCCTATTAAGCTGTCTTCAACCACAGACCACCAGCCCTGAGCAAGGAGGACAGTGGTAGCTGCCACCAGTTTTGTACCTGGCTGCCAGTACTGAGCTGGCCCAGGTGGGGCTGCTCCCCTCTGGGGCTTTGCCCTTCACTGGGTTCTGGGGCTCTGGCTGGGATGCCCAGGCTCCCATCCTTCCAGGCTGTTCGGTGTTGCCCCTGGTCCTGGCCCTGCTCCAGCTCCTTGCCGTCATCCTCAGGCTCTGGATCAGGCTCTGGGGTCGGCTGCAGCTCCTGGAGCACGAGGGTCCCTGAGACCACAGCTGTGAGTGAGAAAAGAGGCTCTACTTGTGGAAGCCTGCAGCTACCTGCAGTGCATCCCTGCTCCCATGGCCCCTCCAGGCACCCTCCTGGCCATCATCTGGGAGATGTGCCCTCCATTATCTTGCAGCTGGCCAAGCACAGTTCTGACCAGGCATGCACCCAGGCTTTGCCATGAAGATCCGTGGGGACTCACCCTGGGTACTGGGTTTCTGGGGGTCTCCCACCTTCCAGCTGCACAGCTCCTGCATCCTGGCTGGGACACAGTCCTGCTTCACCACATCCTCTTGCTCACGGGCCTAGGGAGAGCATGGGGTGAGAGCAGAACCAGCCCTGCTTCAGTCTCTGACTGGGTTACCATGTCCCATTCCCGTTACCCAGCCAGGGACACGTAGGCTGCGACTTCTTTGCATGCCATCCCGGTTCCTGCCTGCATGCTGCTGGGGATGGACAAACCAGATCCTGCACAGGGGTCAGTGCAGGAGGCTGGCAAGGGGAAGTGTTCCCATATGCTGCTACCTCCAGCAGGCAGGGAGGGGGATGCTGTGTCTACTCAATCAGTGCTTCAGACCCTGTGCACGTCTAGGGCTCTTGGTACTGCTCTGAGCACGGTTGATCAGCACCAGGGCACAGAGCAATGAACTGGCACTTGGGTCCCTCTGGCAGCTACCCCAAGCACACCAGCCTTGGCACTATGGATGCCAGCAGGTGGGAGAGGACAGCACCTGCCCCATGATGCCAGCCCAGGCACTCCAGGACTTCATGATCCACAGAGACCTGGTTTTACATCACCCTGTCTCTGCCCACAGCACCTGCATCTCTCGTTGTCAAATGATGGGATATTCTGAGCACAGGTCCACACGCAGGTGACAGGTGTGTCCCTGACACACATTTGAGCAGGGCCAGGGTGTCCTGGTGTCAGCCAGGGAACAGGGTACCAGTCTTGGCTGTGCCAGTACCTCTAGCGGCACCATAGGTTTCAGGTGCTACCATGACTCCAGGGTGGGGGGAGGTGGTGAGGGTTCCATACTCTGAAGGGGCACAGGGGAATCAGGCCCCAAACCCAGGGATGGAAATAGCCTTGGGTTTGAAGTTATCAGCTGAACAGAGTGGGGTAGTCCCACCAGATGCTTAGAGATGTCCCAGCACAGCCAAGACTAAGGGTATTGTGCCAGCACATCCGGAAGGGAAGGCAGAGAGTGCTGAAAGATGGGACAGGGCTACATCTCCTCTGCAGCCTCCTGCTATGGCCCTGGGGCAAGTGAAGGGGGAAGCTGGGCTGGATGGAGGCAGATGGGGGAACCCATGCCTTCCCACACCGCTTCTCCCCTTCCCACCTCAAGGGGCAACCCTGTAGGGTTGGGTGCAGATTTCCTACCACTACACAGTCCCTGTGGGGTCACCCCTGCTGCATTGAAACCCCCTTCTTGTGCCTATTCCTTCCAGCCCTGCCCACCAGCTCATCCTTCCCCCATCCAGAAAGCCCCCAGCTTTGCTCCAAAACGAGCCCTGGCCCCTCGAGGGCTGGCAAGGAACAGCCATCATGGGAAGTGGGATGGGAGATCAAGGCTTTTAGCCATGCAGGGGGACTGCTGCAGGCAGCTGCCACAGGAGAGACAAGCGGCTAGTGCCTTCAAAGAGTCCCATCCCCAAGAGCTGGAACAGGGAGAGGTGCACTACGCACACCAAGGGACCCCCAGATCCCCACCAGGCTGCATCCTTGGGAGAAGCCCAGGACCACCTAGGCCTTAGTCCTCAGTCTCAGCTCCCACTGCTGGGGCCATGCTGGAAGAGCCCAGCCATGTCCTCCCTGTCCCCAGAGACCCCAGCCTCACCTGCCAGTTTCCTTGGGTGGGAAAAGCACAACTTGCCCGGGGTTCTGTGCTCCAGATACACAGGAGCCCCAGGGAAGGACAAAGTCTTCAGCAATCCTATCCCTTGTAGCATCCTACATACTCACCACTGAGACTTCAGGCTCCTGGGCAGGGGGCTGCTCTGCAGTCTCCCCATGCCCATTTTGCCCCAGCTCAGCCAGTGCCGGCAGCTCTGAATCATCCCGGAGGCTGTTATCCCTGCTCCCAGCTGTGCCTGGGGGCTTGGCACTGCCCTTGCCAAGGCTTTCTCCACTCCCAGTAAGTGCTGCTGTTTTGGCATTGTCCCTCTGGATAATTTTCGGATCCCCTGGCACAGCATGGGGCTCGCTGGTGTCCCTCCGGCTGCTCTGCACACTCCCAGCCAGGGTTGCGGCTGGATGGAAGCAAAGGTGATATTCAGGAAGGAGCTGCTCACATCCCAGGCTCTCCAGAGTAGCCACCCCAGAACATGGGAATGGTGCCTCACCTTCTATTTCCTTGGCCCGCAGCTTACGGATGGCAGCTCGGATCAGCTTGCGCTCCTCATACTCACCCGCTGCCCGCAGCTGCAAGAAGGAAGGATCCCAGAAAGAAGCAGGGTCAGCTCCAGCACAGGGTCCATCCTGGCACAAAGTCTGCCCCAGCACATGGTCACTCACCAGTTTTGTCAGCTCCTCCACACTGGCAATGACTTCAAGCTGCTGGGACAAGGCAGCCAGGGCTGCCTGCTGCTCCTCCTCCAAGTGCCGGGATCTGAGCAGGACAAGAGTAGTGGCCAGCTGGGACCTGCCATGGGCACTTGGAACAAAGTCCCCTCATGGGCAGCTGGCAGATCCAGGCATTGGGCCCCTCCACGTGCCAAGCTGCTCTCACCCTCACAGTGACCCAAATCTGTGCCAGCCACAGCAGAGTCAGGCATCACAGCCCCCGTTCCCCAGTGCAGACATCCTGGGTGACCCCAGCTCCCCACTGGACTCACCGTGGCCAGTTCTCCTTGTCATCCTGTCTGTGGCTGCCTCGCTCTGGGCGGAAGCGTTTGGATGCCAGTGCCTCCTCGTCCCGCTGCAGCTCCTGCCGCTGCAACTCCCGGATGGCCGAGCGTATGCGGCGCCGCTCGGCCAGATCCAGCGTGGCCTCGAGCTGTGTGCACAGGGCAAGGCTCAGCACTGACTCTGGCCACTGACCCCCTGGTCAGTCTGTCTCAACCCTGGTGCCACCCTATGCTGTGCTGCTGTGGGCTGCCCACACTCCAGACAAAGGAGCCATCTGTCTGTGATGCCCACGTGCCCAGCCCATGCTGCCCGACACTGCCAAACCTTGCAGAGAGCAGGCACAGCCCCCCCGGACAGGATGCTGGGGACAGACATGGCAAGAAGGGGCTGCCACAGTGCACTGAGACCTCCGGCATGTGAGGGGCAGAGATGGGCATGTGAAATAGACACCCACTGGTGGCCCCTGCAGCCCCCAAGGGTTGGTGCCCTGCAGCTCTGTCCCCTCCCAGTGCCGCCAGCTCTGGAATGAGCACTCCCACTCACGCCAGTCCCTCCAGCAGCTGAGGGACAGCAGAGCCTATTGTCCTCCCATCCCTGTGGCCCGCAAGAGGTGTTGGTTGGGAGGGTCCCAGCGCCCCACCAAGGGGCAGTCCTGGCACCCCTGCAGCCCTCCTCATCCTTATCCAGGCCTAGAGGATGGCAGGGGGCTCTTGGAGCCAAATCCATGAAATCTGTCCCAAAGCAAAGTCCAATCCTCTGTGTGTGGGAAGCAAGGCCACAACCCCTGCTCCCCAAATGGCTCCCACAAACATCTCAAAAATACTCTGAGTGCTCCTCAGCCCACCCAAGACCAAGACCTGGCACGCAGAGTTGCTCCCTCTCTTTCAGATCAGGTTACAGTCCAGACCTGCTACCAGTCCCAGTGCTGCTTCCAGCAGCTATGATGTTGAAAGGGCAGAAGGCAGCCTGCTCTGCAGGGAAAGGCAAGCCAGGCCCTGCTGTCCTCCCACTGTCCTGCTGTGTGACATCAAGACTGACCCAACACTGGAAACCCAGGAGGTGATTTCCCACGGAGCTCATTAAAAATAAACCCCATAACCCACAGCAGCTGCTATCAGTGTCAAGCAAGCCTCAACATGCTGGGAGCAGCCGTGGCTGCACCACAGGACAGGAGCATCAGCCTCCTCCCCTCCCATCTCACAGGCCACTAACAGGTCACCCATCCAGGCTCTGGGGGTTCTGCTGCATCAGAGACCCAGGGTTAGTTCCTCAGTTGGACCTGAGCTGAGACACACTGGAGGCCCCAAACTATCTGTACACAGACCTCCCTGCAAAGCCCCTGAAAAGCCATCACCCTTTGCCCTCCCTCCTTGGAGTTTGGGGACCAGGGAAGATATTCTCGTCCTAGTGAAGCCAGCAGGCATGGAGATGCCATGTGCCACCCCAGTGGCAGCCAAAACTGTAGTACTCCCAACACCTGTCAGCCTTGAGGCCCAACTGGGAAGATTCCAGCATTATCCTTCCCCAACTGGGAAGATTCTGATGGCTGGGATCACCAACTCCCAGGGCAGACCAATGCTGAAAACATACACAACCTCTGGGGGGAGCTGCCTGGCGCTGGGTTGCTCCCTCTCTCCCATCCCAGCAGCCCCTGCCATGGCCAGCTGGAAGTGCCATCCCTCCCAGCATTCTGGCCAGAGCTGGAGCCTACAAGGGCAGGGAGGCAGCTGGAAAGAGCAAGAGCCACTGCACTATGAGGACAGGGGGGTGCTGGGGAGGAAATCAGCTCCTCTGTCCTCATGGGCCTCTCATTTCCCGTCTGCCCTGGATGGCTGCCGGCATGCTGGGGGTGTTGCTGCAGGAGAGACACTACTGCCAGGACAAAAGCACTGCGACACAGCCTCTCCCCAGCTTTTCCAACAGCAATGGTAGCCGCTCTGGCCAGCCAGGAAGGCCACCTCCCCGTGCACAGGGCAGAATCAATGGGCTGGGAAGTGGTCAAACCATGTCCAGCTTCAAATAAAGGGCTGAAGGCAGAGCCCTGTGGAAAGGACAGCTCTTCCTGCAGCCATCCAAAGGCTTTGAGGACAGGAAAACAGTCCCCAGCTGCACACTGGGTGGCCAAAGGCCAGTCCCATCCCTAAATCAGCTGCTGGCTGTGCTTAGCCCCAGCAGCTGGGTCAGGGCAATGGGGCAGGGGAAGAGGGAGGAAAAGGTGGGGGGTGCACAGCAGCTGCAGAAGCTGGGAGTCCCAGGAAGAAGGGAACACAATGTGACACCAGCCCTGCACACACTGGTGCAGGGAACACACTGGCACCCATGTGTGCTGTGTGACACCCATCTGCCAGCTACAGGGTCTGCCCTGGCCAGGAGGCTCCAGCTACAGCCTGACCCACACCCAGGTCCTCAAAGACTTCTGTCCATAGGAAAAACGGCATCAGGGCAGGAAAAAATGCCTTGTTCCACGTCAGCAAGGAGCTGGGATGAGGCAAACAAGTGGCTTTGAAAGTTCTGTGGCCAGTGACAGGGGAAAGCATGCCAGAAACCACAACGTCTGGGAAGGGAATAAGGGGCCCAGTCCTGCCTGCACAGGCAAGCTCAGGCATCAGCACATGCCAGGGCCCCATGGGCCCTGCCCATCCGCCAGCAAATTAGTGGTTCCAAGCAAACACCACCCCAGCACAGAGAGCAGCTTTGTGAAAGGGCACTGGCATGACACCTGTGATCTGCTTCCCCACTGATGCCGAACACAGTGGCACTTAGAGCCTTGGCATGGTGGGCAGCTCCTCCAGGAGAGCTGTAATTAGCTCTGTATCCATTTACCTCTCTGGAATGTCTGAGCACACAGCCCTTGGGAGGTTGGAGCCTGGCCATGGGGAAACTGCTCAGAGGACAGGAACTGGGCATGTCGAGCATCTCTGGCAGCCCCAAGTTTTGCTGTCACCTCTGGAAGGAACCACAGGGAGCATAGCTGCCTCTGGGAAGAGGAAAGAAGGAAGGACACTGGCTGTCAGGGATGTGGCAGGGACACAGCATTCTTCAGGGCCACTGAAGCATTTGCCAAGGGCTGCTGAGTGTAAGAAGAAGGGAACCTCAAGGCAGTGGCTTTCCTAGCTCAAGCCTTCCCTGCCTCGGCCCCTAAGGGGCTTTGCATCGTCACTAATTATCCAGACTAAGATTTGCAGGGGCTGGAAAAGGGGAGTGTTCCCCAGCCCAAGGCCAGCAGACACAGCCTGAAGCTCAGCACAGCCCTAAATACTCAAACAATGCCCTGTTTCCAGATGTCCACCTAAGGGCCACCCTGCAGCCGCACACATCAGCAGCACTCCCCATGGCTCCCTCCCTGGGCTCCTTCAAGCTCTTGGTCACCTTTATGTTGCACCACAGGTTCATCCCAGCTGGCCTCCCTGTGTGTGGGGTACAAGTGGACAGCTGAGGAGGGAACATGTGGACGCCTACAGCAGGGATTGGGGGGCAGAGGCTCCCGAGCAGCTCTCAGCCCAGTCAGCACAAGGAGTGAGGGGGCTGCAGGGCTTATGTTCCCCAGGCTTCTTCTTCCAGTATCCCCAAGGATGTCAGATGCTGCTGCCAAGGTGTCACTTGCTGGGAGAAAAGAGGAGAAGCAAGGCAGAGTGGAGGGCTTGGGAGAGCAGGGAGGAAGCAGTGGGAGAGGCAGTTTTCCCTTATATGGACTAATCCTCTTCCAGCTCAGTGGAGCCAAAAACATAACCAGAAAAAAACCGTAATTCCTTCCCTGTTTCATGTCAGCTCAGAGTAGGCTTTCCCCAGCCCATTCCTCACAGCACAGGAAGACCTGGACCACGAGCAGGGTGCTCTGGGAAGGCAAAGCCTCAGTGACTCAAAGAAAAAGCCCGAGGAGAAACTGTGCTTGCTGCACCTCATCAGGCTGGCCGTACACCCGGCAGTTACCACCACTCATAGGGCTCCACCTCAGCCCGGAGACCTCGGCTGGGACATGGCACAGCTGGTGCATTGGTAGGATGGGGAGAAACCGAGACCACTCAGCCCTCCGCACACCTCCGGAGGGTTGCTCCGTCGGCCTCAACATCACCGCATGAGGAGCAATGAGCTCCTTAGCCCATGAACTACGGGCAGCTCTACGTGTCTGAGGGCGGCACTCCAGGAGGCTCGGCCGGGACCAGCTCCCGTGCCGACCTACGGCACAGCTCCGGCTTCCCGCCGGCATCCCGACTCTTTCCTGTTCCCGGAGGCTGGCCTTCCCCGCTGAGTCAGCTTCCTGCTGTGACCATTCCCCAGCGCTGGCCAGGCCACCTCATCTCAGCCCCCGGAGCAGCCAGCCCAGCCCAGTGCAGCCGGGGGTCCCTGGGGGTGCCCAAAGCCGGGGACCACGATGTAGGGGCTTCCTGGGACACCAGCTGAGCAGGTCGCAGCCCGGCACCATGAGTTTCGCCTTTGTCCCCCAGAGCCTACCGACTCCGGCAGGGTCCTGCTCCGGCTCTGGCTCCTGCGGCAGTGCCCGGCCGGTGCTCCAGCGCAGGAGGGGATGGGATGCCTGGTCATGCGGGTAGAGCCCAGGAGATGCGCCTGGCACCGCGCCCCCCCTGGGCAGCAGGAGAGCGGAGAGCAGGGAACCGAGCTGGCAGCAGGGAACGATTACCCGGGATCCGCCGGCCGAAATGGGGCCGGGATAGGCGGGTCACGGCCGGGCACGGACGCGAGCAGAGGCCCAAGCACAGCCAGAGTGGCGGCGCCAGAGTCACCGGGGCAGTGCGAGGGCTCATGGTGGAGCTCACTAGGGCTCAGAGCCCGGCACGGGCCAGCGCGGGCTCCACCGGAGGCTGCCACCTGGGACCCCCAGCGCTGTAAGCCAGTCTGACACGGGTCAGGAGTCCCCCGGCCGAGCCGCGAACCCCGGGCTCTCCCGGTCCCTCTCTGGCCGGGATCTCAGTGACCCGAAGCACCCCCAGGGACGCACGGACCCGACCCCCGGCCTTACCGCCCCGGGACTCACCAGCTTCCGCAGCGCTCCCTCGTCCATCCCGAGGAGGCTCTCCTGGGACACCCCGCCCGCCGGGCCCGCGCTACTGCGGCCGGGGCTCGGTGGCGGCCGAGACAACAAAGGACGGCCGAGGCGGCGCGGCCCTGCGCTCGGCTTGGCTGCGACTCTGCCCAGTCCCCCACACTACTCCCTCCGTCCCGTCCCGGCTCGGCTCGGCACGGCTCCTTTNTGCCCCGGGGCTCCGGGCTCCCTCCTGCCCCGGTCCCCACGCTGGTGCCGGAGAGCTCGGGCCTGGCCCGCCCGGGGTGGCAGGTGTGCCGCCGGCGGCAGAGCGTCCCCGGTTCGGTCCAGGCGCAAGGACTGCTCACCCCAGAAGCTGCGGCGCCCCCGGTCTGTAGGATGCCGGACAGAGAGCCACCAGCACCTCCCGCCTGGGGCCCTCCCCACTGAGCCCAGGGGATCGCACCATGGGGTGCCCCTGCATGCTCCGGGCTGTTTGAGCCTGACACCCCACAGGATTAATGCTCAGAGCACCCTCAATGGCCCCCACCTGCAAAGGGTTCCTGGGGATGTGTAGCTCCACATGATCCCCATGCTTGCTCGAACTTAGAACGTGCTTATGGTGTGCTTGTCCTCCCATTCCATCCCACATGGAAGTGCCAGAACAGCTGAGCCCGGCTGCCAGGCTATTGGGAGGATCCCACGGAGACCCCGCGCTCCCCACCTGCAGCTGGGCTCCAGCACTGTTCGGCAGAGGACATACTTGGTGGCTCAATCTTGTTTCTGGGCCAAGGCCAGAAGTATTCACTGGAGAGGACTAAGCTCCTGCTGTCTCCCAGAGGTACTGTGGGCTCTGCGAAGCAGGCAGCTGCCACATACTTCCAGCTCCACGAAGAGGGGGACAGGTGCTACTACCTGTCCTAACTGCCAGAGACCAAGGGGCTCCCCCAGAGCAGGTTGCTGCTCCTCTGGATGTTCCCAGCAATCTGGGATGGAGGAGGACCACAGCATCCTCTGACACAGAGAAGAAACCAGAAAAGCCAGAAAGGTGGGATGTGGTGGAGGTGCCTAGAAGGTTCAGCAGTTTCCATATCGGGAGTGTCTCACTCCAGACCTGTTTTGACAGTGTGGGTCTCCAGCTGCACTGTCATCCCAGAGTCCTCTGCTCCCCTGGCTCCTGGGCAGCTCTCCATTCTTCAGCCCTGAGCAGCATCGGCCTCCACTGAAGCACGACAAGCTACTTCCAAGCAAGTGTGCTAAAGCCAAACCCTCCAAGCACTCTGCTCCCCAATACAATACCACTCTCTGCCAGCCTCAGCAGCAACATTTCACTCACTGGATGAGCCTGGTGCTCCTGCTGCAGTGCTGCCATGCAGAGGTCTGGGGTCTGCCCTGCCTGCGGCTCTGCTGTCACACAGCTCCGAGGGGAGCAGGCACCAGCACACTCCGGGGTCTGCATCCCCTGCCGCTCTGCTGTTACATGGGAGCAAGCACTAGTGCATACCCAGTTCCCAGCCATCAGGCAGCACAGCTGGTAGCAGCTCTCCTGCCTTTAGGGTGTGGTGGGGACCCGACTGCCAACCTTGAGCTGGTGGAGGCACATAGAGTTTGTTCCCCAGCCTGTCTGCTGCACTGGGTAACGTGGATGCTGGCCTTCCCACAAGGAGCATCAGATGCATGCTGAGCTGTGTGAATAAAGCAGCCTTAGGTGCACAGCTCTCAGCACATGCCGCAGCACTTATCCTGCCTCTGCTCCAACAGGTCTGCACCACTCCTGGTTCCATTCCCTGCATGTAGTGACCCTATCACTTCCTCACTGACCTACCAACAAAAGCCAGTGCAGCAGGGAGCCCCAGACCTGCTGCACCCATGCAACACTCCTGGGGCTCCCTAGGGGTAAGGTGGGCATGCAGACAGTCAAGAACAGACCCCAAGCAGACCTTATTCTGTGAAGTGTAGCAAGGAGAGATTTACAAACACCTTGGAGAAATGAGAGGCTCCAGCTCCAGGCCTGGCTCTGGGAGAGCCCTGGGCAGTTGCCCAGTGTGTTGGGGGGCAGGTGAAGCGCTTGCAGCAACCATAGGGTGCTGTTGTGTGTTCTGTGCTGGCACAGGCAGGCACATCATCCAGCAGATGGGATGAAACAGCACCAGGGAGCAGAGGCTCATGTCCTGGAGGCTCCCCCAGCCAGGGGACCAGTGCACCAAGGCTAGGAGGGGCAAGAGTCCTTTGGGTTCCCTTTGGGGATGCTAAATATAATATCAAATACTAGTGATGGAATTTTATTGTGCAAGCACGTGTCTGGAACTGGACATCTGCCTTACTTAGGGGTGAGACAATGTAGACAAGGGTAGGGACCTGACTGTAGCACCAGGAAGGGGGAGATTTAATGTCCTTTGGGCCACGGTCCTTCTGCTGAGCACAGCAGCAGAGTGCAGGGCAGGCATTACCCTGCTGGCAACACAGACCTACTGGCAATACAAGGCCTCACAGGCTGCTGGAGCCCTAGCAGCAGGTAGAGGAGGGTCCTGGAACCCCTCTTTCCTTCCTTCTGGAGCTTTCACTGCCTCATGCCTCCCTCTCCTTCTGACACCCACAGACTTGTCCCACTGTCCCCACACTCAACACTTGGTGACTGCTTCCAAGGTCACAAGTTGAGGAAGCCAGCTATGGGGGACCTGTCACCCTGGAAGGATGCTTGGACCAGGCACCCACTCTTGGCTGACAAAAGTAGCTGTATGAGCTCAGGGAGGAGGAGAAAGAGGATGGGGAGGAGTAGGATAGCTCTTGGCTTCACTGCATGGCGCTGTTCACCCATGGCACGCACATGTGCAGCCAGATGCCACCACTCCTCTGTGTGCTGACATCAGGGCAGTTCCCACAGAGCACTATGCTATTATCAACAGTGACATCATGGTGTTTGAGTTTCAGAGCTCTCAGGTCTGCTTCCCAGGGCACCCCATGACAGAAAACCCTGGTGGTTCCCAGCTCTCTGGGGCTGCAGGAAATGTTAGTCTCTCTGCCTCCTCCTCCTTTCCCTGCTGAGGACTGTAGCCTTGGGTGTGAGGACATGACAAGATCCTCCCAGAGAAGGAGGTCTCTGGGCATTATGCAGCTCGACTGGTGCAGAGGCTGACACGGAAACAGGCCAGAGCAGTAGGTCCTGGCATGGATGTAGGGCTGTCTCCCCTCAGAGAGATGGATGGACCCGTGCATGGGTGCACCCCACAAAAGTGAGGCAGGACAAGGGATGAGTGAAGGCCTCCCCTCGGGAGTGTATGGAGGCTGGGCAGGGCAGAGTGGCCAGGGAGATGCATGGAAAGGTGTCTGTGAAGCAGTTGGACATGCAGTGCAGACAGAGATAGGAGGGCAGCAGCATGGCAGCTCTGCCACAGGGACCATCTGCCTGCACAGAAGTAGTGCCACTTGCTTAGGACAAGGCACTCACACGCAAACATGTCCCCATTTCTCAGGCATGACTCACATCCTGCTGGGAGTCAGGGCAGGATCAGGTGCAATGGATTCCTCACATCCTGCTGTTGGCAGGGGCACTGGACAGACTCCTGCCAGCCCTGGGTGTGCTGGATCACCAGGGATAGGAAGGAGCTATGTGACAAGGAAGGTGTGTGACACTTTTGGTGTGTCACACTGCCCAACGAGGAGCAGTGTTGCTGCGGGCATTGAGGGCTCCAGTTGTCACACCTGGCTGGCCTGTATATGGAAAGCACGCACTTCCTCCCTGTGCGCCAGCAGCCATTGGCCCCATGCGATTCTCATGGGCTGGATCTCTCTTGTGCCTCTCTACCCACATACAGGAAGAGAATGGGCAGGCTCTAGTCTGATGCTGCCAGCTGCCCCAGCTCTGGGCTGGGTGTGAGTGGCAGTGGCTGCAGCATGGGCACACTGAGCATCAGGGCACAGCCACTCCTTGCTGTGCCAGGGGCCCAACCACATTGTGATATCCTGTATCTGCTTCTGCTGCAGCCTGATCCCTGGGGAACTGGAGGGCTTGGAAATGGTTGGGGCCTTGGTGTCAGCATCTCCAGTGATCACAGGGGTGCCAGCCAGCAAGGAAGAGTGGCAATCTCCTTTCGTGCTGCATGCTGGCATTTCCAGACAGATCTGCCCATGGCAGAGTGTGCCCAGGCCAAGCACGTGGTCCCTGTCCTGTTGCACAACCGCTGTCCCCAGTGCCCACAGAGGCTTTCTGTGGCATCCGAGCTTTCCACAGAGCCCCTGCTCAGCTGGCACTGCTGGATTGCAGTTTCCCCTCCAGCCTGCCCAGACCCCCAAATCCCTTGTTTGACTCTCCTCCTTCCTCCAATATGTTGTGCCCCTGACAAAGTGTGTTGACCCACAGGAGTCTCATCCTGCTGTGTTCTGTACCTGGAACAGCATTAGGAACAAGGCCCAAGCTCCTGCCCACCTCAAAAGCTCTATCTGCAGCTGGAGAGAAATACCTTGGTGTTTTCAGAGCAGAGGGAGGCTCAAGCTCAGCTGCAGCTCTCAGAGCTCACATGGAGCCCTGGCTGTGTGTGAGGACAAGGGAGGCTGCTTCAGTATTTCCACAGACAGGACATTCCTGAGAGGTGACCCAACAACATTGCCTCCCTTCCACTTATCCAATTTCTTTGTCATACTGAGTGAACAAAACTATTTTTTCCCTTTTTGGGACACCTCTAAAGCCTGTAAGTCACAATGTTGAGATCTGCTGTGGCCAAGAAAGGAAGGGTTTGGAAAAAGGACAGGGATTCAGTAAAGATGCCATTCCTTGTGACTTACCCCTAAAACCCAGGCTCCAGACAACTCCAAATACTGCTTAGCCTGGAACAGAGAAGGCTCTGAGGAGACATCATCACAGCCTTCCAGTACTCAAAGGGAGGAGATAGTGATAAGGAAATGAGGAACAGTTTTAAACTGACAGAGGATAGATTGAGATTAGATGTTAGAAAAAATTCCTCCCTCTGAGGGTGGTGAGGCACTAGCAGAGGTTGCTTTGAGAAGCTGTGGCTGCCCCATCCTTGGAAATTAACAAGGATGGGTTGGATGGGGCTTGAAGCAACCTGGGGTAGTGGAAGGTGTCTCTGCCCATGGCAGGGGACAGAATGAAATGAGTCTTGAGGTCCCTCCCAGCTGAACCATTCTGTGATTCTGTGAAACATGCAAACCCTTCCAGGGCTTTCCCAGAAGACCTAAGCAACCATCTGCATCTCCAAGGACCCTGCCTGTCAGTTAGGGAGTTTGGCCACCAGGAATCAGTTTTCAAACTGCCCTGAAAAATGGCTTCATTCATAAGCTGTATGGCAAGAGCAGGATGACTCTTCTGCAGGGATGGGTTTAGTGAAGGTCCTCCAGGTCACTGAGACTAGAGAGGCCAAAGTGGCACTGCTGTGCCACAGGCAAGGCCAAACAGTCCTGGGCAAAGGTGATCAGACCCCTTGGGCTACCCACGCCTCCTCTGTAACCTTGTGACAAGGCAAACAAACTGCTCAACCCAGAGCTGTGACACCACCTGCGCAGAGGAGACAGCCCCTGGAGTGCAGAGTCTGGCACAGCCCATGCTGGCAGGCAGGCTGCAGGCAGCCCTGGCTGTGGCACAGAGTCTACAGGACTGAGTAGCTGGGGACAAACCTACCTCAGCACTTAGGGGTTGCTGTCTCGCGGGTCCCTGGCAGCACAGAAACAGCATGACAGGCACCAGTGCCTCATGGCTCCAAGAAGCCTGGAAGATGTATGGAAGATATAATGTTATGGAGCACCTGTAAATGACCAGACCTGGTATTTGCTAACAAGCCACATCACATGCTGACAAAGGGTGATTGGTTGGGTGTGCTGCCCCAAGTGGATTATGTCCTGTCACTTGTGTAAGGCCTGGCTGTGTGTCACACCTCTAGGCTTCCCACAGCCTGCGGTCAGTGACGGCTGACCCCTGCTCCAGCACTACCATGTCCTGGCTGACCAGGAGGATGAGCCATGATATGCTACTCTCTGGTGACAGCTCTGGTTGCCTCTGCACCTGTCACAGGAAGAGGCCCTTCTGTCTCATTCACCATGTGAACTATTTCAAGACCAGGGTCTTTTCTGAATGTAATTTCTCCTTATATTTATTTGGTTCTCCACTGGGACAATCACAAGGAATTAAGAAAACTTGATGAAATACTTCTACCTGTGTTCTGCAGGGCCATTCCTCCCCAGGACCATCCTTCCCCTTGCCCGTAGCTCCATGCTATGTCCTCTTGCACTATGCTGAGTCTTCTGGGCTCATCATGAGGAGATATACTTCTTGGCAATGCTGCACCATCTGTGTGCAGCACATCAAATGAATTCCTACTTGTAGTAAATCTCACTAGTTACTGTTATTTTCCATTATTTTTATTCTTTTTCACAGACTTCTCTGATACAGAGCTGGCTGGTCTACCAACATCCTTCTATTCCCTCCTTGGTCTACCCAAGCTCAGATATGAAACCTGTAGACTAGAGACCATCTGTGTAGGGAGAAAGAGTCTCATGCCAGGGTTGGCTTTGCTGGTTCTTCTCTTCCCATCTAGATGGCTTATGTAAGAAAGAATCAAACAGTGGCCTGGTGAGGAGTCTTTCCTGCCCAGCTGTGACTGCCAAGTCTTACACTGGACTCCTAATCCTATGCGTAGTGTACTAAAGGGAGATAGATCTGTGGCATTAAAGTGCCCTGTTCACACACGATAAGATGGCCAGCACTCCATTCAGCATTTCACATGTGGTCTCCAATTCACTTTGAAAATGGAAGATTAATTTATCCACTGTAAAGCAAGTACAATCTGAAACTCATCCTGCAGCATCCTGTGTTCCTGTGCTGGCTCCCTGTCGTGCTTTCCTACTCTTCCCTTTTCTAGAGGTCATTCTTGTAAGTCCCAACTTCAGTAACTGAACTGGGGTCACCTGTAGCTCCAACATGTATGGAGGTTACAAACCAGTACTTTGTCCCTTCTGACCCATTTACAGCTCACAGCTGCACTCCAGACCAGCTATTGCCTTCCATGGTATTCCTTCTCCCTCCTCAGAGGTATGATGGCATACACAGAAATCTTACAATAACTTTTCACAAAAGCTCTGACATTTTTCGCAAATCATGCCCACATTTGGAGGCCCCTCATACTGTGCCTGGTCCCTCTAGAATCTGCTCTGACAGCCACCCAAACCATGCCCTATTCCTGTCACCACTCCAGCAGCTGTGACACAGGACACAACCAACAGCTGTCACAAAGTAGAACCTTTTCCGATCTCCTTGCAGCATTTAGGTTTTGTTCTTACACATCCACATACCTTCACTAGCCTGAAAATCAGCAGGTTGTTGTTATAATGCTCCTTCTCTTCTCACAGTACCTGTTAAGATGTTTCCTGGCTCCAGGTACACATGTAAAGTGCACCAGCAGAATGATAAAGGATATCAGCAACATTCACCATGACCATAAAATGGATCAAATTCACCAGCTGATGTTACAAAAACTCCTCCCAGCTCTTAAGATACTCTTGCTGTGGGCTTCCCAACTTACTCCATGGAAACACAGCAGGTACTGCCAGACCGAGGAAACATCACAGAACACACATTGCTGTAACAGCCAAACCATTGTTTGGGTGCTGCTGGAAGCAAAATAAAAGCAGACACCTAATCCCACCAACTATCAACTTGAAATGGGCACCATGGCTCTGTCCCCTTAGCAACCACATCCCATGTCTAGCCTGGTGTCTCAGAGAAGGTCATGACCCCTCAGAGGCAGCAGGGATGTCCAGCTGATCCAAAACTCATCAGCTACAGCTCCACACCAGGATGGGCTGGCTCTCAGCTGAATGTGCTTCCCCGTGGGGGTAGAGCTTGCATGAACATGCTGGATGCTCTTGCTCCGACCTCTAAATCATACGGCCTCCAGTAACTGCATTCTTCTTCTTGCTGCAGGGAAGCACTTGCTTAAAAGACATTTATCTCCTATCAGTTATTAGCCTTAAAAGCAAGTTGTGCTTCATCTGACTGCATATCTGGGACTAGTTCCTGGGAGCCTGCTTTTTTCAACAGCCAGTCTGGAGCCTGAACCCAGCTCTGCCACAGATTCAGGAGAGGGGAGAGCAGGGCAGCCCCTTGGGTGCTCTGATGGCAGTCCTGCCAACATGTGGCCCTCAGTGGGGGCTCAGACTCCTTTCTGCCGGGTGTATTTCTGGACCATGAACCCAGCAGACACCTGTGACCACCACAGAGCCTTGGGTGCTGGGCAGGACATTTCTCCACAGCAGAGACCATGTGGTGAGCCTGAAACCCTTTCAGCACTATGAAACTGGTGACACTTTGTCATCCAGAGGGAAGGCAAGCTGCTCCACAGGCTTTGGAGGCTCAGGGAGGAGCTGGCAGGGACAAGCCCTAGCCATGGCACATGGCCCACACCACCTGCTCTCCACCACACCATGTGCTCTGGGGGTTCCATGAGTTCTCATTCAAGGTCTCTTCTGTCCTGGAAAGTGCCCCCTTCCCTGCACAGCTGACACAAGGGGACAGAGGGCTAGCTTCTACCCCCCAGTTGTCTCATCTTCTTCCCATGTGTGTTCTTCCATATTCCTCATTTTCAGTGGATAAGTCTGTCAGATGATACGATTTTTCCAGGATTAACCAAGGATAAGATTGTCTTTTCTTCCCCTTGCTATATCAGTGGCTGGATTAATGCCTTAGTTACATGAAAACAGAGGGCAGTGGAGGGAAGCTGCCATTATGGTGAGAGCCTGAACTACATAATCAGCAAAGACTTAAATTTCTGTGAGGCAAGGGAAGGAAGTGCTGTCTTACAGCAAAATATTTAGATTCTGTGGAATATTGGCCAATTACAGTATTTTTCTTCAAATAAAACATTTATAAGAACAGTGAAATAAACATTTGAGAACACTGTACACCAAAGTCCTGACTCATTCTTTATACAAAAGTCTTCCCTCATTTTTCAGGCAGCTTCCCCATGTTTGGAGTTGGGATGACTTGTGGTGGCACTGAGGTACATTGACAGGTCTGGTGGCACGTGCCCCTGCTGCCTGAAAATGTGTGACCCTGACAAGGGTCACCTCCCAGTTTGAACCCAATGCCTGGGTGTGTTGGAGTGTGAGATGTGCTCCCTTGACTTCAAAGATGCTGCCAGCAGCAGCCTGGTGAAGGGCCTGTGGGCAATTCTTCCTGGGAGAAGGGAGAGAGCACCTTGTTACGTTCCTCCTTGTTTCAGTCCTTCTGTGTAGAGGTCTGCAGAGGGATGTGGACACAAATGAGATTCCTTAGAAGGCCTTTTCTGAGTCTGATGAACTGAGATGCTAATTTAAGACACACTCACTGCTATCATGTCAGGGAACTTGTCCAGTGGCACTGTGGGCCGCATCCCACCATCCTGGCTGCAAAACCAAGGCAAACCCACTCGGTATGACCACAACAGATTTGGTGTCCTGCTCCTGACTGCATCCAAGCTGATGCTCACCCTGGCCTCGAACAACCGCAGCCACATGCTTTGCCCTCTCTTTTGTCCTCATTTCCCACTGCTCAACAAACAACCTACCCCAGTTCTTTCTCTCTCAAGCTTAAGTTTTGCTGATTTTGCACCCTTGTTCAGTGATTACAGCCTTAGTGAGTGATTCCATCAGGCAGCACTACCAACACTACCTCTCAACATTTTGCCCGACTGTTTCTTTCTGTTTCCTTACTCCGGGGTCAGGACTGGCTGCACCTGTGGCCTGGCAGTCACTCCTCCATTTAACCTCAGCTCTGCGCCAGACATCTGCCTGCAGTTCTGCACTATTATCATGAATGCTGGTATTTTCCTACACTTCAGCCACTGCCATGGCTACTGCAACATCAAAACTGACTTGCAGCACATGCTGGTGTATCTTTTCACTGGCTTTCATACTATCCCACATGCCTGTAGGAAACACGCCACCACCACACTCCTCATGAGCCTACAGATACTTTGCTCTTTTGTAAGTCAAGTTAGGTGGGAAGTGGTTAGAGAAACAGTTTGGGAGAGGCACACAGGTAAAGCCATTTTTACAGAACAAAGTTCTTTGTCTTTTAAAAATATTTAGGCTTATGTGAGAAAAGAACACGTACATGTTATGCATATCACCAGTGCAGGACAAAGAAGGGAAGGTCAAGATGCATTGAACAAGCACGGTGACATCTCTACACATCCTCCGAACTGGACACTGATGGGATTAGGGTCTTACCATTACAAGATGATCCAATTGTGCAGATAAAACCTTTCCCAAGGTTCTGTTTCTCTTAATGAAAATAACCATATTTGGATGAAAGGTCTGAGCGACAAGAAGAAATAACTTGAGTGTGAAGTTACTGCAAAAAATGCCGCTGCCCCACATATAAATTTTCTTTGGCCTTCCCAAGAACCTCCAGGCTTCCTAACAGTCTCAGCTCAGGCTAGGGATGGTCTCTGGAGCTGTGTATTGACAGAGTGCTGACAGCTTTTTGCTACAGTACTTTTGCTCCTCACACAACCTCTTGACTGCTAGACTAAGTAGCTTCCTGCAAACCACCATATGCCAGGGAAGATGTTACGCATCTGTGACGTTCCCCTCATTCTCTTCCATCAAGTCAGTCTATCCTTCAAGTTGTCAGCTCTCTCTAAGGCAGAAAGGCAGTCTAGGGTTCTGGTGCATCTTGTACCTCTCTAGATCTAAAGCTAGGGTAGAAGAATATCTTCAGAGATGATAAAAGACATTTGACACATGGTGGCATTCCCAGCACATAACGGAGTTATCTATTGTCATCACTATTGACGTTTTGATGGGAAGGACCTGCAGAGCCGTGCTCCTATTCTACCACCCCCCAAATGTATTCTGTGCTAGATGTGGTGATACAGCTCTTCATCTCTTCATCTCATCATCTCATCTCTTCATTTGTATCACAGCTTAATCCACTTGGATGCTGCTTCCATGAGGCACCCAAGAGGTTTCCACAAGCTTTTCACTAAAAGATCATGTTTTCCATTGCTTGCAAGTTGCCAGACTGAAATTACCTGAACTTCCCATGTCAGGCACATCCATCAGGCTGGGTTAAACAGACACTCTGAACTGGACCAAATCCACAGGTAACACAGACAAGTAAAACTATTTATTCATGAAAAGGATTAATTGTACTCATTAGTCATCTTGTTAAGAAGCCTGCACATGTTGGTCAAAGCCACTAAAAATATCATGCAGTCCCAGTTTAGGGCAGGAAGCCTCCAGGCTTGTGTGCTTTTCAGCATCCCTGTGGAAAACCATGCAACCTAGGCCAAACTGTCAATCTCTGAAAAACAATGAGTTCATGCCATCCATAACTCTTTCAAGTTTGTCAGCTAAATACTTGCAAGATGCCATCATCTCTCCTTTTTGACCATCTTCTCGTGGGTTCTTCTACTCGTCATTCTTGCAAAGGCACAGAGGTGCAGTAGGCCTGAGGTCGTGATGTAATCCTGTAACGTCTGTGACACTTTTTTCACGTTGTTAATTCATTAATCAAACCTGGCTCACGGTAGCAGGAGCCCAGCTGGCAGTGGAAGATCCTCCCCTTTCACCATTCCACTGACAATTTCCTGGTTCTCAATGTCTCTCTGCTCTCACCTACGCTTACCCTTTCCTTTCTTCTGCAAACGCTTTACAAAGCAATTTATGACATCCAGTGTCTCACTGAGAATGGTACCTAGACTGAAATAGTGAATTGCAATCCACAGTGTGACCTTCCCTGGAGACAAAGCAGTGAGAGGCTGACACTTGGCACTACAGAAGTCTCCAAACTGTTATGGCAGTACCTCCCACAGGTCTTGCCTTTGAACATCTTCGTCTGCATGTTTTGTAACTCCTTATTATTACTGTTCCACAGAAGAAGAAACGAAGGATTTAGATCTCCCAACAAAAGAAAAAAGATATTTCCATGAAGAGAGGTCTCACTTCATGACTCCATTACATTTAGTCAGCGAACTGCGAACTGCGCTGTTGCTTGACGTGAATGATGGAGAGGATGGGAAGACGTGGCTACAAACACAAGAAATGAGGCTGCCCCACGTGACACAGGGAAGAGATCCTTGCTAGGAGAAGCCAGGAGATAAACACTTCCTTTTTCTTGACTTCAGGGTTTGTTTCTGCATTGTATTGAGTTGACACAGAGATGCAACTCATGCCCAAGACAAGGCAGAATGCTCTGATGAATAATGCAGCTCTTCTCTGTGAGACTGGCATACTCCATTAAAAAAAAACAACCCTCACACTGTTTGGACACAGCTGTGTACTTCATGGTAAAAGTTCCCATTCTGTACAGGTAGGTAATCATCATGCCAGTGTGTGGCATGACATGAAAGAATGAATCAAAAAGCTGCAAGGCAACATGATGATTTCACAGTCCATTAAAGGAAAATGCTTTGAAATTCCTTCTATAAACTCAGGGCAATGCAAAAGAGATCCATGTCACTTCAGTTACTGGGGAATGTAAGTGAAGTATCAAGGTGAATGCTCAGTAGAACAGCACCGACCTAGACCTTCAGCAGCTTCTGTTATGACGCATACAGAGCACCTTGCAACCAAAGGCAATGCCATTTTTCCCTTTCAGAAAAATTAAGTATAAAGGAAGGACCAGTAAGCCGCTGAGGATTACTGACGATGTCTCAGATTTATTTTTTGCTGCCTGCAGATTATTTCACTCTGACAGTGAAAACCTCACTTCCACAATGCAAAGGTTTACATTTCTTCATGTGCATAAACACAGAACAAAGCCAGAAATAAATTAATTTGGGAGACTTCATAGGAGTGGAAAAGACCCTTTGTTCCTTTGTTCCACTCATTGCACTTGTCTGGTGCAGAATCTAGTACTTGCCACTATGATGACTCATGCTTTAAGTACTGGCTTGGAAATCTAGTTTCTTAAAAAATAGGGGAGACAAAGAATAACTGCTGACAAAAGGCCCACACAAGTGTAGAAGCAGTCACCTTCAACTTTCAGAACAATGGCCACATAAATACTCAACTATTCGTTGACCTCAGGCTGTGGCCTGGACTCAGTGGAAAGAGGCTTACCATGCCAGGGAAAGGACCCAGCAAACACTACATGGGACTGCGCAGGAACTCTCACAGCACAGAAATACAGACTTTGACCAGCGTGGAATCAAAAGATTAGTTTTACAAGGGCATTTGGAGATTATTTTAGAGTAAGAAAATAGCCTTAGGGTTAAAGAAGAGCAGTACAGTTTGGCCTAAGATCCACACGTACAGGCTGGACAAACCACCAAGCTATATGACAGTTATCAGGAAAGTTTTGTGCCGCAGAGCAAACTGCTGCTTTCTACTGCACTGAGAGCCTTCAGGAGTGAGGGGGGCACTGCCTGTGACACCTGAGCAGTCAGACTTGTTTTGACCATTATTGTAAGAGATTTTGCAGAGATATTGCAAATATGACACAGATCCTGGTGCTAAACAGAAACTCAAGGAAATGGCGCTGGTTCCAGAAGGAAATAAAAGGGAAGTTGCCTGTCATAACCAGTAAAACTGAAAGATCTAGAGCTATTTAAACAAAGTTTGGGGAGAGAGTTTCCAAGATAAAAGTGCTGCACCCAAAGAGGATAAATGCGAATTTGTGATGGGAAGACTTCCATCTCCAAAGTACTGAGTTATTCAGCAGTGGCACATGTGCCAAATGAGCGTATCCATGGAGAGATCTCTCTCTACCCACAGAGGGAGAGGTTCCCACCAAAACATAGCTCTGCCATGGCCACGGCAGAGCTGTGGTGTGATCCAAATGCTGCTTGGAAAAGGTAAATTCATTTAGTTACACCTTGGGACAAAGTCTGGCCATTCAGAGAGCCAGTAAATAAAGATCCTTTCTAGATGTGGGCAAAAGAGACTAAAGAGCAGAAGTCAGCAACATGTCTGAAACCTACTGCAGAACAGCTATAGGAAGCGTAAGAATTAAATTTCCATTTCACTCATCAAAGAAAATGAAAAATATGTGGAATTCACCCACCGAATGGTGGGATGGAAATGAGCAATTTCCTGCCTGGGACTGGTCAAAAGAAATGGAACTGCAAGTACTAGTCTTCTCCCAAGGGACAGATGAGCCAGCCTGCCCTAGGAACAGGCCAGATCCCACAGGAGCAGCAGGAAGGTGTCCAACTGCTCCGTTCTAAAGCACAGCAGTACTAGGGTAACGTTATCAACCTCACCAATATCAGGAAAGGAACACGAGTTCCTCCTTGAAGATAAGATGATGAGACAAAGTTCCTGCTAGGTAGAGAGTTGCTCAGAGTACCAAAGAGAACAAGACTGATGAGATGCACAAGTTCATGCTCCTGAGGAACACACATCTGTGTAGCTATTTTACCCTTACCCTGATGGTATTCATATTGCTTTTGAATATCTGCTACTGACATTGACCGCACTGTGACAAAATAAAAGCTGAGCACAACAGATGACGCTACAATCTTTAAAAGACTTGTCTCAGTTTAGAGATTGTAGATTATTGTCATAAACCTAATGACACCTAAACACAGTCCTTGCCAGTAATTTTCCTAATTCCTTCATGCAGCTTTGATGTCCCATTGTCACAGCTCTGGAGCCTGAATGAGCCACTCCATGCATGTATGCAGTGATTTTTTGATGCTCACACAAGAACACACAGAGAAACCCCCATCAGCAGGAAGGACACAAAAACTGCTGGCCCAAAGGAATCCTTAGACCTGAAGAGGCTGAACTGAGGATGAACAGAACTTATCACTGCGCTAGGAAGTAAAGTTCTCAGGTTAAAGCTGTAGACTTGTCAGCTCAGGCTCACACACTACTGGGAATGGGGGGCAAACAACTCAAATATGAAATTCAGGTTTCAGCCATTGACCATTCATGATTTAACTTTTTACCCCCTAGCTCAGACTGCAGCTCAGTAGAATCACAGGATGGTTTGGGTTGGAACGGACATTAAAGCCCATCTCGTTCCACTCTGCTGCTATGGGCAAGGACACCTTCCACTATCCCAAGTTGCTTCAAGCCCTGTCCACCCTGACCTTGAACACTTCCAGGGCTGGGGGAGCCACAGCTTCTCTGGGCAACCTGTGCCAGGGCCTCAACACCCTCTCAGGGCACAATTTCTTCGCAATATCCCATCTAACCCTGCCTTCTGGCAGTGGAAACCATTCCCCCTTGTCCAAAGTCCAGCTACCTGTTCTCCAGCTACCCTGGAGTCTCTTCAGGTACTGAAAGGCTGCACTAATATCAGCCTGAATCCTTCTCTTCCCCAGGCTGAATAATCCCAACTCTCATAGCCTTTATTTTTTTTTCCTGATGGATTAGATTTTGTTGTTGGAAAATCTCCAGAGAAAATTAAAGTGCTTCTTTCTTTGAAACCTTTACCTTTTCCCTGTGGTGCCCTCTAAATAAAGTATCAAACAATGTTTATTCCTTTTAAATGTGTAATCTTACATGTCTCATTCTTGCTGGACACTCTTCAAGAAAGAATACACATTAATTTCTGCACAGACTGAATTCCTTCAGATTTTGGATCTTTAGTTTAGATTCCTATTATCCAAGACACAGGAGAAGCAGACATCCTGTTTCAGCGTCCATTTCCAAAGCAGAATGGGATGTGTTTTTCCACTGGACATCTCAAGTGCTCAGCAGAGCAGCTGAGGCCCATCAGCTGGGTGCAGGCTGTGGTTTGGAGGGACACAAGGAGGACAGCTCCTGAGCTCAACCTCTTCGCATTTCAAGATAAAGAAAGCGACAAGGCTGAAGCACGGATAATTTTATATATCGTCTATATTGATGTCTTTTAATAAGTACGGGCACATTCAGGTGCTTCCCCTCGGCGTTTTCCCAGAGCCTCCACCAGGTCCGCAGGACCGCCTCCTGCCCAGCTCCGCAGGGTTTCAGTGGCGGGATCCTTCTTCCATCCAGCCGGTTCCCGGAGCTGCTCGGACCGTCCGGGGCCGAAGGGTCTCCCCCGCTCCGCCCGGGCACTCGGCATTCACCGTCAGACGGTGTCCCCGCCCCTCTCCCAGCCGGCCCCGCGGTGGTCGGGCCCCCCAGGCCCGGAGCGGCCTATACGGCGCGGCGCGGCCCGGACCGCTTAACGGCGCTGAGGCCCGGCCGTGCGGGGGGGTCC
>WEKX01013578.1:57541-69837 GCA_013390025.1 Pitta sordida | reverse complement strand
CCGGCCTGCTCCGGGCGGCGGGTCAGCGCAGTGCGCCCGCCCGAAGCGGCGTGGGCCATCGGGCGTGGAGCGGCCCCCATGGCCTGGGCGTCTCGTGGTCCCTCCAGGCTTGGCTGTGGCACTACGTCCACAGGTTACAGAGAGCCAGTGTGTGGGGACAGGAGGCCCAGCGAGAATGGAGGGGCCCCTCAGGCAGCCGGGCTCCCGTGGCTGTTCCTCTTCCAAGCAGCACATGTGCTGCTGTGCTGGCCACCATGCCTCTGCAGCATCTGTTGTCCGGGTTTATTTTCAACAGGAATATGGCATTCTTCTTCCCATCAGGTTTTTTCGTGTTGCCCCTGAATCCCCCAAAGTAACATCCTGAGAAGAGGCATAGCCCTCGTTTAAAATGAGTTTCTTCTGGGTGTAGAAAATGGGAAGCACTACCAGCAAGCAGAGCTCAGCAGCGTCAGGCACCTGCCTGCAGCTTCTAAGCCTTGTAGTTGCCATGTACAGAGGAGATGAAAGGAAGCACGTGTTCCGCCCAAACTGCGTGGAAGAAAAATGTGGAGCCTCGCTTGACATTGCTTCATTGTGATCTGTTGGTCACTTGTCTAAGATTGTCTGCTGATGTTCTATGGAAGAGTTGACTCTTAGCGTTATCCATCAATAGAAGAAGAAATAAAGTGCACATTTATCTTTGTGTTTCCCTTCTCAAAGTGTGAAGAACCACAGCACAGCAGTCTGCAGCAGCCTAAAGATGGCACAGAAACTTAGGCAACTTGGTTTCAAAGCCTGATTCTGTTGGTAACAAGATATGTCTGCGAGAGCAGCTAAGACTCATCTCACATATGTCAAGAGCATTACGATCCATTTCTTTTCAGGATCAGGAAAGCAATGGGCTCCTGTACAGGAGACTAAACGTAGTAACAGCCCTGTGTCACCCTTGGTTCTATGTCCTGTGGCTTCACTCTGTGACACAAATGGTAGCAATTGGCTGTGGAATGAGAAGTCCAGTGCCTGAAGATGGACAATACTGAGCTGTGTTCTAGTGGTGGTGTTGATTTCTGAAATTGTGGTGTCCAGCTACAGAAGACAATCTTTCTTATGGATTAGAAGACTGTATGGCAGAGCTCAGTCAGCAGTTTGTGTTTGCTTTCAGAACTCCAGAACTCTGTCTGTCTTCGTAAGAAGAGATCATTTGTGCTGCAGAAAAGACAGATGTTGCTGCTGCCCTCAAGTACATTAAAGCTACTTCGTGTTGTCACTGTGCTTATGCGATGTCCTGTATGTCTGCAGTGGTACCTGCATGACGGAATTGTTGGGAGGAGCTAGAAGCTCATGGTTGAATAAGGCAAAGCCGGTGCTTCTTGCATATCATGAGCAATGAGCCTTCTGAGGTTACAGGAATCTGTGGATAAGCCAAATGCTTCCATAGGAGTGGGAATGGGAGCAATGAAAGTAATTTTAAAAACAAACACTGAAACCAACCCATGACAGACAGCCTTCCTGTTCCGCCAATTAAAAAAATGAAGGTGAAAAAAATATACGGAAAGAACCTATCTGCAAAATAGCCTCAAACCAACATAGGAATTCTGATGGAGGAGACTAGTGTTTTGTACTGTTCTCTCTTGTCACGGAGGAACATCCCATCTCACACAATTTCTAGTTTAGTATTAAAGATGTTCTCATAGTCAAGGGTTAAGTAGAAATTGCAGTTAAGAGACTGACCAGGCATCTAGCTGTTAGGGTGCAGAAGGAAACCATGACTTCTCCTTTTTAAGACCACCTTTAGGAAAAGTTTTGGTGTGTCTAACCCAGAGCACTCAGTCTAAAGTGCTTTAGTGGAGACTGTTGATCTGGAGTTTGAGCTTGAGGACATGCAGCAGATCTTTCCAATAGCTGTTCAGTGATTCCACCTCTGCTGGCAAGTTTCACAGCATGTACAGGAATCACTTTGGGTGCCATTTTTTAAAAAATAAAATACTACTATGTTTTTCCAAGTGCTTTATTTGATAAATAATTCAGAGGAGACAGTTTCTATTAGGTCCTGTAGAAGCAGGTTAGAGGGTAATACTTTTAAACTAAGAGAGTGTAGATTTAGACTAGATACAAGGAACAAGTTCTTCCCTGAGACGGTGGTGAGGCTCTGGCACAAATTGCTCAGAGAAGCTGTGGCTACCCCATCCCTGAAAGTGTCCAGGGTCAGGTTGGATGAGGCTTGGAGCAACCTAAGATAGTGGAAGGTGTCCCTGCCTATGCAGGGGTCCTGGGATAGACGACTTTTAAAAGTCTTTTTCAACCCTTACGATTCTTTATGAAACTCCAGAATGAAAAATCCCTGTACGTAAGCACATGAAAATTGTGTGCTGTTTTTATGACTTCCCAAAGCCACCTGCTTGCCTTCACATTGGTTTTCCTTAAGAATTAAATGCTGCTACTTTAAGATGTACTTCAAAAGTCATTCATTGATCTCAAAAATGCATGTGAGCCCAACCAACTTGTGTTGGTATATTTTAATATTTTCAATAAAAATTTGAAGCAATTTGTTAAAAACATGAAATTGCCTTCTAGCAGTAGGCAGCTTTTAGCTTGTAATGAAACTTGAGTGTTTTATTGTAATTAGAATTGTTCCACTGAATACAATTGGAGTGGAAGAAGGTCACTCAGATAGAGGGACTTCAAGATGAGTGAATGGTAGACTTGAGGAAAACTAGTAAACTAATAGTAGACCAAAAAGATCTCACCTTCCAAACTTCCCTTTTTCTTGTGCTTCTGTTCCTGGCCTGAAATGGAGTGCAGCACTAAAAGGATAGCTCTTGTTGCTGATGCACATGTGAAAGTAAAACATTTTCCCAGACACGACCTCCTTCAGAACAGAAATGGAATCTTTTGTCTCTTTAATAATTAGGCACTTGTCTGACTGTGCAGCATCTGGAGTCAAACTGGTTTCAAACAGGTCATCCTGTAGGAAATGCTCACAAAACAAGCTTTATTTCCCCTCATGATGTTACAACAAATAATTGTTTGTAGAAGTGTTGAAAACCAGTCATATTCTAGATCCATCTGTCTTGGCCTTTTGGAACCTGTGTTTCAATAAATTGGCAGTGTTGGACTGTTTGTTTCCCGAAGGCCTTCACTCCTGCATGAATCTGACTCTAATAGAATTTATGGGAAGATCCGAGCCTGTCCATGTCAGCCAAGATAAGCTGTTGCTGAGACTGTGGATTTTGATAACACTTACTTCCCTTCCATGTGTCATTTCATCTATTGTGCAACCGGTAATAGTTGTATTTCAAAATGCTCTAATGCTGGTTGCTGTTACATCTGATGATCCTTGTCTATTTTATGCTCAGCTGTTTACAGGTTACTTGCAAGCTCTGATAGATGTCATTTTGCTAACAGCTTGCCTCGTTTTTTAAACTTCTGTTGCAAGTAAAGTAATCCCAAAGTTTTTCTGGGAGATGGGAGGAACTATCATTAGTTGATCATGCTGGATGTGAAGCACATGTGTCACATGTGTACATACAGTCACATGAAGTACATGTGACTGTTGTTAGATATTGGCAAGTGTGTTGAGATTCATAAACTGAACAGAAGCGGTTTATAGTGTATATTAATTTTTGTTAGTGATAAGTAGGTGGAGTGAATTTCACTTGCTTGTAGCAAGATTCTCCCATTGTCAGCATGAGAGATTGTGGTTTTGGGAGATATCCAGGTTTAGTACAGTGTCAGGCTATGTGGAGATGTTTTCTGATTTTTCTTGGGAAATCCTTCTTTGTGTCTTACTTATCATTTTCCTTACTTTGAAGTATTCCTTTAGTTGTGGAGTAAAAGTTGATAATGAAGCGTAGTTACTAATGCTAAAGCGTCTGTTTGTTTATGGGTTACTTCCTGAATAAACTCTGGGATGTTGGTTTGTGGAGCTGAACAGGTGCTTGTAAACTCCAGAACGCTTGAAATCTGATTGTACCACGTAGCTGCTTTCTCACCTCCCCAGTGAAATGGGGAGGCAAACCTGAAAAAGTTTAAAATCCATGGACTAATACAAGAACACTTCCAAAATTGAAGTGAATTAAGATACGATAGTAATAGGAAAAAGAGAGGAAGGAATAAACCGCAAGAAAGTCAAGTGATGTCCAATATAATTGGTCAACCTCCAGTGACCTATGCTCAGCCCATTCCCCTGCAGTGATCGGTCACATCTGGCCAGGTTCCCTGGTTTATACACTGAGCAGGACAATCTGTGGTACAGAATATGCCTCTGGCTGGATTGGATCAGCTGTCCTGTCAATGCTCCCCTCTAGTGTCTTGTACAGCTGACTAGCAGAGCAAATGTCATTGAGTTACAGTACATGTACCTTGGCACCAACCAAAGCATCGGTGGGTTATTAACATTATTCTCACACTAAATCCAAAACACAGCACTATAACAGCTATTGAGAAGAAAATTAACTCTATCCCTGCTGAAACCAGGACATCAGGAAATCCTGCTCAAAGGAAAGAATGCCAGGATTGCATTTCTGCGGAAGCTTTTTCATTGGATTCTGAACACTCTTCCCGTCTGTCTTGTGTCTGCATGGGCAAGTGGGAGATTGCAAAGATGGAAATCTCCATTCCCATGACTCTAGTGGTGAAATCCACTCTAGTATAGTGGTGAGCGTCCCCACTTCTCACACAGGAGACCGGGGCTTGATTCCTGCTGGGAAGGCACGTTTAAGAGTTGGACTCAATGATCCTTGTGGGCCCCTTCCAACACAGAATATTCTGTGACTTTAAAGGCTGATATGTTTTAGCTTTGACTGAAGCTGTTTTGATGAGTTCAGTATGATGATACAGAAGAAGAATACGAAAGCTGGTTTTATGCTTTTTGGCTGTGTGGACTGCCATGTATTTTATGTGTGGGGAGTACCTATGTGTCTGTTCTTGAAAAGTTGAGAATAGGAATAAGTATAATCTGTTTGCTTACCTATTGGCCTTTTTATGTAGCGATGAGAACAGGATTTTTTGTGAGGGTTTTCTGCACACTGAAACAACTTGATGAAGCCAATTTCTGAGGCCTTGGTCTCTCCATTGAACATTCTAGAGAAGGAACAAATCCCAGCAACCTTTTCTTCAGGACTTTTTGACATTGTGTCAGTGTGACTTATCTAGGTGTAAAATGCAGCCATACCTCCATATTTGCAGATCAGGGGTCTCCTGGGGGTCCAATCCACAAGAATGGGTGTGTCATGAATATATCAATAAGCTACGCCCATATTCCACCCCCCCCTCCTGTTCCGGTGCTGGGGAGCATTTTTGGCACCTCCTCACAGCCTCTCACAGCACAAGGGAGCAAAAGGAACCGTTTCTGAGCCCTCTCCGACTGGGGAGACCCCTGAAGAATCCGTGGGCTCTGTGGGAGGGATCCTGAGCTGTGGGTTCTGCAGGAGGGACCTCAAATTTTGGGGCCTGCAGGAGGAACCCAGAGCTGCAGGGTTTTTAGGAGGGACCCTCAGCTCTGGGGTCTACAAGAGGGACTGTGAGCTGGAGGGTCTGTGAGGAACCCTGAGCTGTGGATCTGCATGAAGCACTCTGATCTGTGGGGACTGTGGAGGGATCCCAAACTGGGATCTGCAGGAGGGATCCTGAGCTGCTGTGGGGTCTGTGGGAGGGGCTGTGGGGCTGCCTCCCAGAGGTGTGGGAGAGCCTCGGCGGCCATTTGGGAGACAGCGGGAGGCACTGGGACCCCTCAGATGCCTCGTCCCACCCCCACCATCTCCTGTTGGCCGTGCAGAGGGTCCCATGGTGTGTAATTGGCAGCAGCAGCTGCCGGCCAGGGCTGCTGAGGGGCTGCCTTGGCGTGCCCCGCAGCTTTAGGGTTGCTTAGCTGTGTCGTGGTCATGGTGGAGGCACTGGGGGGAGGGGAAAGGAGAGAGGACGACTCTGCTACTCCCTGTTC
The DNA here is from genome assembly GCA_013390025.1 of Pitta sordida. Lineage (NCBI taxonomy): Eukaryota > Metazoa > Chordata > Aves > Passeriformes > Pittidae > Pitta > Pitta sordida. The sequence continues at coordinate 63,917 of WEKX01013578.1, read as the reverse complement.
CTATGGGTACTGTGCCTCTGCCACACACACACACACACATGCAGGTGCATGCACGTGAGTCGCGCATTTTTTTCTATTTCGGGTGGAAGTGGCTGGGAACGCAGCTTTGTTCCGCCTGTAAAGGACAGGGGCTGTGGGCAGTCTGGAGGACCGAGAATCGCCTCTGATGGCTGCCCGACCAAGCTCTATGAGGGGGCTGTGGGGCTAGCTCCCGCCTCAGTGGCCATTTGAGAGATGGTGGGAGGCAGCACCGCAGCAGCCCTGGTGGAGCGAGATGCCCGGGCAGCGCAAGCAGGGCTCTGGGACCCCTTGCACTGCTCGGCCAGCCTCGCCCTGCACTCCCCGCCTGCCTGGAGGCATGGTGTCCAATGGTGGTTGTTCTGTGCCCGGCGGTGTCCAGTGGGGAGCAGGGCAGCTGAAGGGACAGCCTGGGCTGAGGTTTGACACAGCACCAAGTGAAAACAGCACTGTCTCTGGGAGCTGGGACCCTGCAGCTGTGGGTGGGGAGAGGCCAGTCCCCGCGAGACCAGCACTGCCAGGTGCTTGGGGGGGGCTGCAGGGAATGCCACGGGAAGGGGCCAGAAGATGCCCCTTGTGCTTTCCTGATGCATCACAGGCTGCGAGAACACTCTGTAACGGCTCCAGAGCCGAGGAGGGCGGGTCAATGGGCAGGACTTAATTGATTATACATGAGCTTATTTACATAGTAGCCCTTTGTGAGTTGCACTGCACATGCCCAGAAGGGAATTATTGCAGAAAAAAGCCCCACAAAGTGCAAAAGTGCATAGTGGCAGGGGAAGACTGTATCTGTGTACCTGCCGTATGTTTTAGACCATACTGAGCTGCGGTTTGGGGCAGTCTGACTGTTGCCTGGCTGCCTCTGATAGACAGTAAATCATTCATTCCTAGTCTGCTGTCAGCTAGACCATAGTGTTGTAGACATTTGATTGGATTTGTTTAAAATGTGGTTGAGATGCTCATTTATTTAAAGGTGTCTCTTTTTAAGTGTTGGGTGTAACCCTCTTGATTTCTGTGTTTCATTGCAGAACTACCCATGAGTTCTTGTTTGGTGCCCTTGCTGAACTGGTGGATAATGCCAGGTATGTGCATGAGACTGCTTAATTCCCGAGGTAACTTTGCTTAAGTCTTAATTCACCTGGCTATTAGTTGACCTTTAGGAATTTTCACTTCTGGAAGACTTTACAAAAAGTACGAAATAGAAGACGTAGCTGGAATTTAGTATGAATACAGTAATATAGTGATCCCCCGTTACTCGTGCGCTGTTGGGTCTGGTCCTCCTCACGCGAGTGTTGGAATCTGCAAAGATAGCGAACTCACTATGTAGTCAAGTACGCCATGTCTGCAGCCACGCCCCTTCCCCTAATAAGGTCTGAGGACGTTCCTGAGAGTGGGGCTTGTTTCAGATGTCGGCTAGGTCTCCTTCCTGGAGAACAGAGGGCCTAGGGGGAATATTTTCATAGTACAGTGAATCCCCTCTGTATCGCAACCTCTCCATTATGNCCCCCCGACCCTGGTGATTGTGCCCATGCCAGCAGCCCTGCGGTGGGGCTGGTGGGCGTGGTGGGGGCTGGAGCAGCGGGGGCTGGAGGGGCGCGGCGGGGGCTGCCTCTGCCAGGACTGGTGAATGTTAAAGGGAAAGAAACTCCCATACCAATGCCTCCCCCCCGCCATAAGTGCACGGGGTGTTGCAGTGTTGCAAAGTTAGTTTTTTCCAGGCTCCAAGAATGCTGACCAGAGCTCAGGGACACCCCTTCCCCACCGCGTAGGCGGGGCGAGCATGCACGGACTGGCGCGGGGCCCCCAGGTTTGGTGTGAGCACCAGGGTCAGGCTGGGGGGTTGAGGGGGAAGCGGTGCGGGGTTTGGGCTGTGAGCACACATGCTGTGCTTTCAAATACAGAGGAGGATGGAGTGTGTGAGGTATTGTAATGAGTGCAGTTTCCTGTAACAAGCTTGAATGTATTGGGAAGGAGCTTTTTGTGGAGCTACTAAACCTTTGGAAGGCAGTTTGACAGTAACACTGTCAAGTGTTGTTTGTTTGATGCATCAGGGGGAAGCTCAGGAGCTGTTTGATCCCCTACCCCCAATATGACTTCTGTTAAAAAGCAAGTAATACTTCCTGTCACCAGATCTGGTTGTGTGCCAGCAGTGTCTTGTGCTGGAGTTTAGGTTCAAGTAGGCAAAAAGTAGGACAACGTGTCTTTTTATTTTCTGTCAGTGTTGGCGGTGGGGCCTCTGGACTTTGATCTGTGCAGCCAATTATTTTGGAAATGATTGTATGTGCCCGCATTTTAGTTTCATTTCTCTTTGACATTTGAGTAACAATTGTGTCTTTATTGCTTTGTAGAGATGCAGATGCCACAAGAATAGACATTTATACTGGTAAGTTGCTCCTGCTGCTTCCTTGCATGTTAGCAGTTAAGTCAGTAATTAACTTGGATTTAGGCTGCAAATGTGTGTTGTCTCTGATAGAATAAGAGTGAGAGTGTTTATGCCTCATCCTCAGATCAGTTTTGGGCCCATCATGACAAGAAAGACATTGAGGGGCTGGAGCACATCCAGGGAAGGGCAAGAGACCTGGGGAAGGGTCTGGAGCACAAGTCTGATGAGGAGCAGCTGCGGGGGGGGTTGGGAGGACTCAGCCTGGAGTTGCTCTCTCCAACTCCTTGATAGAAGGGTGGAGTCAGGTGGGGGTTGTGGTCTTCTTCCAGGTAGCAAGTGACAGGAAAAAGAGGAAATAGCCTCAAGTTATTCCAGGGTGTGTTTAGATTGGATACATACTAAGGAAAACTTCTTGACTGAAGAGGTCGTCAGACACTGGAGTAGGCTGCCCAGGGCAGTGGTGGAGTCACCATCTGCTCATATTTAAAAGATTAGTAGATGTGGTGCTTAGGAACAGGGTTTCGTGAACTCAGTTGTGTTAGATTTCTGGTTAGACTTGGATGATATTCAGAGTCTTTTCCAACCTAAATAATTCTATTTTTTCTACCATTTCTCCTGTGCCCCAGTGCCTGTTGTCTTTCAAAGAGAAGTACCTTTCTAAGGACTTCAGGAAACAGTTCAGCCCTCACCTGAGTTCAGGTGAAGTGAGTCGCTGTTTTTACTGGATGCTGAAGAAATCTGCTGTCGCAGTGCACTGTTTTAGCACATACTTACATACATTATAAAGTGCAGGAGAAGTTCTTAGTCATTCCATAACAAAAATCCAGGGCTCTTTCTTACATCTTAGCCATATTGGTGATGTAAAAGTCCCATTCATTGTGTTATTTTGGTTGTTAGCACTGATCCCATTTTATGGAACATTCAACTGTTGCTTGTGGGAGCAGTGAATAACCCTTCTCTTGCAGAGCGACGGGAGGACCTACGAGGTGGATTCATGCTGTGTTTTTTGGATGATGGAACAGGAATGGATTCAAGTAAGTGATAAGAAGTTACACTTGCATTTGCAATCTGAGGTTTCATATTATGGCTTAAGCTAAATGAATTTCTTAGTTATGTTGAAAAGGGCATGTGTCGTGCCTGTATACGTCTTCCTGTCTCTGCACTGGCTCTTCACGCCATGTTGTATAGTAAGCTATTCATCTCTTCAGTTGCAGATAACTAATATGGGTCAAAAGAAAATTGTTTTGCTGCATTATAGGTGTCCTGGGTCAATTAAGATGAAGTATGAATTGAATTTAGAAATACTTGAATAACATATATGGAGAGAAATAAGAACTTTACTGGGAGGAAGGAAAAAAATTAATATAACAAGTACATATATATATATGTTTGAACAACAACAATAACAGTATCAAAAACAATGGAACAATGACAACTGTAGACAAATGGGAAATAAACAAGCATGAAGGGAGTGCCAAGTTCAAGGGAAACCAGGGCACCTTCAGGATTCCAGGGGCAGGGGAATAGGGTTCAGGGTAGGCAAACCAGTGGAGTAGCAGCCAGTGATCCTTTCCTGAAATGTCCAAGGGGCTGCAGGGAGATCCAGCAGTCGACAGGGGAAAAGCTGTGCTGAGATGAGGAGTCAAAGGTCCAGATGGTCCTGGGCAAATGGCAACGAGGTGAAAACGAGGCTTCCTCAGTCCAGAAAATCCACCAAACTCCCCTGCTGAGGCCGAGGAACTGTAGTTATAGGGCCTTGGGCCCCTCCCATGTCACGTGCCTTGTGGGCATGTCTTCACATGCCATTGGCAGTCACTCAGCCTGCCCTGGCCCTCAGGCCCCTCCCCTAGTCACATGCCTTGCTGGGAATGGAAAATAAGAAAAAGAATCCTCCATTGTTTTGCTGTAGAAAAGAGAAAAAACCCTCCTCTGGCCACATGCCTTGCTGGGAAGGGAAGATAAGACAGAGAATCCTCCATTGTTTGTCAGGTAAAAAGGAGAAACCCCCTCCCCTGGCCACATTCCTTTCAGGGGAGGGAAGGGGAGATAAGAAGAGAAACCTATTGTCTGTTCCAGTAAAAATGGAGGAAAGTTTTACAATAGAACAAAAGGGCTCTCCCCATGACAATAGGGTTGGGTCAGCCTGGCCTATAGTTTTCCAACACACTGAAGTTGGCCTTGGGGCTGGAGGAAGAATCTTGTAGCCAGAAGGGCAACAAGCACGGGCTTTGATGGGGAGAAGCCATTTCCCCATCAGTGGCTACCAGGTGATCACTATATCTCATCTCTAATCAGAAGATATGTCATGGCAGAAATTGAAGGCTCAGCTTTGAAAGCGCTTTGCCATTGTTTCCTCATTGGTGTAGTGTTTGGGATTAATACGGAACAATATGAAATCTTAGGAATATAAGAATGCAACATTGTGCAAGAAGAATGTAATGCCTTGTTGCCTTGTTGTATGGATTGATGTAAATCTGTGTTATGGTTAGCAGGAGAAAGCTAAAACCTTTCCTTCTTTGCTTTAGCATCAATGAGCAGCACTGTCATCCCACAGGAGCTTCTTTCAGTCTTGAGGACTGGTAAATCATCACTAAAGGACAGAAAAGTTGGGTGAAATTGGGAGATTTGATGAGTGCAAGGGAGATGGGTAAATAAGCAACAACTAACATTTTGTTCTGATCCTTCAGTACTTTTAAGTTTCTTATGTGATACTGTCATATTTTAACCCCAGCTGGCAACTCAGCCCCACGCAGCTGCTCACTCCTCCTGCGGTGAGGTACTGAAGAGAATCAGAAGGGTAAAGTTGGGATAAAGACAATTTTATAGGGAAAGCAAAAACCATGAACACAGGCAAAGCAGACCAAGGAATTTGTTCTCCATGGGCAAGCAGGTGTTCAGCCATGTACAGGACAGCAGGCCTCTATCATAAATAATAGTGTCTTGCTATAACACTGAATGTACTCTCCTTCCAGAAAACTTCCCCAGCAGATATGCTGAGCATTACACTGATTTTTGTGAGGCTTGGAGCAGCCTGGTTTAGTGGAAAGCATCCCTATCTTTGACAGGGGAGTTGGAATGAGATAGACTACTTAAAGGGCCCTTCTAATCAAAACCATTCTAGGGTTCTGTGATATGGTCTGGAATATCCCTTGGTTCAGGTGGGTGAGCCATCACAGCCTTGTCCCCTCCCAAGTCTTTATACACTCCAACCTGCTTGCTGGTGGGGCAGTGTGAGGAGCAGAAATGGCTTGATTCTGTGTAAGCTCTGCTCAGCTCTAATGAAACACCTCTGTTAGCAACACTTTGCAACACAAATCGAAAACATAGTCCCATGCAAGCTAGTATGGCGAGATTGACCTCTATCCTGTATCGGCACCAAACTAGTGCAGATACAAAATGTTTCATTCCATTTGTTAGTGCTTTGATACACAGATTTGTGACCTCCATGGAGGAATTTGTTTGAACTTTAGGTACCTTCTGTATTTTCTTTGGAATACAATTGTGAATGTTGAACATGTCTTCCATGAGTATTTTCTCCCACCAGGGAAACTGAAAGAAGAAAAAAATCCCCATCTTGGTAACATTCTTGAAAGCCTTTGTATTAGGAAGAGGAAGTACAACCTTCTGAGCCTGTCTTGGAAACTGTGTGTTTGTCTCTGGAAGGTGGCATGTGTCCTAATGCTGCAGAGTTTCTTGACAGCTTTTTATGCTATTGTTGTTTCTGTATTGCTATTTTTGTGATAAAGTGGGAGTTGGGTATTGCGTCTGTATTAAGTTGCTTCATTTGTGTGATCTTTCAGCTAAATGTTGAAAGCTTTTATCCTGGTTGGTAGTCTGAGATAGTCAGTAAAGGAGATTGGCAGCTACTGCAGGTTTTAGTGGTATTTCACAGAATCACAGAATCAGTAAGGTTGGAAAAGACCATAGAGGTCATCAAGTCCAACCTGTCACCTATTACCTAACCTAGCCATACCT
>WEKX01013578.1:24995-57177 GCA_013390025.1 Pitta sordida | reverse complement strand
CTCTGTTATCCAACCAACTCCTGATCCATTCCACTGTAAACCCATCCAAACCACAAGCCTCCAGCTTCACCAGGAGTTTGTTATGAGGGACAGTGTCAAAGGCTTTACTAAAATCCAGGTACACCACATCAACAGCTCTTCCCTCATCAACCAGGCGGGTCACCTGATCACACCAATATGCATCATACAGGGCAAATACTACATAATTCATGTCCTTTAAGTGTCTTGATGTTTGCATCAAATTTTGGTTCCTTCTGTGTCTGAAAAAAAATACTAGTCTTGGTTATTTCAGATACATTTTTTTAATTTTACCTAGACTGTGAAGATACTTTTGCCCCTTTCCAGGACATCATTTTTCAGAATGTAAAATCAGTATGTAGTGTCATTTAATGCTTTCAGGAAAGCTGTTGTTAATTTTCTGTAGTTTCAGATATATTGTTTGGTCCGTAGTGTAACTCTGACCATCACATCTTCATGGCTTCAGCACTGAGCGTTCACTTGATGAACATTTGAAACTCACTTGACCAAAGGCAGCTGGGTAGAAGTTCCATGTTCTGCATGAACAACCTGTCAGCATGGACAGAAGCAGCTGGGGAGAGTCTTTTATCCAAACTCCCTGCATGGGGCTCTCTTGGGTTCCATTCCTGGCTGTAGGGATTGGAGCTTTAGTTTCTCATAATGCAGGTCTACCTGTTTTAAAAGCATCTTGAAGATCTTGTATCTGACTTTAGCAGATGTATCTTGGTTTAAAGACAGTTCTGCAATTAAAATTCAAGAACACAGGACCAGAAAAAGTATAGAAGAAAGACAACAGCTTTGCATTAAATATATATACAGTCATACCTCCATTTTTCCAGGTTTCAGATCTCCCTATGGTCCTGTGAATCATTTAATCTGCAAACACGGGAGGGTCATTAATATGCATTTAGGCCCCTGCCACTCCGGAGCGCTGGGGAGCATCTTCTGTACCTTCCTACGGGCTCTCACAGCACAGGGGAGCAAGAGAACTGTTTCTGAACCCTCTCTGTGGGAAGACCCCCCGAGAATCCCTGGGCTTCTCTTTGGCCACGCTGCTGCTTTCACCGCGACTGCTGCCGGGCCACTGCGACTGTGCATGCTTGTATTGCTGCCATGGCGGGGAAGCTCGCCCCGCAGCCACAGGGGAAGGGGGTCAGTGGGCGTCCTGGGGCTTGGGTTGGCGCAGGTCCATGCCACCAGTGCTCTTGGAGTTTTGGGTAACCTTAACTTTGCGACACTGCAACAAGCCCAGGCCCCTCATGGCAGTTGACAGGTGTCAGTGTTGGAGCTTTTTTTGCTTTAACTGCAGTGGCTACAATACATCCACTGATCCCAAGTGTGGGAGTGGCCGTGGTGGCTGTATGAACCCAGTAGAATGCTGCCTCCCCCTGCTGTGGCGGGGGAGAGCATGGGGAACAGAAGCTGCCTCCTGGCGTCCCGCCACTGCCCTGTCCCGGGATACAGTGTTTGGCCCACCGCCGCTGCGGCCAACCCGGCCCCACTTTCGTGGGACACTTTCTCTGGGGCTACGTCTATCACCAGGTAGACTGGGCACACAGCTCCCGGGCACACTCTGTGCTTGGCGCTTGGCTTCTGTTGCTGTCAGTATTGCCTCACCTGCCTTTAGCCATGGAAACAGTAACACAGACACACAGACAGGCAGTCCCCACTCGCAGTTCACAGGCACTCCCTGGAAAGATGCCGGTGGGGACAAAGGGACAAACGCTTGAAAGCACACATGGGCAGGTGGGACAGAGGAGCAGCCAGAACTGATGCATTCCAACACGGGGCCCCGTGTGCCCTCAGGCATGTCATGGCAGCTTGTGTTAGACTATGTAGAACCCTTCCCTAATAGGGACCAGCCACAGAGGCATACAGGAGCAGGGAAGGGAACGCGGCATGGGACCACGCTGTCTCATGGCACCACGGGACTTATAAACGCCACGTAACCACTGTAACACTCAAAGTGATCTGTGGCTGTCCCCAGTGAGTGAGGCCAGTCCTGCCCCACGAGGAGTGCCGGTGCCACCCCTCAGCTAAGCAGAGGTACTGTGCCTGCGTCAACCGCGAAGCTCCACAAATCACTGGGGAAGATTAGGGGAAAAAATTTCCGCAAGTCACTGTGGCTGCAAATATGACACTGTGAATTACCGAGGTATGACTGTATATATGTGACCTTAGAGATCACCAAGTCCAACATATCCAAACACCCATCGTCTAAACCATGGCACTTAGTGCCTTATCCAGCCTGCTCTTAAACCCCTCCAGGGACGGTGGCTCCACCACCTCCCTGGGCAGCCCTTTCCAATGGTGGATCACCCTTTCAGTAAAGATTTCTTCCTAATATCAAGTCTAAACCTCCCCTGATGGAGCTTGAGGCTATGTCCTCTTGTTCTGTCGCCAGTTGCCTGAGAGAAGAGATGGGCCCCCTCCTGACTATAACCTCTTTTTGGGCAGTTGTAGAGAGCAATAAGGTCACCCCTGAGCCTCCTTTTCTCCAGACTAAACAACCCCAGCTTCCTCAGCCGCTCCTCATAGGGCTTGTGCTCCAGACCCTTCGCTCTGAACACATTCTAGTATTTCAACATCTTTCTTAAACTGAGGGACCCAGAACTGGGCACCATACTCAAGGTGTGGCGTAACCAGTGCTGAGTACAAGGGAAGGATAACTTCCCTAGTCCTGCTGACCACACCATTCCTGATGCCATTGGTCTTCTTGGCTGCCTGGGCACACTGCTGGCTCGTGTGAAGTTTCCTATCCACCAGCACTTCCAAGTCTCTTTCTGTCTGCCCACTCTCCAGCCACTCTGTCCACAGACGATGACTCTGCATGTGGTTGTTGTGACCAAAGTGTATTTGGGCTTGCTAAATCTCATCCCACTGGAATCTGCCCATCGCTCCAAGTCCAGGTTCCTCTGCAGGGCCCTCCTGCCCTCTAACAGATAGACACCTGCTCTGAGCTTGGTATCATCTGTAAACTTGCTTATGATGATGTCATGGTTTGCCCCTGGCTGGGTGCCAGAGATTCACCCGCAACCTCTCCTGAAGAAAAAAACTGGGGAAAAAAAAGTTTATCACAGGCAAAACAAGGCAAGCTACAAGTGAGAATTTATTTTACTAACTAACAAGATCAGAGCTTAATGTGAGAAGCATCATTTTAAAGGCACCTTTTTCCTCCCCACTCCTCCTTCTCCTTACAACAGATCTCATATTCCCTTTTCCCTCCAGGAGGCAAAGGAGGAAGAGGGCTAAGGAAACAAAAACCAGGCAAGTTGGTATTTCTGACCAGTTTTAGGGTAGGAAACCATCTCTCTGCCTTTTCATAAAGTCCTCTGTCTCTCTCACGAGAGGAAAAGTCTTTCATGACCCTTTCTCAAGTGAGATCTCAACCTAGGGACGACAGCTCTTCCATTCTCTGTTGCCCGAGAGTCACAGCACGGGATGCAGTTTTTTAAGCACGGGCTTTGCTGCATCATATAGGAGCCCATCCCAAAGTACATAGTTCACATCCTACCACAGTGCAATTCTGTCACAAAACATCTGTCCAGAGGATCTCTGCTGAGCTCTCAGCTCCAGCTCCATGTTTCTGGGCCCTTAAGACATCTGCAGCTTTGCAGCATGATCACATGATTACAGCTAAGATTACCCTTTTCATGTCCTTGCTGCCCACTGCCCTGGTTGCTGAGTCACATATGTCTGCAAGGTGTGGCACCGAGTCCAGAAAGAGCAAGCGTATGGGCTGCACCTCTCTGTCTTTTCTGTGCAGTTGTTTTCTGCCTGACCATCAGCCCCCACGCCATGGAAGTCACAGGAGTTTCCTACACCACCACCGTGCACCCTCTGTCACTGTGGGAGCCTCACTCCATGCCACAGGCTGCCCCCACCAACACGAGGTCGCCATCACAGCCTGGACCCTGTCACAGTCCCAGCTCAGCAAGGCCCAGCTCCCAGGAATGGGGAGAGGGCATAGCAACCCATCACCTGCAGCACTCAGGCCCTGGGCAGCATGGCTGTGGCCAGGGGCAGAGGTGTCCCAGAGAACGGACGAACCACATAGGGATGGGGCAGCCCCTCAATGGCAGGCAGCTGGAAACCTGTGGAGTGTAGTGACTAGGAGTCATGCAAAGGTGATGCAGCATCCATGGGCACCTCCAGTGATGGGGACTCCACCACAGCCCTGATTGTTCCATTAATTGCTTGATGGATTAATCTCTAGCAAATTTCTTACTTATACAGTGAACCTCTAGGTATCTCGGATCTGCAGGTCCGTGACTGGGCCACAAAGGCCATGATTCGTGAAGATAGTGAACTCATGAATATGCAGTTAAGCCCCATCCATCATCTCGCCCCCCTCAGGGATGGGACGACTCTGTGGCCAGGGCGGGTCCGGTTGAGGTGCTCGCTGCTCCCTTCCTGGATCCCTTCTCTCACCACCATGAGATGGGATGGAATGGGATGGGACAGGACTGGGACCAGAACTGGGACTCGGCTGGGTCGTGCCGCTTGTGGCTCCCTTCCCGGCTCCCACCTTCGCTGCCGTGGGATGGGATGGGATGGGACAGGATGGAATGGGACCAGGCCAGGATGCCACAACTATTAAACAGACACTTTTCTCTTTTTTTCCCTTTTTTTTTTCTTTCCCCTCTGGGCTTGTGACTGGGAACAACAAGAACTCAAGCCCCCCGCCCCAGTGGGCTGTGCCTGCCCAGCCCAGTGTGAGGCCGCCCCCTCCCTGCACAGCACTGGGGCTGCTGCCCCTTCCCTCCCACACTGGGAGGAGGTGCATTCCCTTGGCAGCCGCTGCCACTCAGGACAGGGAAGCATTTCTCTCATCTTTAATTCTCCTGAACAGTCCAAGGCACACTTAGTGCCTGTGGAGCGTGCTCACATAAGCTTATACTACACTGATTGTAAACATTAAACACATCCCAAAAGGCAGCTCCCAGCTTCCTCCCCTCGCCGCCCCTGGTGGCTCCCAGGTGGGGTTTATTTACATATTAATGAGCTCATTTACATATTAATGAGTCACCTGCTTTTGTGGCATTTTCTGCACATGTGCACACTTCCGGTTTTTGCTAAAAAATGAACAGCAAAGTATTGAAACCGCACAGAGGTGAACCACGGATAAGCAGGCTCTTCTGTATTAAGAGAAAACCTCTCCCAGTGCAATTTGTACCTCTTACCCTTTGTCTTTTCCATGTGGTTCTTGGGGACAAGAGAGCCTCCCACCCTCATTGTAGCTGCCTTTTATGTACTGGAATACTATGAATACATTCCCCGTAGACCCTCTCTTCTCCAGGAGGGAGACCTAGCTTTTTTTACAGGCAAGTTGTTCAGCCATCTGATTATCTTCTTTGCACCTTGTCCAGTCTGTCTACATCTTTCCTGAACTGAGGAGACTGAACTGGACACAGTACTGCAGGAGGGGCTCGAGAAGCATGGAGTCAAGTGAGATGATCATATCTCCATCTTTGTGGCAGTGTCCCTATGGATGCAATCCAGAATTCTGTTTCCCTGTGTTGCTGCCATGAGACACTGCTGGATCATGCTCACTTCCTTGTCCACCAGCAGCCCTGAGTCCCTTCCAGCAAGGCAGTTCCCCATACCCTGCAGATCCCTATCTCTGCTGAGCTCTTGGATTATTTCATCCCAGGTGCTGGATCTTGCACTGTCCATGAACTTCAGACAGGACTTGCTTGCCTGTTATTCCAGCATGTCCAGGTCTCTTACAAAGCTCTCCCTATGTGCATCAACAAAGCTGGTGAGGGTGCCTTTGTTCATCATCCAGATCCCATATGGAGATGAGCAGCGTGGGGCACAGCATCAATCTCTAGGGGCCTCAGCTTGTGACAGGCTGCCAGCCAGAGTGAAAACCATTGATGACCACCTCTGAGCACAACCTGTGAGCCAGTTGCCTTCTTGTTTGAGCTGTGTCTTCCCAGTTTGTCTAGGAGGCGGCTGTGGGAGTCTGTGTCCAACACTTTGCTGAAGGTCAGCCAAACAGCATACAAGGGTGCTCTCCTCATGAATAGAAAGTGCTGCTTTGCAGAAGGCAAACAGTTCTATCTGCTGGAGTTCAAGGTACAAACGCTTAAACGCCCACGCTCCTGGCTGCCCGGAGGGAGCAGGGGATGTCACAGTGTTCCAAATTGCCGTATTTCTGGCAATAATTTGCCATATTAACATCTGGCCAGTACTTGCAGATTTGGTGTTCCACAGGACCACCAGAAGACCTAAAACCCGCGAATACAGAGGCATGACTGTATTACTGTATATAAACATATATTTGTGCTTACTGATCCGTGTGTTCACAGATTCACAGAATATTTATCAGAGAATATTAATTAGCCATTTGTGGAGCACACCCCTGCAGGACGGGGGGCAGTGCCTCTTGCTCAGTGAGGACAGCCATGATTCGCTCCCTCATGAGTGTTGCAGTGGTTATGTGGTGGGGAAGGTTCATAAGGCACAGTGCCACCTGTGCTAGGAGCGGGGTGTCCCACCGCTTCTCCCCCTGGGTGTCCCGGCATGAGGTGCTCTCAAGTGTTTGTCCCCACCAACGCTATTCTTGGGAGCACCTGTGGACTGCGAGCGGAGACTGCCTGTGTACATGTGTGTGTGTGTTACAGTTTCTGTAGCTACAGGATGGAGAGGCGATACCGATGGTGGAATGTGTGCTGTAACTGTGGTGGAATCCAAGTGCCAGGCACAGAGTGTGTCCCCGGGGGCTGCACACCTGTCATACCTGGTGGTATGTGTACCCTCAGTGAAAGTACTCATGCAGCACTGCAGCCTCTTCCACCAGGACCGTGGCATGAGCTAGCCTCCCCTTCCCCCTCTGCCCTGCCTGCTCATGTGTGTCAGGACTGGAGTGTCCCACTGCTTTTCCCACCAGGTCTGCTGGTGTTAGGTGCTCTCAAGCGTTTGTCCCCGCCAGCGCCTTTCCAGGGAGCACCTGTGGACTGCGAGAAGGGACTGCTGAGCCCCTGCCCTGCTGCAGCCCCAGGGTGAGCTTCCCTACCGTGGCAGTAATGCAGTCATACACCGTGGCAGCGGCCTGGCAGTGGTGGTGGCAGAAGTGGCAGCGTGGCCAAAAGGAAACCCAGGGATTCTTCATGGCTCTCCCCAGTCGGAGAGGGCTCAGAAGTGCTTCCCTTTGCTCCCCTGTGCTGTGAGAGGCCGTGTGCCTAAAATGCTTCCCAGTGCTCTGGGGCAGAGTGGGGCAGGGGGATGAGCATGGCCTATTTACATTCATGGCACGCTGGTGCTCATGGATTGGGCAATTTGCAGGACCTCCAGGAGACATGTAACCCATGAATCCAGAGGTAACAGTATATATATAAAACACAGAACACAAATAACTCAAGCAATAACTCAAGAACAACTGAAAACTTGTAGTGAAACAAGAAGAAGCATCTTCTCCTGCTTGAGTCAATTTTAACTCTTTCTCCAAGAAGCTCCACAGTCACAGAACAGTGGTGGCCGTGGCCCCTGGTGGGATGCAGTCCAGGCATTCTCACCAGCTGCTCAGTTGTAAAGAGGGAGGAAAACCTTTGTGGATGGTGTCTCCCTCTGAGGGGGTCCGAGCTGAGCTCTGACAGGTGGCAGCAGAGCTGCTCTAGAAGGGCTGGGGGCAAAATAACACTTCCCCATCCTGATGCTGAGACAGAGAGCGATTTCCAATCTGGAAACCCATCATCAGCTGCACACCGTTGGCAACCAGCGCCAACCGCACCTGTGCTGCTGCAATCCCTGCTGCTCACCCCAGCCACGCCAGTCCCACTCCCCCAAGGCCAGTTGCAGCAGGCGGGAGGCAGCAGCATCAGCACCAGCACAGAAGTGTGAGGATGTCTTGGTTTAAGACCAGTAAAGGGTTATTTATCATTCCTTGGATGAGAGATCGTTAGAGATGTAACAGGATTTATTTACCAAAAAAAAGAGAACAGGGAGTATAAATGGGAAATAATATGCAAGTGATATCCACAGCAGGGAACATAAAGCTAGGACTCTCCCCTCCCAACACACGGCCAGCCCCACCCCCAACGCGACAGAATCCCTCAGACCCCAACCTTCACCAAAACACCAATACCCCAAAGAAAATCCCAACAACAGCAAAATATAGATAAAAACAGTAGCGATGTCTGCCGGCTATTGTCAGGGAAAGACGGGCGTCAGTGAGGGGTGATGGACAATGCTGATGTTCCACAGATTCAGCTGGGAGAAAACGGCAGCAGCAGCGAAAGCAGGAGCTGGAGTGGCAGATGATTCCCAGGGGGAAAGCTGCCTCCATGTGACTACCGCCAGCTTGAGCAGGGAAAAAAAGTGGGCAGGGCGGCCCCTGCTGCTGTGTGCCGCGCTGCCGTGGCAACCCGGGACCTGTCTGGTGTGCCGCTCTGCTCCATGCCGCCAGTTCCTGTGTGCGTGCGTCTGAGTGTTACTGTTTCCATGGCTACAGGCGGGGAAGGCGATGCGGTCTGTGCCCGGGGACTGCATGCCTAGTGCACCTGATGATGACGTGGTCACCCAGGGAAAGTGACCCATGAAAGTGGGGCTGGGCTGGCTGCCGTGGCGGTGGGGCAAGTGCTGTGTGCCGGGACAGGGCAGCAGTGGGATATACCCATGCTGCTGCAGCTGCTGCACCAGGAGGAGGCTTCTGTTCCCCCATGCTCTCACCCCACCCTAGCAGGGGGAAGTGCTGTTCTCCTGTGTCCATACGGCCAGTGCTGCTGCTCCTGCACTAGGGATCAGTGAATGTACATATCGTAGCTGCTGCAGTTAAAGGGAAAGAAACTCTGAGACCAACGCCACCCCTCACCATAAGGGGCCTCAAGTGTCACAGTTTTGCAGAGTTAAGGTTTCCAAGGCTCCAAGAGCACTGACCAGAGCCCAGGGACACCTGCTAACCCCCTTTCTCACTGCAGCTCTGGAGCTTCCCCACTGTGGTGGTCGTGCATGAATGTGCGGTGACAGCAGCCCATCTGCAGCTGCGGAAGCAGCAGCGTGGCCAAAGAGAAGCCCAGGGATTCTTCAGGGGTCTCCTCAGGCAGAGAGTACTCAGAAATGGTTCCCTTTGCTCCCCTGTGCTGGGAGAGCCCATGGGGAGGAGTGGAAAATGCTCTCCAGTGCTCCTCATTGGCTGGGGGTGCAGTGATGGGCGTGGCCTGTATGCATATTAATGACCTGTGGCTGCTGTGGAGTAGATGGTCCGGGAGACCCTAGGGAGACCCATTCCTCATGACTACGGAGGTATGACTGTATATCTTCCCTAAAGACAGTCAGTCTGGACCAGAGAGATGCTTCCTCACAGTCCCCTCTGCTCAGCATTGCCTTCATCCCTCTGCCCTGGAGAAGAATCTTTATAGGCTGGTTTAAACGTCCAGCATTGAGTGATAAATCATCTGTTCACTCATTCTGGGAGAGGAAATACTTTGGATGGTTACTGTTTACCCTTTTGAGCTTCCTGAAGGTTTCTTAAAAATAGTTGTTGAAAAATGTTTGTGCAGCAAAAAAAGTTCCAATAGTCCTCTTAGAATGTTCCTTATCCCCTTCCTCAACCAGGCTTTGAAAGTAACACAGCAGTAGTAGTTAGAGTAGTACTAAAATCATCATCATCGAGATCTTTTCCTTGGTCTCACGTACAAGATACTCAAATGTTTTCATTTGGCTGGAAAATGTTACAATAGGCTGAAGGGAAGGGAGAGGTGCACTCATCCAGTGCAAAGTCAGGTGTAGAGTAGCTGTGGAGTTCCATTATGAACAGCTGCAGTTGAGGCAATGAGAGGTTTGGAGTTGTTCTCCCGTACTTGTGGCTTTAAAGCTGAATATAATTTCAACTGAAAGTGGCATTCTGACACTAGCTCAGTGATGTCATGTCAGACACTACTAACCGATGCCTTGAGGTTTTTTCCTCATATTTTCTGGGATTTCAGTTTGACTATATAGTTTTACTTAGAAGCATTTCTATTATGCCTTTCTCATCAGTTGAAAAGATATGTTTATGTTCCTTCTGAAGATAATGAGGGTAGTAAGACAAAATAAAAGGCCCAGAGATCCTGGAGAAGTTCACGGCAGGGGCATACCTAGGGGAAGGTGCAGGGGGAGCACAAGTTCTGATTGGATGTATTGGTGGCTGTAGTGATTGATGAATTTTATAACTGTGAGATGGTAAGGCTGTTTTGCTCTCTTTTGGACCTGGGAACTCCCATTAAAAAACTTCACCTTTTCTTTCGCCTCTACTAGTTTTTTTGGAGTTTTTTCTCTCTGATTTTAGGCATCAACACTAGTAGTGTTAGTGCAGAATGTCCTGTGTAAAACCGTCAGTGCTTCTGGGCCTGAGTGAGTGTGCTGAAATGTAGCTTGTCCATGAACTCAGACTCCCTGTAGCTGCCTACTGGGGTGAGTGATATCCTGTGCTCCCTCACAGCTTATGCATGCATTTGAGAGCTGCAATTGTTGTTGGCCTTCCCATTAACGCACTTTGTGTTCCTTGTCTCTGGAATTACACTTCATTTCTCCCAGTAAACTATCTGGTGGAATGATGGCTGTCTCTTGGGGGAAGGAAAAGGAATCATTCTGTCCTACGGGGGATGTTAAAAAGCTTTATCACAGAATCACAGAATCACAGAATATTATGAGTTGGAAGGGACCCACAAGGATCATCTAGTCCAACTCACCATCTAACACCTAGCACCCATACAGAGACCGAAAGCACATCCCAGAGTGGTAACACAGTCTAGTTCCCTCACAGTCTAGCCGGCCACTCCGAGCCCGAAGGGACCCAGGATCATCTAGCCCTACACCCCCTAGCTAGACCATGTCACTAAGCTCCTCATCGAGTCTTCTCTTAAACACCTCCAGGGACGGCGACTCCACCACCTCCCTGGGCAGTCCATTCCAATGTGCAATCACTCTGTCTGTGAAAAACCGCTTCCTAATATTAAGATTATCCCAATAACAATAGAAAGGCTGGAACTAAAAATGACCCTCTCAGCTGTAAAGCTGTTGTATCCTCTCATTTTGTGCTGTGCTAATGAAATCTTCCACGAATTTCTGCAGGACCTGCTTGTGCTGCCTTTCCCCTCAGCTGTCCTGCTGCCTGGGTTCCAGCAATCTGCTACCAACGTCAGCTTACTGTCTTACTAGTGTCTTACTAGTGCTTTAATTAAGCAGAGTGTTCAGTTCAGCACTGTGAAGAAATAGTGTTTTTTCGGAATTCCTGATCTTTTTTTATCGTCCTGACATATGCTCTAGTGCCAGTGCTCTTGAGTGTGTGGTGTCAGTGGGACATGGGGTGCAGCAGAGCTGTTGCATCCTAGGGTTTTGGTTATGAGTGTTGTTAACTCTGGTGGACACAGACCATATTCATGGATGGGTTTTTTTCCAAAATAAATTTCTTCATGCAGCTCAGATGGGACACTGGACTCGGATGAAACTTAAAACACTTTTTGCTAATGTCATGGCACCTGTACAAAATTCATGGTATTGTCAGTGCATGTACCTCACAGGGCTCTGTGGTACAACTTCAGGATGGAACTTCATCTTGGGCTTTTAGCCTCTTCCATCCTGTAGTCTTTCTGTGCTATTTCCAGTTGTTGAAGGAGTTACCTGAAAGAGGTTTGTGTACATTAAAATAAGCTTTCTTTGTTCCCTATCTCTCGT
The DNA here is from genome assembly GCA_013390025.1 of Pitta sordida. Classification (NCBI taxonomy): domain Eukaryota; kingdom Metazoa; phylum Chordata; class Aves; order Passeriformes; family Pittidae; genus Pitta; species Pitta sordida. The sequence continues at coordinate 45,501 of WEKX01013578.1, read as the reverse complement.
TGCAGATGAAGCTGCCAGTGTTATCCAGTTTGGTAAATCAGCCAAGCGATCCCCTGAGTCCACTCAAATTGGGCAGTATGGGAACGGCTTGAAATCGTAGGTATAACAAAAGCCAACCTCCTGAACTTGGGGAGGTCTGAGGCCAGGTCATCAGTCAATGTACTTTTGTTTGAAGGTGTGTATCTTTTATCTGAGAAAAAAAAGAAAGCACTGATGATCTCTAAATAAAAACCTCTGGTTTGGTGAACAGGAGCTCTGTCAACATTTGCTGTGGATCACCAGTGGCCAAGAAGGCTGTCCACAGCTGGTGACAGTATTTTGGCACTATGTTTGCGTGAGGCAGAGGGAACAGGTCAGGGCTGGGGAAAAATACTGAAAGAGCTAGAAATAAAACGTAGTCTCCCTATGACAGCCAGGTAGTAAACTTGGAGCAAAATACAGTAAACCCTGGAATATCACAGCGTTGGGTCTGGAAACATGCTGTGATAAGTGAAATCTGCGAAGTAGCAGTAAACAGGGTAAACATGGGTTAGATTTAATTTTCCCATAACCATCATGCCATTCTCAAACTCTAAGGAAAAGAGATGTTAAATGAACTAAACAAGACAGAATTCCTCAACAAAAATTGTTGGGTGGAGGTGGAGGGCTTCTTTTGTCATTTGGCTGGAGAGCTAATGGCTCTTGATGGGCCATTTGGGTTAGGGTTAGTGGTGGGTGGGTGGGGGTGAAGTGTTCTTTTTGCTGGTAAAGTCGGGGGGGGGGAAAACCTGCGATGTATTGAAGCTGTGAATAATGAAATGCGGAGTTGAGAGGGATCACTGTAGTACAGTAAACCCCCACATATTTACGGTCTGCATAACCATGGTTTCAATTAATTGCCATTTATTTTTCAGCTATTTGTGGGTCCACACGTGTGCGCAGACAGTGCTGCGATCTCAGTCAGCTCATGAATGTGTAAATTTAAATATGTGATGAGCTCATGAATATCTAAATTACCCCCCCCACTGCTGCCCCTGCAGTTTCCAAACACCCTCCATTTGCACCGTTTAAGGGGAAGGGAAAACCCTGCCATTGCCCTGGAGCCATGACCGCTGCTGGAGTGGTTATGGTGCGTGCTGTGGAGGCAGTGGGGACCCAGGGGTATTTGCGCAGCTGGAATTGTTCTCCACCGGGCTGCAGGGGGGTGCCGGCACTGTGTGTGTCTGTGTGTGAGCAGGAAGCACCTTCCCCCCATCCCAGCAGCCCTGCAGATCCCCCCACGGCAGCCTTTGATACTGGGGCGGCAAAGGGAAGGATGGCCCTGTGGCTTGCTTTCCCTCTGTGCCTCTCTGGGGCCTGAGATAGCCGGGGCCTCTGGTGTCCAATACCGGCCCAAAGAGGGAGCCAAGTTTGCAGGCTGAAAAACCTTAAAACAAACAAATAAAAAAACACGCCCGCAGCCAGTTCTCAATCAGAGTGGAACAAGTTTATGTGAGCATGAGACAGCTGTTGCAGGNGTTGGGTCTGGAAACATGCTGTGATAAGTGAAATCTGCGAAGTAGCAGTAAACAGGGTAAACATGGGTTAGATTTAATTTTCCCATAACCATCATGCCATTCTCAAACTCTAAGGAAAAGAGATGTTAAATGAACTAAACAAGACAGAATTCCTCAACAAAAATTGTTGGGTGGAGGTGGAGGGCTTCTTTTGTCATTTGGCTGGAGAGCTAATGGCTCTTGATGGGCCATTTGGGTTAGGGTTAGTGGTGGGTGGGTGGGGGTGAAGTGTTCTTTTTGCTGGTAAAGTCGGGGGGGGGGAAAACCTGCGATGTATTGAAGCTGTGAATAATGAAATGCGGAGTTGAGAGGGATCACTGTAGTACAGTAAACCCCCACATATTTACGGTCTGCATAACCATGGTTTCAATTAATTGCCATTTATTTTTCAGCTATTTGTGGGTCCACACGTGTGCGCAGACAGTGCTGCGATCTCAGTCAGCTCATGAATGTGTAAATTTAAATATGTGATGAGCTCATGAATATCTAAATTACCCCCCCCACTGCTGCCCCTGCAGTTTCCAAACACCCTCCATTTGCACCGTTTAAGGGGAAGGGAAAACCCTGCCATTGCCCTGGAGCCATGACCGCTGCTGGAGTGGTTATGGTGCGTGCTGTGGAGGCAGTGGGGACCCAGGGGTATTTGCGCAGCTGGAATTGTTCTCCACCGGGCTGCAGGGGGGTGCCGGCACTGTGTGTGTCTGTGTGTGAGCAGGAAGCACCTTCCCCCCATCCCAGCAGCCCTGCAGATCCCCCCACGGCAGCCTTTGATACTGGGGCGGCAAAGGGAAGGATGGCCCTGTGGCTTGCTTTCCCTCTGTGCCTCTCTGGGGCCTGAGATAGCCGGGGCCTCTGGTGTCCAATACCGGCCCAAAGAGGGAGCCAGGTTTGCAGGCTGAAAAACCTTAAAACAAACAAATAAAAAAACACGCCCGCAGCCAGTTCTCAATCAGAGTGGAACAAGTTTATGTGAGCATGAGACAGCTGTTGCAGGAGCAGTGAGGCTGGGCATGGGAAGTAAGCAGCAGCAGCAGCCCTTGTGCTTTGTGGGGACAGGGTAGCATCAGGCGATTGGGTGTGCTGTGGCAGGTGGTTGAGTTCTTGTTGTTCGCCCAGTTCGGAGAGTGCCATAACAGCCTGATTGTGAATCAGCGAGCGAATACACCTTGGAATACATGGTAAAACTTTCTAGTAAGAACAGGAAACCTTCCAACAGAAACACGGACAGTATTCTCCCCAGAGTCTCTCCATGTCTGCTGCTGTCCCGCCTCCCGCTCTCTCCCATTGGCTGCCTGGGCACCGCTGCACCGTGTCATTGGCTGTGGCAGCTGCTGCTCCAGGACAGGACAGGACAGGACGGGACAGGATGGGAGAACAGACCTGCTATGCTCCCCCACTGAATAAGAACAGCATCCTGGCTCTCCTGCTGGCTCCCAGCTCCACGCCACACTGCAGCCAGTCCTGGATCTGGCTGCAGAACTGCCTGTTCCCTGTTCCTGTAGCAATGCTAGGGAGCTGGAAGTCTGCCCGTGCCCCACCACCTCCCGCAGCAGCCACCCGCCCACTGGGATTTGTTTAATGTAAGTGTGTGTTTTGCATGGCTGGAATTGTTCTCTGCTGGGCTGCAAGACGGAGGGCTGGGGCTGCCACTGTGTGTTTTGGTGTGTGAGAGCATGAGAAGGAGACACCTTCCCCTGATCCCAGCTGTCCCTGTGGATCCACTCGTGGCACTGTTTGCTGCCAGGGCGGCGAAGGGAAGGGCAGCCTTGCAACTCCTGCACTTGTGGGGCAGTGCCTGTGCTCCCTCTGTGCCACCCTGGTGGCTGAGACTGCAGGTCTCCCAACATTGGTAGTGCTGCCCTGTCCCTGGTGTCCGATGCTGGCCTGGAAGAGGGAGCCAGGTTTGCCAGCTGAAAGACCTTAAGAAAACCCACAAAACAAGCAAAAAACCCCCCACCTGCCGCAGTTCCCAATCAGAGCAGTACAAGTTTATATGAGTGTGAGGTAGCTGCTGCAGGAGCATCAAGGTTGGGGTTGGGACAGGACAGGGGGTGGCAGAAATGCCATGCATGCTCCAAGGAGTAAACCCAGGGTCCTGGCTCTCCTGCCGGCTCCTGGCAGCTCCTGACTCCACGCCACACCACAGGCAGCCCCAGCCAGGGCTGGCTAGAGAACCATGTGTTGTCATAGTAACGCTAGGGAGCCGGTGCTACATAGAGATGGCCCCACTTGACGGACTGCTGCCATAGCCCCAATTTGAAACAGTTTTTGGCACTGCGCTTCCACCTCCTCCTGGGGCTGGGAGAGGAAACCTCCCATGGTTCCCGGCATACATGGACGTTTCCCAACAGCTTCATCCCACCCTGGGGAAGGCCGAGGGGCCCATTTGCGGGTCCGGTTCCAGTGGAGGCTTGGGAAGTGCAGTCCCTCCCTCCTCCTCTGTGCTCACAGAGCCGGGCAGCTGGGTAGCTAAAGCAGAAGCTGCCCACCTGCCTCGCCAGAGCACAACCATGTCAAGCAGAACCTAGGCAACCAATGTGAGCCAATGTTTTCTCGGTGTAGCATGTTGTCTTCAGCGTGTTTGATCACATTTGAGTTGAGTTTAAAGATTGCTGCCCAGCCAGGCAGGCATTCCCTTAGGTCTCCTGAGGTGGCATAGGGCAGTGGGCTGTCCCAGAAACACCCTCTAGAGCTCAGGAGTGGAGGAGGCGTGGCTATTAGCATGACTTCATTGAATATTCATGGACTTGCTATATTCACGGGCTTCATGAGTCGTGCGTTCTTCTCAGAGCTGGTCCCATGCGAAAAGGGCTGGGGTCACTATTGCAGCCTCTCAGTAGGAAATGCTTGTCTGGTGCAAGGCAAATGGACTTAAACCACTTCTTTTTGTTCTTATAACAACCAAGAGCAGGAAGAAGTGGTATGATGTAAGGAATTGAGAGGAGGAGTGAGAGGAATGGAGGTTGGAAGGAAATCTTGCTGGCTGGCTGGGATTTGCCAGGAAAGAGGAAGACGTTTGCTGAGTCTTTGGAAAACTTAGAGGGCTTTATGGCTTACTCTGAATGTTCTGCTTTGTGCTGGCATGTGTGGCTTGATGGTATGCATCCTACTGGGAAATCAGTGTGACTCTATAATCTCGAGGGAAACCCCCCAGGATTTAGGGAATCTTGATACACTGTTGATTCAGTTGCAGTGCAGAATAGATCCTGGATCCTGACTATGGGCTTCCAGGACAGATCTCTGTCCTTTCTTAACTTTGAGCGAGAGGGATACTGTATTAGAGCTGAGAAGTGCTGCCTGAAGCCCCAGCATATGAATGTTGAGTTGTGTGTGACCTTTAGCCAGCCTGAAGAGAAATGTGCTGATGTAAGACTAATACTTCTTTTGATGCAATGTTGTCTGTTAAGGTTTTTTGGATTAGTTTGGTAACAGAATAACAGAGAAAGTACAAAGACATTATTTGGGATAGGAGAGTGCAGAGGAAGGTGGGACTGTCCCTTTTTTGTGACAATGAACTGTTAAGCTGGCTTAGCCAAAGTGTCAGTGAGGCAAAAGTTAGATATTGGGAAATTAATTTTCTCTCTCTAGACTGCTGCTGTTCATTCCAAGTACTGTGAAATGAGGGGAGCGCTTGCTTTCTCACTGACATTACTTCTCAGAGGTTTGAAGGCTATTGTCGTGTCTCACCTGAGTTGTCTGTCCCAGGTTAGAACAATACCTTGCAGGGAACTTTCCTGGAGTTGAAAACTCCTTCTCCCCTTTACTATAGCTTTCAAGCCAAAGGCTTTTAGTCAAAAAATGTAGAAAAAAGAAGTAAAAATTATTTACATATATATACAGTGATTCTCCACATATTCACGATCCGTAATTTGAGTGATCTGAATAGTCATGGGTGATTTTTCAGCGAGTTGTGGGACCTCGTGCGTGCGGAGAACGTGCAGAACCTACCGCAAACCTCATCTGCTCATGAATATGTAAATTGGTCTCATCTGGGAGCCACAGCAGCGCAGCCAGGATGTGTTAAGTGTAAATGTGTTGTTTTGCACAGCTGGAATTGTCCTTTGCCGAACTGCAAGGTGGGAAGACAGGGCTGCCATTGTGTGTGTCTGTGTGTGAGAGCGGGAGGCACCTTCCCCCATCCCCCAGGGGCTGGCGGGCTGGTGTCCAGCTGCGCCGAGCCAGGGCGGGCAGGCACCCACACCATGCTGAGCCAGGACGGGTGGGAGCCAAGCCCACTGCCTCTGCCCCTCGCAGTCCCCTCACAAGCTCCATTTGCACTCTTTAAGGGGAAAGAAAACTGCCGCCATCGCCCTGGAGCTGAGGAAGCTGCTGGAGCGGTTAAGGGTGGATGCCGCGGAGGCATTGGTGGCCCTTGACATGTTTGCATGGTTGGCATTGTTTTCTGCCAGACTGCAGGAGGGTGCCGGTATTGTGTATGTCTGTGCGGGAGCAGGAGGCACCTTCCCCCCCACCCCATCGGCCCCCGCAGATCCCCCGGCAGTGCCGTTTGTGGCTGGGGCAGTGAAGGGAAGGGCGGCCCTGCAGCTCCCACCTCCCACACGTGCAGGGCAGCACCCATGCTCCCTCCACGCCACCCCAGCAGCACTATCTTGTTCCCAGTTTCCAGCGCTGGTTCACAGACTGAAAAACCTTAAAAGAAATAAAAACAATCCCCCAGAAATGCTGGCTGCCAGTTCCCAATCAGAGCTGTACAAGTTTATGTGAGTGTGAGGCAGCTGCCGCAGGACCAGCTCCTCCCGACACACGAGGGAAGTGGCAGCAGCCCTGGTGCTGCGCGAGGACGCGGGGCCTGTGGGTGCGACGGGGCGCGTGGTCGAGCAGTTGTTCCCCCAGCTCAGAGGATGTGTCACAGCCTGTGTCACATCCCGTGTGGCAGTGCTCTCCTTCTGGCTCCCGGCTCCACTCTGTGCTGCAGCTACCCCAAGGGCTGGCTACAGAACTGCCCATTGCCCATTACTGGGCGCTGCCATAGCTCTAGTGTGAAACAGTTTTTGAGACTGCACCTCCCACCCTCTCCCGGGGCTGGCAGGAGGAAACCTCCCACAGATACCGGCACACACGGGCATTCCCTGAGGGCTTCCTCCTACCCTGGGAAAGGCTGAGGGGCCTGTTTGCTGGGCCGGTCCCGGTGGAGGCTCAGGAATTGCAGTTGCCATGACCCTGCTCCTCTGTGCCCCCAGAGTCAGGCAGGTCCTGCGTCTGGGACCTGGCAGAGCCAAGAGGCTGCACTCGCCCCTGCCCAGGCCCCAGTCCCAGCTCGCGCCCCACTGCCAAATGCAGCAGCCGCCTGCCCCCCTCACAGGAGTGCGGCCATGTCCGGCAGCACCCAGGCAACCAATGTGAGCCACTGTTTTTTTTCTCAGTGCGTGTCGGTGTGTTCACCATGTCTGATCCCATCTGAGTTGAATTTGAAGATGGCTTCCCGGCCGGGAAAGGCATTCCCTTAGGTCTCCTGAGGCAGCACAGGGTGGTGGGCAGTCTCAGAAACACCCTCTAGAGCTCATTAGTGGAGCTATGTGTGGGGCCTAATTGAATAGTCATGAGTTCGTTATCCTGCCGGATTCCATGACTCGCTGGACCTGCACAGACCTGACCCCCACGAGTTCCGGGGGGACTGTATATTAAAAGGGAACAACCGGTAAGAAGAGAAACATCATTCCAAGAAAGCCCCCCCTGCCCCTTGCTGCCTCCACGTATGTTTTTCCTCCTCGTGGTCATAGCTGTGGGGGGAAAACAGGCAGGTCCTGCAGGCTCATCACACCTGCAAAAGGGGATTCCCCTGGTTTGCTGTTGAGATGGGTGAGTCACTTGTCTGATACAGGAATAGCAGAGATGGGGAAGGGCAGACAGGCTGGCTCTGACCAGAGACTAGTGCAGGCAGTGCTTTCTCTCTCCAGTGGCTGCTACAGAGCCCACCTGGACATGGGAGCTGGGCTGGTGAGGCAGAGGCAGCAGCAAGAGACAATCTGGTCCTAGAGGCAGAATATGGGAGAAAAAATAGCACCAGCAAAGCTGCACCAGGCCCTCTTCCAGAATTGCAGCTGAAAAGCCAGTGAGAAGCCCTAGGTCTGTCACAGAGTCCTTCTATTGTCCTGAGGAAAAGGGGAGGTGGGCAGGGTGGAGGGGGAGGAAGGCAGGCATACTCTACCTCTTCCCCCACCCAACATTCAGAGCAGGAATTTGCCTGCTATCAAGGGCTGTTAGCTTTCTAGCTGAAAGACTAATGGAGCCCTCTGCCCTCACCCCTGTTGAGGAATTCTGCCGTTGGCTTAGTCGGGTTACCTTTTCTCTTGTCAGTTTGATAGCGTCATGGTGATAATGGAAAACTTTTCCAAAAAGAAATTTAACTGAAGACATTGTCTTCTTAATTTTTTTCTTTTTATTTAAACTTTCTACATAGTAGGAGTCTGGAATGCTGCCGTACTTCTGCATCTTTTAATTGTGACTGGTGTTAAATGTTTGAAACATTGCAAAAATGTCCAGATTGAGATACCTTTTGAAAGGATTGGATGTTTAGAGAGAGATAGTAGTTGCTCTTTCAGCTCTTCTGCCTATTCCGGTTTTGGCATCTCATGGTTGAACATAATGGGAAGAAAATTCAGTAACGTCATCTACATTCTGGAAAGTGTTGTACATCAGGTGTAACACAAAGACCCTGATCTCTGTCTACAGGGGTTCCATGCGGATTGGGAAGGATTTTATCCTGTTCACAAAGAAAGACAGCACCATGACTTGTCTCCTCTTGTCACGGACGTTCCATGAGGAAGAAGGCATTGATGAGGTTTGCATGTGCTTATTGTAATGAATTAATACAGTGAATGCTGCCTCATCTGAACTTCCCCAGCTTTCACAGAAGAGTCTGTGTCAGAGCTGGTTGCCACTCTGGTGGGATCAGCATATGGTATTCTTTTGGTGATATACTTGTGGGGCTTCTGCAAAGTCACTGAAGATTTCTTCCTTTTGCTTTTAATTCTGTTTGAGAAGTCTCTCTATAGCAAGTTTGAAGGGCTTCTTTCAGTCACTTAAATGTGCTTATGATGAGGTCAACACATGCTCAGACTTCTGGCGTTTTCCTTTTCCCACAAAATTTGAGTTTGAGATGTATTTAAATTTATTACTCTGACTTGATTTTCTGTACAGAGTAAAAGGTGTTGTTGAAGTTGCATAAACTCCAGGCATGTATCTTCTTTCAGTTATTTTTAATTTTTTTATTTTTAATAAAAAGTCAGTGTGGTTCTACCTGTGAAAAACTTGTATGTTTTACTAGATAACTCAGGCAAGGTTGCTTCAGGCAAGGCTGATAATAAAAAATTTTAGATTTGCACTGGGATAGTATCTCAGGAAGCATCTGTCATGAGGGAGGGAATGAGTGAAGGGAACTGTGCAGAAAGCTGGGGAGGGGCAGTGCATGCTGGCAGCCAGCCCATGACTGAAACAGGTTGGGAACAGTGAGGTAGTTCCCATGGTGGCTCTGGCTACTTTCTTTGCTTGATCTCCATTCTGGGATGAGATTTGTGTCCTTGATGTGCAGCTGCAATTTATATTTCTGTCTCTACTTTTGCTCTAAATGACAGCACTAATAACCTTGCTGGAATCCTATAAAAATAATGAAGAGTGAGATCAGGATAAATATGAGTGAAGGCTGAGTGCAAGAGAGAGATTAGGCCAGAGGTTTACATTTTAAAGAAGGGAAGTTTGAGTGGTTGTTGGTATGTATTATGAAAGTTGCTACAAGGGGAGGGGGGAAAAAGGCATTGAGTATGTGAGTAGCTGGTACTGGTATCTCAGGAGTCCTGATGACTCAGGAGTGGTTCAGTCTGAGACTGGCGGTGTAGGAAGGCAACTCAGAGGCTGGCAAAGAGTGACCTTGAGCATTTTACAGATGCACAAACCACTGTGAAGCTAGAAAGGAGTCTCTTAGTGCCTTAGGGGGCTGCCAGAAGGGGTACATTGCTGGGCTGTGTCCCACAGAAGGGCCTGGCTAGAGTGGGAGAGCTGGAGTCACTTTCAGTATGATGGGATTTGCAGGTCATCGTTCCCCTGCCCACCTGGAATGCCCGAAGCCGTGAACCTTTGACCGACAACATGGAGAAGTTTGCTATTGAGACGGAACTCATTTACAAGTATTCCCCTTTCAAATCAGAACGGGCAGTGATGGAGCAGTTCAATAAGATACGTGGTGAGAAAGGTACATGTGGATGGTCCAGGTCACAGGTGAGGTATTTGGAGTTTGTCTTGTATTTACCTGCTCATCTTGTTACTTGATCAGGCACCCTGGTAATCATCTTTAACCTCAAACTGATGGATAATGGAGAGCCAGAGCTGGATGTGACTTCTGACCCACAAGACATTCAGATGGCAGAAACACCCCCAGAGGGAACGTAAGTGTTCCCGATGTTACAGGCCCTGATCAAACTTGGTATGGGGTTTGGCTATATGCTGTGTCCATGGGGCTTTTTAAACCTTCTCTTTCTGTTGTGAACTGGAGAATTCAAAAGATCTTTAGTTTGTTCTTCAGCAGATTGGGGTTTATACGAGTGTCAGTCCATGGGTGTTATGGCTGTGTTTGGGGTGAATGCCTGTACTAGCTGGTCTCAGCTTAGCCAAAGTAGCAGACTCGTTGCCCTTTAGGCACCTTAAAAAGAGAAAGCCTAAGCTATAGGTTTAAATTTCTACACTTACCAAAGACATTTTCCCTGTGAGTCTGTGCTCCCAACTACTGTTCAGTTTTGTGATTAAATGGCAAAACATAGGTGGATGGTAAAGAGGGGCAGGTGGGGTGTATCGTCACGTCTGTCTGAAAGCAGAGTGCTCTGAAGGCAGCTGGAGGAGCAGAGGGCCCTGAGTTTGCTGAATTGATCACTTGTAGCCTAAAAATGGATAATGAGCTGAAATGTGCCAAATGCTTGATCCCAGAGAGCTCCATGGGCACACTTAGCAAGCTTTATGTTTTTGATGACATCTGCTTCTTCCCTGAAGTGCTTGAATTTTCCATAGGAAGTTTCAGACCCTGTAAAGCTGCTCTGTGTGTTAGAGTGACATTATTAAGTGTACAGTGCAGCAAACTTCTTGGGTCCCTCCAGGGATCTCATGTTCTTATCAGCCTCTTTAGTGTCTGCTCACAAGGCAGACGTGATTGCCACTCATCACTGCTTCTTCCTGACATGATGCCATGTCTGTGTGTGAGGAGTGCGTGTTCTGTGGCAGCATACTGCTGATTTACAGAAGAGAAAGCTCTGGCAGATGGGCACACACTTGTTAAATGGTCCAGTTTATAGCTTTATCCTTTATTATCCAGATGCATTCAAACTCCCTTTTCAAGCTGCAGTAATGTGTATCAGTGTTTTGTAGTGGTAGTTACAATGTGCAGTTCAGTAGAGAGTCTCTGGAGAAGACAGAAAAAGCTTTAAAGGAAAACTTCTTTTAATGTAGCTGCACGATAATTAAAATAGAAAGGCCTTCCCTTTCACTTAGCTGTCTTGCTGAAGGTGTCTCTTGAGCATGTTCTGAAGTAGATGGCTCTCTTGCAGCAAGCCAGAGCGCCGCTCCTTCCGTGCCTATGCTGCTGTTCTTTATATTGATCCCAGGATGAGGATCTTCATCAATGGACACAAAGTACAAACCAAGCGACTTTCGTGCTGTCTCTACAAGCCAAGGTAAGTGTTGGACTCAAAATGTGTGGGACTTTTTGGAGTTAGAGAAAGGGTTTAGTGTTTTGCTCTCCAAGTGTATCTTGTGTAATTCCATGCTAAAGCCGCAGAAACAGACCAGAATGGCACGTGGTGCTGACATAATGGAAAAAGAGGTACATAGTGGAAAATCTAATGTCTTTGAAAATTGCATGAGTCATTGGTGCAATTTGGCTCCCTTTCAGAGAAAACAAAGAAATGAAGATCCTTGTTCAGAATGCCATATCCACACAAAACTCTTGGATAACTATGTTGGGTTTTTTGCAGGACAAGGAAGTACATATAGTTCATGTTAGAATTATTACTGAAGAAAAATTACAGTGAGCACCATTGCTTTTGTATGTCGCTACAGTCAGCCCTCGAATACCACGGTACCGCAGGTCTTGTTCCCCCCCGCAAAGCCCTCCATACGTGTTGATAGGCATCTTACTAATGTGCAAATTTCCCCCCATAGGCCCACCCCCCCAGCTCCAGAGCGGAGGGGAGGGAAGGGAAGGGGAGAGAAGAGCTCCGAATGGAGCAGGCAGGGGTAGCCCTCAGAGCTGCAAAGGGGCATGTAGGGAGGAGCGGGGCTGCGGGAACCATGCTTGGGACCCTGGGAAGGATTCTTTACGTGTGCTGCATGCAGCATCTACTGTGTGGGGCAAGTGGCACTGCTTCATCCGGAGTCATTCGAGAGTCTTGGACACCACGTCTAACCTGAGAGTGTATAAATCTTTCATAACTCCATGAAGCCTCCTCTCTTGGAGTGGGGCAGACATCTGGCTGTGCCGGGAGCGGAGCCGCTGCCACGTCCGCCCCGCCCAGGAGCGAGGGAGCTGTCACAGCACCCGCTCTGCTGGGAGTGGAGCCACGGCAGCGGCTGTTTGGGTTGATTCGCATATTCATGCTGTCTAATTGAATGTTCACGCGTGTNACTGGTGTGGGGAGCCGCCCGCACCGCTGCCCTGTTGTCTCTCTGGGTGGGTAGACCTGGTCTCTCCATACTCGGGGTACACGTCTACCCTGAGAAAGTCTCGGACACCACGTCTAACCTGAGAGTGTGTAAACCTTTCATAGCTGCACGCAGCCTCTTCTCTCTGAGTTGAGCGGGGCAGGCATGGCACAGGGGGGACCTCCTGCAGCTGCCTGGCTCTGAGTGGAGCGGTCTGGGGCTGGCAAAACTGCTGCGGCCGCCTCGTTGAGAGCACAGCAGGGCAGGTGCAGCGCGGGCAGAGCAGTGCGCCTGTGGTCCGTTCGGCACAGCATGGGGATTGATTTGAATATTCATGTCTATCTAATTTGAATATTCATGACTGTCAGTTTGTGCAGGTGCAGTCACAAGTGCCCTGTGAAACAGATCTCCCCAGTCACGGAAAAATCACACCACAAAGAAGTGAAGCCGCTATGGGGGAAGCGCAGAGCGGGGAGGACTTACTGTAATTGTAGTTTCCCTGCGGAAAGCAGGGAACTTGCCACTGTAAATTCTGATTTGCTGGGTAGAGTATTTCTGGATTTCTAACTGTATTTTACCTATATGTGAGGACCTTGTGCTACATCCTCTTATGCTGCAATCCCACAAGAGTACTAGAGAGAGAAAGCAGAGGGGAGCATAGGTTTTTATCTCATCAGAGACTAGCGTCATGCGGGACTCACAGACAGGATGCCATCACTGTGGGTAATGCTACCAGCATCGTGACAATATTATGTGTCCTAGGTCACACCAGATGGTTATCTGCCTCTGTATCTTCTTTTTCAAGTGATCAGTAGTCTATCCTAAGGTGCCCCAAACTGTTGCTCACAGCATTAGGGCTAGTGTCAGGTGTATCCTGCAAATATTCTTCTGCCGTATCTTTCTAGACACTTGTAGATCTGTTTATGGTGATAGGCCAGTACAAATTTTCCCACTGTAAACACATTTACATTTAAAATCCCCACTGCTGCAACAGAACAGTAAAGACTGTGTCAGGCCTTCCTGTAGAGCACAGTGTAGATCTTCTCAGACATGGGGCAATTATTGTGGCCTTACTGGGCCTTTCTGGAGGGTGTCCAGGCTGCTCCTTTCTTGTCTGACTTCCTGGTGCCAGATTTGGGCTCCAGAAGCAGTGTGGCCATCAGGACAAGCCATCGAAAGCCTTCCCTGTGGGTTTTGAGAGTGAGCACAGCTCTTGGAGTAGGTGATTACACTGTACCGTGGGCAGATTGTGGAAACTGAGCGGATCACAATCTGTCCTTGATGGCTCTTTCCCAAGAGAAAACCAGTGAATCACAGAATCACAGAATACTATGAGTTGGAAGGGACTCACAAGGATCATCTAGTCCAACTCACCATCTAACACCCGTACAGAGACTGAACGCACATCCCAGAGTGGTAAACATAAACCTAGTTCCCTCACAGGCTAACAGGCCACTCTGAGCCAGAAGGGACCCACAGGAGCATCCAGCCCTACACCCTCCAGCTAGACCATGTCACTAAGCTCCTCATCAAGTCTTCTCTTAAACACCTCCAGGGACGGCGACTCCACCACCTCCCTGGGCAGTCCATTCCAATGTGCAATCACTCTCTCTGTGAAAAACCGCTTCCTAACATTAAGTTTAAACCTCCCCTGGCGTAGCTTGAGGCCGTGCCCTCTCGTTCTGGTGTCGTCAGCCTGAAAGAATCAGTTCATTTGGAGAATGGAGTTACTCTGATTTTACATGACAGGTGTGTGAGTTTTTAAAACTTTTCTCCCTGAACCTACTGAAAAGGGTTGCTTATGCCCTGGCTTTCCCTTTAGAGCTGGAACCAGAGCTTGCCACCCCCATTTAACTCCTGCACTTTGAGTGCTCTGCAGCCTAATATTGCATTAATCCCTTGCACTTGTACAGGGACTGCTTTGTGTGAGGGTGCAAAGGGGAAGGTACCTCTAGTACAGTGCTTCGTTGGGCCCAGCTGATGCAGCACTGATGCTCAGCTCTTTTGCTGTTTCTGGCCCGGTAGCCTGGGCCAAGTAAATGTTGAACCTTCCTGGTCCAGCAAAGAGACAGAACAGGCAGCAGAAGTGCTGCTGTGTTAGAGCTTGACTTGCTGATGTGCTGCTCTTTGCCTTTAAGGGGGCTCCCTCCTGCAATAGGGCTGTCAGTCAGGTTGCCTTCATCTCTGAAGGAAAAGCCTGTAAAGTGGCTTGTCTGCAGGTTCCAGTATTGATGTTAGTGAAGAAAGAATGGAAATGCACCATGGATTTAGGGGTATGTAAGTGCCTTTACTGAAAATTAAGGTTTTGCAGCCCCTGCGCTGTGTTTCAGGAATAACAGTATGTCTTCTGAGCAGGGCCCTTGTTTTGTGTTTGTCATCTGCTCCTCCTGGAAGCCATATTTCTGTGGGAGAGGCTTCTTACATTTCTGGAGGTGGTAATGTCCTGGTGGCAGGAGCAGGCTGGTTTTATGCAGATCCTTCACCAGCATTTGCAGGTGTGTTACCACAGTCCCAGCTGCCATGGGAATGGCCTGTGTCTCCTGAAAGATTACTTCCATCCCTTCTGTTCCCCCAGTACCTGTAGGTACTGCATGGGCTGTGCAGGTAGAAGTAGCCAAGCCATGTTCAGGACACTCCAAGGCAGTAGAAATGAGCATCATGAACCTGGTGATGGCTCATGGTGCCATCATCTGGGAGACCCCACAGTTGCTCACAGTGTTGCCTGCTGCAAAGGACTGCTGTCCCTACCATCCCTTCAGGTGCTGCTCTGCCTGCTGAGCTGGGTATGGGGGGTGTAATTCAGCTTCACCCTGCTTCTCTCTTGAAATTTCATCAGAGGAGTCAGGTAGATGTGGATGAGGTAGTGCCAGCCTGGCTTTCAGTGTACTATCTCAGACTCAGGTAGCTTTCATCAATCTTATATAGATTAGAGGTGGTGCCATCTAAATCCTGACGCTGCAGCTCATGATATGGGACTTCACCTATCTGGGTGGTTTCTGGAAGCATTAGCACATACCTGCTTTTTTCCAGTGAGGAAATCCTTGTGAATAGCAGAAAACGAGTTTAGCAAAATGTGTTTCAGCTTGTAGTGTGAATTTTCTAGATTTGGGAGCAAGGGATTCTGACCTCAGTACTAATATCCATATGTGCTGACCCACAGAAACAAACCTAAACAAAACTTTTCTTCTGTGCAACGTGGTTTCTCATGAATCACAGAATCACAGAATACTATGAGTTGGAAGGGACCCACAAGGATCATCTAGTCCAACTCACCATCTAACGCCCGTACGGAGACCGAACGCACATCCCAGAGTGGTAAACATAAACCTAGATCCTTCAGAGGCGCACAGGCCACTCCGAGCCCTGACACTTCATCTGCCATTTGGAGGGAATCTTGTTCTCTCATTGGGATCTTAATGCGATTTGAGTCAGTTGGTCAGTCAAGCCTTACATCTTTGTGTTTCTATCTCTCTGTAAAAACAGCATTTCTAGTGGCTTTTGCTTTAGCTAAGTGCTGGAAAGGTTCATTTTTTCATGAACAGTTATTTGGAGTAGAATTTTCCTCTTGATACATCTAAAACCTTGTGTCTGAAGGTGATTTCCTGCAGGCTGTGCTTGTCATTGATGTTGTCTTCCCTCATTTTTTCCAAGAGGTGACACACACTCATAAGCTTCTGCCTCTCAAACGTGCCCATCTCTCACTCTGCCACAGTCAGTGGATGGAGGGCTGCATTTCTCATGTTAAGATGCAGGGAAAGTGAAACAATCCACTGCAGCTCTGTATGAACAAGGTGATTTACAAGGTTGTAAGTCAGATGTGGAGCACATGGAAGTGTCCTGAAAATTAAAGCTCCTTTGTTGCTCTGCCTTGAGCCTGCTCTGTGCAAGAGAGAACAGCTATCCACTGTCACCTATGGATAGCTGTTTGCAGGAAAAAGGAAAGGTTATTTAGCTGTAGTAGGAGAGTGTTGAGAAGCTTTCCATCTATATTCCCTGCTCCTTTCCACTTCTGAAGAAATTATTTCGCAAAGTCTTGGGATTTCCTCCAAGAGCATGGATATGTTTTGCCACCACTAGTTAATGCAGAACAAGACAGGCCATTGTGGTTGCATCTACTACTAAAATATCTCTAACTTAAATAGATTTTGCAGAGGTTCATCCAAAAATGCCCAGTTTCTGTTACATAAGCCTCCTCAATTTATTGAATTTATTGGAGGAGTGTAGAGTAGCTACTTGTAGAGACCTTGTTCTCTCATGCAATGATGAAATCTTGGGTTGACCGTCCTGCTGAGTTTGCTGATTAATTACTTTTGATCAACACAGGATGTACAAATATACTTCAAACCGTTTCAAGACCCGTGCAGAACAAGAGGTGAAGAAAGCGGAGCACTTGGCAAGGATAGGTGAGTCCTCAGGGTGCATGTGGCCTCATTCAGCTGTTGCAGAGGGGAGGACCGAACCCTTCTTTGATATGTCTTGGATTGCTTGCCTTTGGCATCATTGGAGTTGCTCAGGAATGGCGTTATTACAGTGACTACAGATGACCCAAACTTGTGATTGTGCCCTGAGACCATTTCATCTGAGTAAAAGATGTACAGGATACCCCTTGGAGTCCCAGTTGTCTTGCCCCACTCCAGACAAAGCCTGACTGAACCCTGTCACTCTGTAGTTCTGTTCTCACCTGTAATAAGCTTAAGTATCATGGGCTTTTGGTTGTTTTCTCCTTCTGCCCTTTCCTGTTAAGGCAGCTCAAAAACCAGACTTTTATTCTGTGGCTTGATGTTAAGGGATTGATCTGGATGTATGAGAAAGCCCTGGTTTGTTTGTTTTTAACATTTCCAGGCATACATTTTGTCCTGTAGTCATCAGGGAAAACCCAGTTTCCCATTATTGGATATTTAGCTTATAGAAATCACATAAGCATATAAATACAGCATATAACCACATTAAATCTGCAGAAATTTAACACACAAAGCAATGTTCCTCCATAACCTTTGATGGGGAATTGACTGTGATGCTGCCCAAAGCAAAGCAGCAGAGGGAAATGGTGGGAATTACTGTGTTCCCTGTTTCTTCTTTGGGAAGTACAACTTGGCAAGATAGACTTCAAAAGGGGAAGCTTAAGCAGATTTTATCATGTACCTTAATCCTCATAAATGAATTAATTTTTAGGTTTAGTCCTATAGCCAAGGCAGCTCTTTATCACACACTCCCATTGCCTCTCAGGAAGGTGCAAAGATCAAGATTTAGAGTTGCTTCTTACCTGCAGCAGTCCATGAAGCTTTCATGATACTTAAAAAACGGAACATTGTTTGCAAAATGCTGTCAATGATGTCCTGTTGCTGAGAACAGGTCCCATTGGCATGGAAACATTACTCATTTCCATCACCAAACCGGCCCAATACTGGATGTGCAGAACCAGCAGTATGCCCAGGTGGCCAAGAAGGCAAATGGCATCCTGGCCTATTTTAGAAATAGTGTGACCAGCAGAACTAAGGAAGTGATTCTTACTCACCTATACTTGGCAGTGGTGAAACTACACCTTCTGTGTCCCTCACTTCAAGAAGGACATTGAGGTGTTGGAGCAAATCAGAGAAGGGCAGCAAAGCTGGTGGAGGGTCTGAAGTGTATGTCCTGTGAGGAGTGGCTTAGGCAGCTGGGGTTGTTTAGCCTGGAGGAGTGTCAGGGGTGACCTTATCACTCCATAATTCCCTGAAAGGAAGTTGTAGCCAGGTCGGGGTGGGTCTCAGCTCCAAGGCGACTAGTGACGTAATCTCAAACTGTGTCAGGGGAGGTTTAGGTTGGACATTAGGAAGAATATCTTCACAGAAAGGGTCATTTGGGATTGTAATGGATTGCCCAGGCAGATGGTGGAGTCACCATCCCAGGAGCTGTTTAAGGAAGGACAGGACGTGGCACTTAGTGCCATGGTTTGAGGTCATGGTTTGGACTCAATGATCTTAGAGGTCTTTTCCAACCTAAATGATTCTGTAATTCTGTGGATGGGCCCATCTGGGGGTGCAGGGATCGCCAAACTGACCCAGTGCCTCTGAAGAGGAGGGGGTGCTGAGCAAAGTGCATAGAATGCAGTGATGAAGACTTCCAGCTGACCTCAGACTGTTACTGCAAGATTGGGTCACACTGAGCCTCTGGGATTAAATCATGCTGGCAGTATTATCCTTAACCTCAGCAGCACACATCTCATTACTTTTCTTGTGAGAAAATGGATTTAATCTGTAACAACCAAGCTTTCTTGTTCTGTTGTGCATAGAAAAGATTAATTTCTTGTGGTCTCCAGCTCTCTAGAGAGATCTTTACCCAGGAATGATTTGCAAGTTTGCTCTTTCAAACTCCAGCAGTGCATTGTAGGAAATGGTGGGTCACAGCTGAACAGTAGTTCAGGAATGTCAGAGCTGCTTGCAAGGGATGTTTTGGAATCCGTCAGACTGAGAGATTGCTGAGTCTCTGGAAGTGACATATAAGCTATTGGAACCAAAACTTAGGATAACTGAAAAATAGCTAGAGGAGAAAGATGTATGGGCAGCTGTGACAGTTGGTGACATGGCTTTGGCATATCTAGAAAGAGCCACTTCTCAGAAATGAAGACATACATATGCTTAAGATGAGAAAAAGCCATCTTTTTCTTCCATGGGAACTGACTTCCTGATTTATGCAGTAGTCTGTGGTATCCACATCCTTAAGTGAGTGGATTGTCCTAGGAAAAAAGCACATTTCGTGGTCTAGGTGGCTGTGAAAGATCATCAGCTGCTTCCTGTGTCCTTCAGAACCAAAACTGAGTACTGCACTGAGGCACCTTGGTGTTGCCATTGCTTGGGTTCTGGAAATCCCCTTCCAAAGTCTGGAAAGCAAACAAACAGAAGAGGTGAGGAGTCACGAGGGTGTCCAGTACTGGAAGTCATTAACAGCTCTTTGCTGCAGTGGGTATTATTTCTTAGTATTTTATTGTGTCCACTGACTTTCTTGGCAGAGCCATGGGAGCACCATGCCTGTTGTCCTCTGGGAAGACGTGGATGCAGGTTTCAGCTGCTGCGTGCTTGGTGTCTTGTGTAGGACATGTGTCTTTATCAAGTGGAGCCTCAGGCCTGTAACTGAATTAGTCCTGTCAGCTGTCTCAGTTGTCATCTGTTAGTGGAGCTGGTTTGAGCTGTGCCCTTCTGGGTTACCGCTGTGCTTTTCCCACTAGCCACAAGTATTTTCAGCCCACCACTGGTACACAGGTTCACAGGTTATTCCGAGTTGAAAGGGACCCACATGGATCATCTAGTCCAACTCCCAGACAACTCCCATACAGGGATCACTACCCCAACCCTGGAACCATGGGCACCATGCTCTGTCCATGTGAGCTTCCCATTGTCTAGACCATGTCACTGAGTTCCTCATCCAGTCTTTTCTTAAACGTCTCCAGGGATGGTGACTCCACCACCTCCCTGGGCAGACCATTCCACTGAGGGATCACTCTCTGTCAAAAAGCTCTTCCTAACATCCAGTCTAAACCTCCCCTGGCACAGCTTAAGGCCATGTCCTCTTGTTCTGTTGTGGTCAGCCTGAGAGAAGAGATTCACACCCACCCGACTGCAACCTCCCCTCAGGGAGTTGTAACCAGCACTGAGGTCACCTCTGAGCCTCCTCTTCTCCACGCTGAACAACTCCAGCTCCCACAGTCCCTCCCCATAGGGCTTGTTCTCCAGTCCTTTCACCATCCTTGTCGCCCTTCTCTGGACCCTCTCAAGCAGCTCAACATCCTTCTGAAACTGGGGAACCCAGAACTGGACACAGCACTCAAGATGTGTCTGACCAGCGCCGAGTACAGGGGAAGGAGAACTTCTCTGGTCTTACTGACCAAACTATTCCTGATCCAGGCCAGGATGCCATTGGCCCTCTGAGCCACCTGGGCACACTGCTGGTTCATGTTAAGATTTTTGTCAGCCATTACTCCCAAATCCCTCTCCATTTCACCACTCCCCAGCCACTCATCCCCCATCTGATAGCAGTGCATGGGGTTGTTATGTCCAAAGTGAAGAACCTGGCACTTAGTCTTGTTAAATCTCATGTTATTGGAGTCTGCCCATTTCTCTGGCCTGTCAAGGTCCCTCTGAAGGGCCCTTCTACCCTCTGGCAGTTCACCATTTGCCCCCAGCTTGGTATCATCCGCAAACTTGCTGATGATGGACTCAATTCCCTCGTCCATATCGTCAATAAAGATGTCAATAAAGTGCCAGGCCTAACACTGACCCCTGTGGGACTCCACTAGTGACAGGCTGCCAGCCGGATGTGGCACCATTCACCAACACTCTCTGAGCTCGTCC